>JAVSCE010012567.1:0-152346 GCA_032199065.1 Smutsia gigantea | reverse complement strand
TGGGATTCCTTGGTCAAATGGTATTTCTATTCTGAGTCTTTTGAGGAACCTCTACACTGCTTTCCACAATGGTTGAACTAATTTGCAGTCCCACCAGCAGTGTAGGAGGGTTCCCTTTTCTCCACATCCTCGCCAACATTTGTTGTTGTTTGTGTTTTGGATGTTGGCCATCCTCACTGGTGTGAGGTGATATCTCATTGTGGTTTTAATCTGCATTTCTCTGATGATTAGCGATGTGGAGCATCTTTTCATGTGCCTGTTGGCCATCTGAATTTCTTCTTTGGAGAAGTGTCTATTCATGTCCTCTGCCCATTTCTTAATTGGATTATTTGCTTTTTGTTTGTTAAGGTGCATGAGTTCTTTATATATTTTGGATGTCAACCCTTTATCAGATACGTCATTTATGAATATATTCTCCCATACTTTAGGATGTCTTTTTGTTCTACTGATGGTGTCCTTTGCTGTACAGAAGCTTTTCAGCTTGATATAGTCCCACTTGTTCATTTTGCTTTTGTTTCCCTTGCCCGGGGAGATATGTTCATGAAGAAGTTGCTCATGTTTATGTCCAAGAGATTTTTGCCTATGTTTTTTTCTAAGAGTTTTATGGTTTCATGACTTGCATTCAAGTCTTTGATCCACCTTGAGTTTACCTTTGTGTATGGGGCTAGACAGTAGTCCAGTTTCATTCTCTTACATGCAGCTGTCCAGTTTTTCCAACATCAGCTGCTGAAGAGGCTGTCATCTCCCCATTGTATATTCAAGGCACTTTTATCAAATATTAATTGACTGTATATGTTTGGGTTAATGTTTGGATTTTCTATTCTGTTCCACTGGTCTACAGGTCTGTTTTTGTGCCAGTACCAAATTGTCTTGATTACTGTGGCTTTGTAGTAGAGCTTGAAGTCAGGGAGTGTAATTTCCCCTGTTTTATTCCTCCTTCTCAGGATTGCTTTGGCTATTCGGGGTCTTTTGTGGTTCCATATGAATTTTAGAATTATTTGTTCCAGTTCATTGAAGAAAGCTGTTGGTAGTTTGATAGGGATTGCATTGAATCTGTAGATTGCTTTAGGTAGTATAGCCATTTTGACAATATTTATTCTTCCTAGCCAAGAGCATGGGATGCATTTCCATTTGTTAGTGTCCTCTTTAATTTCTCTTAGGAGTGTCTTGTAGTTTTCAGAGTACAGGTCTTTCACTTCCTTCGTTAGGTTTATTCCTAGGTATTTTATTCTTTTTGATGCAATTGTGAATGGAATTGTTTTTCTGATTTCTCTTTCTGTTAGTTCATCGTTAGTGTATAGGAAAGCAACAGATTTCTGTATATTAATTTTGTATCCTGCAACTTTGCTGAATTCAGATATTAGTTCTAGCAGTTTTGGAGTGGAGTCTTTAGGGTTTTTTTATGTACAATATCATGTCATCTGCAAATAGTGACAATTTGACTTCTCCTTTACCAATCAGGATGCCTTGTATGTCTTTGTTTTGTCTGATTGCCATGGCTAGGACCTCCAGTACTATGTTGAATAACAATGGAGAGAGTGGGCATCCCTGTCTTGTTCCCGATCTTAGATGAAAAGCTTTCAGCTTCTCGCCATTAAGTATGATGTCAGCTGTGGGTTTGTCATATATGGCCTTTATGATGTTGAGGTACTTGCTCTCTATACCCATTTTGTTGAGAGTTTTAATCATGAATGGATGCTGAATTTTGTCAAATGCTTTTTCAGCATCTATGGAGATGATCATGTGGTTTTTGTTCTTCTTTTGTTGATGTGGTGGATGATGTTGATGGATTTTCGAATGTTGTACCATCCTTGCATCCCTGGGATGAATCCCACTTGATCATGGTGTATGATCCTCTTGATGTATTTTTGAATTCGGTTTGCTAATATTTTGTTGAGTATTTTTGCATCTACGTTCATCAGGGATATTGGTCTGTAATTTTCTTTTTTGGTGAGGTCTTTGCCCAGGTTTTGGTATTAGAGTGATGCTGGCTTCATAGAATGAGTTTGGAAGTATTCCCTCCTCTTCTATTTTTTGGAAAACGTTAAGGAGAATCGGTGTTATTTCTTCTCTGTATGTCTGGTAGAATTCAGAGGTGAATCCATCTGGTCCGGGGGGTTTGTTCTTGGGTAGTTTTTTGATTACCAATTCAATTTCGCTGCTGGTGATTGGTCTGTTTAGTTTTTCTGTTTTTTGCTTGGTCAGTCTTGGAAGGTTGTATTTTTCTAAGAAGTTGTCCATTTCTTCTAGGTTTTCCAGCTTTTTAGCATATAGATTCTCATAATATTCTCTTATAATTCTTTGTATTTCTGTGGGGTCCGTAGTGATTTTTCCTTTCTCATTTCTGATTCTGTTTATGTATGTTGATTCTCTTTTTCTCTTAATGAGTCTGGCTAGGGGTTTATCTATTTTGTTTATTTTTTCAAAGAATCAGCTCTTGGTTTCATTGATTTTTTCTATTGTTTTATTCTTCTCAATTTTATTTATTTCTTCTCTGATCTTTATTACGTCCCTCCTTCTGGTGACTTTGGGCCTCATTTGTTCTTCTTTTTCCAATTTCAGTACTTGTGTCTTTAGACTATTCATTTGGGAATGTTCTTCCTTCTTTAAATAGGCCTGGATTGCAATATACTTGCCTCTTAGAACTGCCTTTGCTGCGTCCCACAGAAGTTGTGGCTTTGTGTTGTTGTTGTCATTAGTCTCCATGTATTCTTTGATTTCTGTTTTGATTTGGTCGTTAACCCATTGATTAATTAGGAGAATGTTGTTAAGTCTCCATGTATTTGTGAACCTTTTTGATTTCTTTCTAAAAAGTATTTCTAGTTTTATACTTTGGTGATCTGAGAAGTTGGTTGGTAGGATTTCAATATTTTTGAAATTACTGAGGTTCTTTTTGTGGCCTAGTATGTGGTCTATAAAATGTTCCATGTGCACTTGAGAAGAATGTGTATACTGTTGCTTTTGGGTGTAGAGTTCTGTAGATGTCTGTTAGGTCCATCTGTTCTAGTGTGTTGTTCAGTGCCTCTGTGTCTTTACTTATTTTCTGTCTGGTGATCTGTCCTTTGGAGTGAGTGGTGTGTTGAAGTCTCCTAAAATGAATGCATTGCATTCTATTTCCTCCTTTAATTCTGTTCATATTTGTTTCACATATGCTGGCGCTCCTGTGTCGGATGCATATATATTTATAATGGTTATATCTTCTTGTTGGATTGACCCCTTTATCATTATGTAATGTCCTCCTTTATCTCTTGCTACTTTCTTTGTTTTGAAGTCTATTTTGTCTGATACAAGTACTGCAACACCTGCTTTTTTCTCCTTGTTGTTTGCATGAAATATCTTTTTCCATCCCTTGAAGGGGGAATTCTTAAAGAAATGTTAAAACTACAAAATGGAACAGAAAATAATATAACACTATGTTCCCACCCATCAGTACAGACAAGTTATAATGTTTTACCAGATATGCTTCAAGTAATTGTTTCAAATAAATAAATAAAAATAGATAAAGCTGATGGCCCTTCTGACCCCGGTCCCCCTCCCCCTTTACCGTAGGGCAGTAGCCACCATCATGAATTTGTGTGTATCTTTCCACACAATAATAACTAATATATGTATTAGTTATATGTGTGTATATATGTATATATATTATATACATATTGTATATATGATGTGTATTATACAATATATAGGATGTTTTTGTATGTGGCTTTAAATTTTACTTAAGTAAGAGTATATGCACATTGGGTTATGCAACTTAACTATTTTCACTCAGCAGTATGTTTAGTTCCTCCACATTTACAGAGTGAGGACTAGTTAATTTCTCCAGACCACTGTAGAATATTTCCTGGTATTACTGACTGTGCCACATTTTTAATAGAGTATCTCATTTATAGATGGACTAATGCAGTACTTAAAAATTTCTACCATCAGGAAACAATGAAACAGTGTAAAAATATGTGCCTTATGCACATGGGCAAACATTTTTCTAAGTATACATCTAGAAGTAGAATTGCAGGCTATAAGATGTGCACATTTCCAATGTACTAGATTCTGTCAAGTTGCTCTTTATACTCCAACAGCAGTATATGGCTGTCCCCATTTTCTTTCCCTCAATCTCACCAAAATTTAATATTTTCAGACTTTTTAATTCTTCTAGTCTGATGGGTGAAAAATTATACCTCATTGTATTTTTTGTTTGCATGGCTCTGACTTCTAGTAAGTTTGACCATCCTTTCATAGCCAAATGGCCATTTGAGATTCCTTTTCTGTGATTTGTCTCCATAAATCTTTTTTTATTGTTATTATTGAGGTATAATTGACATAAAATATTATATTAGTTTCAGGTGTACAACATAATGATTTGGTATGTGTATACACTGTGAAGGGTTCACCACAATAAGTATAGTTAATATCCATCACCACCCATCATACAATTTGTTTTTCTTGTGTTGGGAACTTTTAAGGTCTAGCCATTTAGTATTTAACCATTTCAAATATATAGTAAAGTATTACTAACTATAGTCACCATGCCGTACATTACATCCCCAGGAGCTTATTTGTCATATAACTGGATGCCTGTGCTTTTCAATCACCTTCACCCATTTCGCCCACCCCACCCCAGCCCCCTGAATCCTTTTTTCAATTGTACTTACAGTGTCTTTTTTTATACAGAAGTTTTTCACTTTTATATAGTCAAATTTATCAATCTGATGGAAGAGATATTTTTTAAAGAATGGATGAGTATTTCTCAAACCTAAAAAACTCAGAACTGAGAAGATACACTGAATGCTAAGCAGGTTGAATATAATAAATGCTCATTTAGACACATCATAGTGGAAAATAAGAATATGATTGTTGGAGGGTTTTAGGGGTTGGTGGGGTTGGAGGGCACTTGTTGTTTGTGCTAGTGTTTGCAGTGAGACCAGAAGAGAGAGAGGGAGGCCCCTGGGTCCTGAGAGAAACTGACAAGGACTTGAGAAGGTCTGCACCTTCACTGGTCTCCAGCCGTCAGTCGTAGCTCCTTCACCAATCACCAGGGTCCTTGAGAAGTTTCCTGCAAACAGAATTCAGGAGCTAATTAGGGAGCATGGATAGAAGGATTTTGTTTTGTTTAACACAATAATTCAGGATTTGGAGTTCACAGAGCATTGTTTACATATTAGGATGAACCATCTGAAATTGTCATTGATGTATGGTAAAGAAAGATTGAAGGTTGGCAATTTCCTAGGATTCAACCTAATACATGGCTTCATTTCATACTCTTTACTCTGTGAAATACACATCATTCCCTTTTTTTACATAAGAGCAACCAGTTGGGTAGGGAGCTTAAGTCAGGTTAGCTGATGGGGGTCTTGTGATGGCCAAATGGCAGCGGTTAGCCTGCTCCACCCCATCTGAGAAATGGGAAAAACCCTTCACGTTCTTCTCCGCCCCAGAAGATAGTGCCTGACATGGCGGTCATCTGTCTCTTCGGGAGATTAGGCTTGAGATCAAGATATTCAGTGGTAGAAAATGGCTTTTGCCAAGAGAACTTGGCCTTGACATTCAGACAACATGCTTCAAGCATAACATATGAGCTGGAGAAAGTGTGTCAGGGCAGGATTGGACCGTGAACCAGACACATCAGGTGGGGTGGACAGAGAAAGGGTGATGGTTGTTTGTGGCCCAGTGGCTGACTGACCACCAAGCTCAGAGCCCTGAGGAGATTCCCCTGCACCAATGGGATTCTGGAGGGAGGGGGACCTCCCTGGCCTCGATGGCAACTCCAGCAGGCCTGGGATTTTTCTGCTCATTCACGGAATACGGCACATGTCACTCTGGGTGGCAAGCACAGCCTCCACTCAGAAACTGGAAAGCCCCTGCAAGGGCTCCATCAGAACTCTGAGCTTGTTCTCACCTTCCGTCTTCTCTCTCCCCCCAGCCTGGGCCTGCCCAGCTGGAAGCCCCCAGCGGGGACAGTGAGGAGGCCTTGACTTCGCTCTCTGCCCACTCAGCCTCCCCAGCCAGTTGCCGTGGCTATGACTACTGCGGCTCTGTGGGAGCAGCGGGCGAGGGGCAGCCGAGCTGTAAGCTGACTTCAGGCTTCCTCCGGGAAGACGTTCAGTCCTGCCTCTTCTCAGAGTGCTTTTATGCCTTCTCCACAGCCTCCCCACTCAGCCTCTTTCTCCTAAATTTCTCTGTAAGTTAGTGGGTGCATCTCAAGTCCAATCTCATTTTGGGGGGCCTGAGACCATCTGCTCAGCCCCTGGGCATTCAGCTCCAGCCTTTAAGCTAGTGGAGCTTCTCCACACAGAACCCAAGACATGGAGCCCTTGCAGGCTCTCTACTGTGAAGCCCACACTGTCCAGCAGAAACTTGCATGCTCCCCATATCCCCAGAAAACTCTGGGTAGTAAGCTGGTCCCAACATGGTAACAGGAGCCCAGCCAAAGCAGCTAGTGAGGCTTCCAGATGTTGGTGAAGCTTCCAGGGAAGGCTTCCAGATTCTCGCTTTCCAGATTTCCCAGGTGGGACCAGAGCCAGCCCCCCCCCCACCCACCCACTGTAGGGTCACAGTTTGGCTCTTTGAAGGAGCATCACCCAGAGACACTTGCCCTCACTATGTTTGAGGTATGGGAGCAGGAAATCCCCCTGTCCCAAGATGGGACTCAGTACAGCTTCCTTCAAGGAAATCCTCCTCACAAAATCCTTCTGTCACCTCTATCTCTATTTTTTCCAGAGTCTCAAAATGGGCAAGGGGTTTCAAAAGTCTTGGAACAGATTTTTGGCCCTTAGAAAATCTCCAAAAGGTGACTTGGCATCTCACTTTGGATTTTCACATCTATGATACATATTGGTGCCTGGTGGAAAATTTAGTTTTAAGGCCCAGTTACATTTATATGCATTGACTATTTTTATGAACATAAGTACAGATAACATTTTCCATTTTAAAGATGAGGAAAACTCATCTCTGAAGACTCAAAGAAATGATGAATGCCAAGGTCACCCAACCAGTCAGTGATAGAGCTTGGGTTCCAACTAGGTCTGTCTGCAGCATCTGGAAGGTGTGTGTTCACTGCCCTGAGCCCAAGGGAAGAATCTGGAGACATAGAAAGATGTGCTTCCTTCATTTAAGGCCCTAGCCCCAGATCATGACAAGAGGCTCTGGGCTGCTACAGAGCTGACAGGGGTCAGCTCCGTCCTGTGACTTGGCCCTGCCCACACTCTCACAGGACACATTCTCTAGTTTCAGAGAAAAGGCTGGGAGGATTTAGGCTGTGGGAGAGACAATAATTCTACTGATCTGGCAACCATCCAGTTTCAGTGTAACTTTTGACTTGAAGGAGAGATCCAGGAAGGCTGACTCACCTGGTCTGGCATCCAAGCCAAACACGGTGAGGAAAGGGCTCAGCTCAGCTGAGACTGTAACTGCAGGGGAGGCAGGAATCTGTGTGGGATCCCAGCCATGGCTGTTGCTCAGAGTGGCTCAGTGTGCTGGAGCCTCCTTTCCTCAATGCCTCTGTGAGCTTTGGAGCCAGGCGTACTGGGGCTTCAACAGGTGGTCCCGAACCACACGGGAAGGTGTTGACAGATGAGCAATGGAGGAACTGACCTCGTCAGTCCTCATAGGAGCAGGAGGCTGTGGCGCTGGCCAGCTCCCAAGATGGGCTTAGTTTGGCCTCCAGTGAGGTCCAGTCTGGTGGGCGTTTCCAACCTAGGGGTTTAGTTAATGAGCCGCGATCCATTCCCGGTGGAATGGACACTGAACACTATGACGTAGAACACTTAATGACATGGAAATGCATTTACAATATATTATCAGGTGCAGGCTGTGTAGAGCAGGATCCCATATTTATAAAAGCAGTGCTCCTGTTTGAAGAAGTGCTTCTGGAGGACAGGCTGAGAATGCAGTCTGGGGGCTTGGCTCTGTCCATCTCTGTGGCTTCTGGGGTCAGACCCCTTCAGGGAAGTTCCCTGGTTATCCTCAGCTGACCCACAGGCTTGGGGAAGGGACAGAACCCAGCCCCTTCCACGTCCTATGGGTGGAGGGTCTCACCTCCATCTCTCTACACCCTCTACATCCCCTCTACACCCTCTCTCGGGAATCTGTTGGCTGGTCCTCCCCTCCAAATACAAAGGGAGCCACCACGCCACACACCATCGCCCCAGACATCTGGGCCATTCACTGAGCACCCTCCTGCTGAATGCTCCCTTCCACGATTCCAGGAAGCCCCACTCCATCCCACCCTGTTTCTGACTGGGCCCACATCCCTGAGGCCAGAGTGTGTTTTCACATTTCCTCAATGAAGAACAGAAACACACACATACAGACACCCACACACTCATTTTATCTAGGACAATCTACCTTGAAACAAAAACACAAACACACATATAAATACTGTTTTGTTTTTGTTTTTACATGCAACTGGCTCATAATAGGTGTTTCACTCTGCCACAGGATTGAGCTAAATTCATACTTAGGTTTGAAACATTTTTCCAAGGAGAGAGTGTGCAGAGATGCACCTCTGCTGCCCCACTACAAAGATGATCTCTCAATACATGTGCAAGACAGCCTGGCTTCTTCCAGTCACAAGGCCTCAGAGCCCTGCACTCCAGAAGAGGGTCTTTGCAGTACTCACACTGCTAAAGACCTGTAGGAAGATTTCTCGGGACAAGGGAGAGAGGTCAAACAGCTATCTCCTATACACTGAGAACTGTTCTGCTTGTCACTCCAGAATTACAGGGTTTGAATTCCTTTTGGTTGTTTGACTCATTCTCACCATCAGAAGGAAGGACTGACTTCCCCTGATATGTATTTATGCCTATATATGTGTGCTTAGAGAAAATCCTGGAAGGAAACACAAGATGTTAAAAGTAGCTATGGCAAGGGCTCAGAATTCTTACTGTCTTTAACTGTTACCTCTGTTTTCCACAATAAATGTATACCTTCTCTCATTGCCAAAGAAATCAAAACCATTGGCCTGAACTGCCTCAAATTCCTGTTCTCCGCTCCTCCCCTAAGTCCACACTCTGTGCCCTCCCTCCCTCCAAAGTCAGAAACAAATGCTCCTTCTGTGTCCTTACTGCCTATGGGTTCTTACTACAGCTAATATGTGAAACTGATTTATTATTACATTACAGACTTGTCAGCAGAAAAACTCCTGATAAATAAAAATAGCTCAATAAATGGTAATGATGGTCATTGTTTTCCCTCTCAGTACTTCAGTTTCCTCATCTGTAGAATGGGGTAATCATAGTACCTAGCTCTTAGGACTGCTGTGAGAATTAAATGAGTTAATTTATATTAAGCACTTTGAAGAGCACCTGGTGCAGAGCCGATGCTCTGTACTGTTTGCCGGCGTTAGTATTACTAGTACTGATTAGTATGGCTGGTGTGAGTGCTTTCCTCCATTTCTGCCAAAACCTTGATTCATCAATTATCTCCCCCTCGCCCACACTTAAATCTCTCTCTTCAGCTTCTTTCCCATGGTTTATTCAGAGCCATCTATGTCCCCCTCAAATCTGCCCTGTGATTTTACTGCCCTGTCCCTCCCTTCAAGCCCAGGCATCTGAGTAAAAGTAGGTTCCGAGATTCACTCGTCTACATGTGCTCACATTCAGCTCCCATCACTCACCGACACAAAGCGGTCAGCTTCCGCCTCGTCCTCCAATGAAACTCCTCCAGCAAGCACCACAAATGGCCTTCTTTGGCCAAATTCAAAGGACACTATTCAGTTTTTTATCTTTCTGGGTGTTTTTTCCTGATCTGACCCTACTCAACCCACTCCCTTTCTTGAAATGTCTTTCCTTGCTTCTCCTGTTTTCCTTCTCCAGACTCTCGTCTCAGTCTCCTCGCCCGGGGCCTTCCTGTCTCTCCACGCAGTCCTTAAATGTTCAGTGCTCCCACGGGTCTGTTTGCAGCTACCTGCCTTCCTCATTCTGCTCGCTCTCCCTGGGGAAGCTTATGCTCCACCATGCTACTTGTCCTCTTTTTCCTGTACAACCAAATTGACCCTTCTAGCCCTGGCCTCCGTCCTAAGCTGTAGACACGTACATCCTAGTACAAGCTGGATATTTACATCCGGGGGTTTCATAACACTGTCTAAAACTCATCATCTCAAACCTATGTGCCTTTGGGGTTCCCTACCTAAACAGGTGAAACGTCAGATGGTGGCTCCACCATTACCATCCCCCAAGTAAGAGGCTTAGGAAACATTCTAGACTTCTCCCTCTAACCACAAGTCCAGCTGAACTTATTTCCTTAGCTCCCTGAAGCCCATCTACTTCTTTCCATAGGAGCCAATGTCAGAAGCAGGCAGTCAAAGCATTGTCTCAGTCTCTCTATCCATCCTCCTAACTTTCCTTTTGTATTCCCCTCTTTCTCCATTGACTCAGTCAGTCAGTCAATCAACAAACATTGGTTGAACAACTAAACTATCCTATGCCCAAGGAATATAGAAAGTAAAAAGACAATGTCCCTGAGGGAGCTCAGGATTTAGTGAAAGAGGACCGCCAAGAACCTCAGTGTCATGAAATATGCAAGAGGAACACGGCAGTTGTTCTGTCTGAATTGACAGTTATGCTGATCGCGATTATTACAATATTATTGTAATATTTCAAACAGAGCAGTAAAGTCAGTAACATATCTTAAATCTATGCCCTCAACACCCAGCTTATGGAATTCTGATATTTATCTTTCCACTGTTATGTTCATACTATATTATATATATATATATATGTATGTGTGTATATATGTATAACTGTAATAATCCACGTTTTCAAATTTCATGTAATATGTACCACATTCTACATAATTTACAAACTGATTTTCTCTCAACATTACGTTTTTGAGATTTTTCCATGTTTATACATGTAGCCTTTTCACTGCTCTGTACTATTCCATTTATGTATTCATTATCCTGATGATGGATATATAGATGACTCCAGTTCTTCCCTAATATGAGCAGTGTTGTCATGAATTCTTTTTATTTTAAGTGGTAAAAATTATATTTAATGCTTTTAAAGAAAGAGTGCTTCCAAGACTCAAGGTAAACATTAAGACCTATGAAAACACATTCCCTGGCACTTGCTCACCATGCCGAGAGCAATCCCGAATGCAGCGGTGGCCTTGTGACAGAGGCATCGGGCTCCCCGTCCCACCGGCAAAACCACCTCTAAGGTCCTCATGACGCCCGCTTCCCAGGGGGGCCTCTGGCTTCTGCACCTGTTGGATCTGCTTCTGTAGCTGGTCCTTGTCCAGCTTCATCTTGGCTTCAAGACCTTGCCTGAGGGAGCCTGTGCTGTCATAGATGGCTGTAAATCCTTGAACAAGAGGTAAATTTCACCCAGGTTAATATTAAAAAATAATGCTGTGTCAAAGACTACAGCATGTAGAAGTAGTTGATTTGGACAGAAGTTACCAGCAGATGCTAAAAGTACTGGAGTGACAGTTTGATGGGAAACAGGATAGCTGCACAGTTTCATAGCATCTCCCTATACACTACTTTTTTGTAGTGAATTCTAATCATGTCTTATACGTGTCTCCTTGTACACATGTGAAGATTTCTCTGGAAGTCAGAGCTGAAGAACATGCACATCTGAAGCTTATTAACCATTGCCAAATTGCTCTTCAAAGTGTACCAATTTATTCTCCCACCAGCAGCCTGTGAGAATTTCTATCTACTCTACATCTTTGTAAATATTTGGTAGAACTCCTATTTCACTGTTGCCAATCTGATGGGCATGTAATGGTATCTCATGTAGCTTAAATTTTTATTTCCTTGATTATTTGTCAAGTTGTCCATTCAGATTTCCTTTCCTCTTAATTGCCCTTTCAGACACAATGCTGACTTTTCTAGTGTATTACTGATCTCTTTCTTGTTTGATTTGTAGAATTTCTCTATAAACTATAGATACTAATCTTACGTCAGTTCTCTGAGTGGCAAATACCTTCCCCTAGTCTGTGTCTTACCTTTAATTTTCTTTTAGATGTCTTTTTTCAACAGAAGTTGTTCGTTTAAAACAGGTAAAATGTCATTCATTCCTTTTATAATTTATTTTTGTGTCCTCTTTAAGAAATCATTAGCTGCCCAAATGTCATAAAGATTTCTCCATGCTTCTTCCAAAAGTTTTAAACGTTAGCTTTTAAAGATTAGCTTTCCAGTTATTTATTTTGGAGTATGGAACAAGGAACCTAATTTGATGTTTTTCCATATGGATAACCAATCTTCCAAGCATCACTTATTTTTAAAAGTAATTTCTTTCTTCTTCTACTGATTTGAAATGCTAGCTAGTATTCCCATATGTGCGTGGGCCTCTTCCTGGGCTCTGTGTTCCTCATCACACTGCCCCACTCTCTAATTACGATTCCTTTATAATACCACTAAGGCTTGTTACCTCATAAGCTAAGTCTTTCTTCCATCCCACCTCCTTGTGTTCTTTTCCAAAATTATCAAGAACTGGCTCTTCCATATGAATTTTAAGATCAGTTTGTCAAGTTATACCAAAAAAAACCCCAAACAAATAAAATTGCAGTGGGATTTTGATTGAAATTTAGTTGAAATCATAGATTATTTGAGAGAAATCGGAATATTTAGGATATTGAATCTTCTGATCCATGAACATATGTCTCTTCATTTATTTTCAGTTCTTCTTTTGTATTCTTCCCACAATGCTTTATAATTTTCCCCATAAAAGTTTTCCTATCTTCTATTATATTAATTAGTGGTTATCTCACACTTCGTTGTGCTGTTATGACTGAGATATTTGTTTTTCCTATTACATTTTCAAACTGGTCATGATTGTTAAGTAGGAAGACTAGCAATTTTTGATATTGTACTCAGCAATACTGCTGAATTCATCGAACACTTCTAATAGTTTATCTGTAAATTCTTCTGAATTACCTATGTAGACAATGATAGCCTGCAAAAGAGAACATTTACATTTCTTCCTTTCCAATTCTTATATGTCTTCTTTTTTTGTGTGTGCGTGTGTTGTTACCTAAGTTAGGTTTTCCAATGTGAAAGAGAAGTGATGAGAGCAGGCATCCTGTCTTATTCCTGAATTTAAAAAGAAATGCTTCTAAAATTGTGCCATATGAGTATGCTTGCCATTGGTTATCAGTGGAAAACCTTTACCATTTTCAAAACGTTTCCTTCTATTTCCAGTTCAGTAAGTTTCATCAAGAAAGGATGTAAAAATTTTATCAGTATTTGAATTTTTCTGAATTTCTTTCTCTGAATCTGTTAAGATGACCACCTATTTTCTCCTTTAATTTTTAACATGGTGAATTACATTAATAAATGTTCCTAAGTTAAACATTCTTGAGCAAGTGTATCAGCTCTCTACTGCTGTATAACAATTATCCTAAACTAGCTAATTAAAACAATAATGATTATCTCTCGGTTTCTGTGGGTCAGGAATATGGGAGCAACTTAGTTGGTCGGTTCTGTCTTGGGGTCTCTCCTGAGGATGAGCCAAGACCACTGGCCGGTGCTGCAGTCATCTGAAGGCTTGACTGTGGCTGGAGGATCCACTCCTAAGATGACTCACTCACAGGACTGGCAAATTGGTGTTGGCTGCTGGCAAAAGGCTCAGTTCCTCACCATGGTCCTCTCTAGAGGGAAGGTGGAGTGTGTTCATGACATCACAGCTAGCTGTCTTCCTCCACAGTGAGCTATGCAAAAAAGGTGAGGCAGAGAAGCTGTAGTGACTTTTATAAACTAAAGTCCAAAGTCTTACACTGTTAATGCTGCCATATCCTACTGGGCACACAGACAAGCCATGATTCAGTGGGCAAGAGAACCACACAACAATGTAAGTATCAGGAGGTGAGGGTCATTGGGGGCCATCCTGGAGGCTGGATACCAGTGAGATTGGTGTATAATTTTCTTTTCTTGAACTGACCTTGTTTGGTTAGTATTGAGAATATACTGGTTTCAAAAATTAGCTTCCCTGGTTCAATTCTCGGAAGCAGGTCTTTGAGGGTCCAATAGAACCTTCCTGTTAAACATGTCTTTTGAAGGGGGAGATGTTTGATTAATTATACAATTATTGGTTAATTCAAACTTCCTATTTCTTCTTGGGTCAAGTTTAATTATTCATATTTTTTAGAAAAGTGTTCATTTCCTCTATGTTTTCAATTTAATTGACATGATATTGTTCTATCCTCTTATTTTTTTGTTTTAATTTCTACACCATTTCAAGTTATGTCAATTTTTTGTTTCTAATATTATTTGTGACTTTCCTTTTTTGTCTGTTAGCTTTCTTTTTTAATGGACCTTTTGGTTTTGTTTCTTTGTTTTCTATTTCACTAGCTCCGTTACTTTTACTGTTCTCCTCCCCTACTTTCCTTGGGTTACTCTGTTGTGCCTTTCCAGCTTCTTGTATTGATTGTTTAATTAATTTTGAATTATCTTGTTTGTAACAAATGTCTTAAAATTTAGAATTATTTTTGTTTCATCCTACAAGTTTGCTATGTATTATTTTTGTTATCATTTATTAAAGTTCTAAATATTGAGTAATTTCCACTGCAGTCTTTTTTAACTGATTTATTTAGTAGTGACTCCTTATAGTTCTAAACACATAGGAGATTTAACATTATTTTTATTGTTTATTTCTATTTCTTGTTTTGTAGTCAAAGAACACAATTTGCATGATGTTGACTGACATCCTCTTTCACCAGGTATGCAGTTACTATTTCATAATTATTCCATGCAGACTTTAAAAATATTTTTTTCTGAATTTGTTGAGCTTATTCAACTAAGCTTAATAATTTTATAGTGAGAATCATCTATATACTTGCTATCTTTTTTACCTACTAGATTTACCAGTGTCTGATAGAGATGTGTTAAAATCTGTTATAGGATTCAGCCATAAGAAGAAAACGAATCCTACCATTTGCAACAACATGGATGGAGCTAGAGGGTATTATGCTCAGTGAAATAAGCCAGGCGGAAAAAGACAAGTATCAAATGATTTCACTCATATGTGGAGTATAAGAACAAAGAAAAAAAACTGAAGGAACAAAACAGCAGCAGACTCACATAACCCAAGAATGGACTAATAGTTACCAAAGGGAAAGGGACTGGGGAGGATGGGTGGGAAGGGAGGGGCAAGGGGGAAAAAGGGGCATTACGATTAGCAGACATAATGTAGGGGGGGGCACAGGGAGGGCTGTACAACATAGAGAAGACAAGTAGTGATTCTATAGCATCTCACTACGCTGATGGGCAGTGACTGTAATGGGGTGGGGGGTGGGGACTTGATGATGGGGGAGTCTAGTAACTATAATGTTGCTCATGTAATTGTAGATTAATGATACCAAAATAAAAAATAAAAAAATAAAAATAAAAATCTGTTACAGGATTTGTTCGTTTCTCTTTGTAACTCTATCAATTTTTGTTGTATTGTTAAGAGAATAGAGGTTCATGATTGTCCTATCCACTTGGTGGATAGTTTCTTTAATTGTTATATAATATCATTTTATTCCTTCCTTATTAATTCTCTTTACTTTGATTTTGTCTGATATTAGCATTGCCACACCACCTTTCTTTTGAATAATATTTCCACAGTTCATGTTTCTTCATCATATTATTTTCAACCTTTATGTTTGGTTCTGTTTTTGATGTGTGTCTTATAAGCAGCCTATGTTTGGTTCATCAGCTTTTGTCCATTCTGATCACCTCTGCATTTAATTGGTCAGCATAAACTATTTACATAAGTAGTGGTTACTTAAACATTTTAACTTGTTGATATCATTTTATTTTGTTTCTGTTTAATAGGCTTTTCTCTGAAAAATATCCACTGTTTTCTGCTGGAGTAAGTTTTTAATATTCTATTTTCCCTGTTGGTTTGTATGCTATCTACATATTTTAATTCTACAGCTCATCCTTAATTCTTAATTTTTATCTCTCATTGTAATTGATTCTGGTGTATCTAAAATTGTTCCATTTCCTTCTTCTTCCTATGCATCAAGGACATTATCACCCTTTACCTGTTCATTAAATAAATCCTCAATCTTTTGTCATCTAGAATAGTGTTATCCTATGGAAATAAAAAACAAACCATGTATATGATTTTATACCTTTATAGTAGCCACATTTTAAATAGTAAGAAAAAAATGGAAGTTAAAGTTAGTATTATATTTTATTTAACCCAATATGTCTATAATAGTGTCATTTCAGTATGTAATCAATTTTTTTTGGTATCATTAGTATACACTTACATGAACATCATTGTGGTTACTAGATTCCCCCCATTATCAAGTCCTCACCACATACCCCATTACAGTCTCTGTCCATCAGCGAAGTAAGATGCTATAGAATCACTACTTGTCTTCTCTGCTATACTGCCTTCCCCGTGCCCTCCCTACATTATGTGTGCTAATCATAATGCCCCTTTTTCCCCTTCTCCCTCCCTTCCCACCCATCCTATCCAGTCCCTTTCCCCTTGGTAACTATTAGTCCATTTTGGGTTCTGTGAGTCTGCTCCTGTTTTGTTCCTTCACTTTTTTCTTTGTTCTTGTACTCCACAGATGAGTGAAATCACTCGATACTTGTCTTTCTCTGCCTGGATTATTTCACTGAGCATAATACCCTCTAGCTCCATCCATGTTGTTGCAAATGGTAGGATTTGTTTTCTTCTTATGGCTGAATAATAGTCCATTGTGTATATGTACCACATCTTCTTTATCCATTCATCTACTGATGGACACTTAGGTTGCTTTCATTTCTTGGCTATTGTAAATAGTGCTGCGATAAACATAGGGGTGCATATGTCTTTTTCAAACTTAGCTCCTGCATTCTTAGGGTAAATTCCTAGGAGTGGAATTCCCGGGTCAAATGGTATTTCTATTTTGAGTTTTTTGAGGAACCTCCATACTGCTTTCCACAAAGGTTGAACCAATTTACATTCTCACCAGAGGTGTAGGAGGGTTCCCCTTTCTCCACGTCCTCGTCAACATTTGTTGTTGTTTGTCTTTTGGATGGTGGCCATCCTAACTGGTGTGAGGTAATATCTCATTATGGTTTTAATTTGTATTTCTCTGATGATTAGCAATGTGGAGCATCTTTTTGTGTGCCTGTTGGCCATTTGAATTTCTTCTTTGGAGAAGTGTCTGTTCAGATCCTCTGCCCATTTTTTAATTGGGTTATTTGCTTTTTGTTTGTTGAGGTGTATGAGCTTTTTGTATATTTTGGATGTCAACCCCTTATCGGATATGCCATTTATGAATATATTCTCCCATATTGTGGGATGCCTTTTTGTTCTACTGATGGTGTCCTTTGCTGTACAGAAGCTTTCTAGTTTGATATAGTTCCACTTGTTCATTTCTGCCTTTGTTTCCCTTGCCTGTGGAGATATGTTCATGAAGAAGTTGCTCATGTTTATATTCAAGAGAGTTTTGCCTATATTTTCTTCTAAGAGTTTTATGGTTTCATGACTTTTGTTCAGGTGTTTGATCCATTTCGAGTTTACTTTTGTGAATGGAATTAGACAGTAGTCCAGTTTCATTCTCTTACATGTAGCTGTCCAGTTTTGCCAACACCAGCTGTTGAAGAGGCTGCCATTTCCCCACTGTATATCCACGGCTCCCTTATCATATATTAATTGACCATATATGCTTGGGTTAATATCTGGATCCTCTAGTCTGTTCCACTGGCCTATGGGTCTGTTCTTGTGGCAGTACTAAATTGTCTTGATTACTGTGCCTTTGTAGTAGAGCATGAAGTTGGAAAGCGAGATCTCCCCTGCTTTATTCTTCTTTCTCAGGATTGCTTTGGCTATTCGGGGTCTTTTGTGGTTCCATATGAATTTTAGAACTATTTGTTCCAGTTCGTTGAAGAATGTCGGTGTTTTCATAAGGATTGCATCGAATCTGTAGATTGCCTTAGGCAGGATGGTCATTTTGACAATATTAATTCTTCCTACCAAGAGCATGGGATGAATTTCCATTTATTAGTATCCTCTTTAATTTCTCTTAGAAGTGTCTTGTAGTTTTCAGGGTATAGGTCTTTCACTTCTTTGGTTAGGTTTATTCCTAGGTATTTTATTCTTTTTGATGCAATTGTGAATGGAATTGTTTTTCTGATTTCTCTTTCCTATATATCGTTAGTGTATAGGAAGGCAACAGATTTCTGTGTATTAATTTTGTATCCTGCAACTTTGCTGAATTCAGATATTAGTTCTAGTTGTTTTGAAGTGGATTCTTTACGTTTTTTTATGTACGATATCATGTCATCTGCAAAGAGTGACAGTTTGACTTCTTCCTTACGAATCTTGATGCCTTTTATTTCTTTGTGTCGTCTGATTGCCATGGCTAGGACCTCCAGTACTATGTTGAATAAAAGTGGGGAGAGTGGGCATCCCTGTCTTGTTTCCTATCTTAGAGGAAAAGTTTCAGCTTCTCACTGTTAAGTATAATGTTGGCTGTAAGTTTGTCATATATGGCCTTTATTATGTTGGGGTACTTCCTTCTATACCCATTTTGTTGAGAGTTTTTATCATGAACGGATGTTGAATTTTGTCGAATGCTTTTTCAGCATCTATGGAAATGATCATGTGGTTTTTGTCCTTTTTGTTGATGTAGTGGATGATGTTGATGGATTTTTGAATGTTGTACTATTCTTGCATCCCTGGGATGAATCCCACTTGATCATGCCTCTTGATGTATTTTTGAATTCAGTTTGCTAATATTTTGTTGAGTATTTTTGCATCTATGTTCATCAGGGATATTGGTCTGTAGTTTTCTTTTTTTGTGGTGTCTTTGCCTGGTTTGGGTATTAGAGTGATGCTGGCTTCATAGAATGAGTTTGGAAGTATTCCCTCCTCTTCTATTTTTTGGAAAACTTTAAGGAGAATGGGTGTTATGACTTCTCTAAATGTCTGATAAAATTCAGCGGTGAATCCATCTGGTACAGGAATTTTGTTCTGGGGTGGTTTTTTGATTACTGATTCAATTTCATTGCTGGTAATTGGTCTGTTTAGATTTTCTGTTTCTTCCTTGGTCAGTTTTGGAAGGTTGTATTTTTCTAGAAACTTGTCCATTTCTTCTTGGTTATCCAGTTTGTTAGCATATAGATTTTCATAGTATTATCTCATAATTCTTTGTATTTCTGTGGTGTCCATTGTGATTTTTCTCTTCTCATTTCTTATTCTGTTTATGTGTGTAGATTCTCTTCTTAATAAATCTGGCTAGGGGTTTATATATTTTGTTTATTTTCTCAAAGAACCACATCTTGCTTTCATTAATTTTTTCTATTGTTTTATTCTTCCCAATTTTATTTATTTCTTCTCTGATCTTTATTATGTCCCTCCTTCTGCTGACTTTGGGCTTCATTTGTTCTTGTTTTTCCAATTTCAATAATTGTGAATTTAGACTATTCATTTGGGATTGTTCTTCCTTCTTTAAATAAGCCTGGATTGCTATATACTTCCTTCTTAGAACTGCCTTAGCTGCGTCCCACAGAAGTTGGGGTGTTGTTTTCATTTGTCTCCATATATTGCTTGAAATCTTATTTAATTTGGTCATTGATCCATTGATTATTTAGGAGCATGTTGTTAAGCCTCCATGTGTTTGTGAGCCTTTTTGTTTTCTTTGTACAATTTTGTTTCCAGTTTTATACTCTTGTGATATGAGAAATTGGTTGGTACAATTTCAATCTTTTTTAATTTAATGAGGCTCTTTTGTGGCCTAGTATGTGGTCTACACTGGAAAATGTTCCGTGTGCACTTGAGAAGAATGTGTATCCTGCTGCTTTTGGGTGGAGAGTTCTGTAGATGTCTGTTAGGTCCATCTGTTCTGATGTGTTGTTCAATGCCTCTGTGTCCTTACTTATTTTCTGTCTGGTTGATCTGTCCTTTGGAGTGAGTGGAGTGTTGAAGTCTCCTAGAATGAATGCATTACATTCTATTTCCCCTTTTAATTCTGTTAGTATTTGTTTCACATATGTAGGTGCTCCTGTGTTGGGTGCATAGATACTTATAATGGTTATATCCTCTTGTTGGATTGACCCCTTTACCATTATGAAATGTCCTTCTTTATCTCTTGTTACGTTCTTTGTTTTGAAGTCTATTTATTCTGATATAAGTACTGCAACACCTGCTTTTTTATCCCTATTAGTTTCATGAAATATCTTTTTCCATCCCTTCACTTTTAGTCTGTGTATGTCTTTGGGTTTGAAGTGAGTCTCTTGTAGGCAGCATATAGTTGGGTCCTGGTTTTTTATCCATTCCGTGACTCTATGTTTTTTGATTGGTGCATTCAAACCATTTACATTTAGGGTGATTATCAATAGATATGTACTTATTGCCATTGCAGGTTTTAGCTTTGTGGTTACCAAAGGTTCAACTGTAACTTCCTTACTATCTAAGAGTCAAACTTAACTCACTTAGTATGCTATTACAAACACAATCTAAAGGTTCTTTTTTTCCCCCTCCTTTTCTTCCCCCTTCATTCTTTATATATTAGGTAACATATTCTGTACTCTTTGTCTATCCCTTTTTATTACCTCTGGTGACAGCTATTTAACCTTAGGAGCACTTCCATCTATAGCAGTCCCTCCAAAATACACTGTAGAGATTGTTTGCGGGAAGCAAATTCTCTCAGCTTTTGCTTATCTGGAAATTGTTTAATCCCTCCTTAAAATTTAAATCATAATCTTTCCGGACAAAGTATTCTTGGTTCAAGGCACTTCTGCTTCATTGCATTAAATACATCATGCCATTTCCTTCTGGCCAGTAAAGTTTCTGCTGAGAAGTCTGATGATAGCCTAATGGGTTGTCCTTTGTATGTGATCTTATTTCTCTCTCTGGCTGCTTTTAATAGTCTGTCCTTATCCTTGACCTTTGCCATTTTAATTATTATATGTCTTGGTGTTGTCCTCCTTGGGTCCCTTGTGTTGGGAGATCTGTGCACCTCCATGGCCTGAGAGACTATCTCCTTCCCCGAATTGGGAAAGTTTTCATCAATTACCTCCTTAAAGACACTTTATATCTTTTTTTCTTTCTCTTCTTCTGGTACCCCTATAATATGAACATTATTCCATTTGGATTGGTTCTGTCAGTATTCTTTCATTCTTAGAGATCCTTTTTTCTCTCTGTTCCTCAGCTTCTTTGTATTCCTCTTCCCTAATTTATATTTCATTTATTGTCTCCTCCACCATATCTAATCTGCTTTTAATACCCTCCATTATGTTCTTCAACAATTGAATTTCCATCCTAAATTTGTTCCTGAGTTCTTGAATATTTTTCCGTACCTCCATGAGCATGTTAATGATTTTATTTTGAAATCTCTTTCAGGAAGATTCATGAGGTCGATTTCATTTTAATCTTTCTCAGGTGTATTCATAATTTTTCTTTGAACCAGGTTCCTTTGACGTTTCATAATTTGTCTGTGGTGCCCTCTAGTGCCCAGAAGCTCTACTCTCTGGAGCTTCTCAGCCCCTGGAGCAATGTCAGGGTCACAGGGGAGCGGTGTTGGTGCTTGGGGGGAAGAAAGAGCTGTTTCCTGCTTCCTGGCTTCTATGCCTTTCTCCTATGCCAGAACCAACAGATGTAAGTCTCTATGCTTTGTGTTTGTAGCTGCCGTAGGCAGGGCTTCCCTCTGGCTGGCCTGACGCCAGGGCAGGGGTTGCCGGTTTGCCAGCCTGAGCCAGGTGCAGGCTAGCTGGGAGGAAGACACAGCAGGCTGTGTATCACAGTGGGGGTCCTTGGAGCTGCATAGCCAGCCAGGGGATGGAGCGCCCGAAGATCATTTAAGCTCCCAACCTGATGGGCAGAGTGCACCCAGACAGTTTTGTCTACCTGTCCTTTCTCCTGAGCAGTAAGCTCTGTGCAATCCTTGCCCCTTTAGCAGCCCTCTTGCTTTTAGGAAGTCTCTCAGACTGCCCAGCCAAATCAGCTGGATATTAATCCATTTTCCACAAGCAGCTGGAATCTCTGTTTCTCCAGGTATTCTGCCTTAGCTTTCCAACCACACTAAATCACCAGAGCACCATGTAATGTAGGTTCATGCTCCGAGAGCAGATCTCCAGGGCTAGGTGCTCAGCAGTCTCTGGCCTCCACTCCCTCCCTGCTCTGTTTCTCTTCCTCCCACAGTGAGCTGGGGTGGGGGAAGGACTTGGGCCCTGCCAGGTCACAGCTTTGTTACATTACCCTGTTCCTTGAGGTCTGCTTTTTTCTCCAGGTGTATGCAGTCTGGTTTAGCCTTCTTTCCTGTTGCTCTTTCAGGATTAGTTGTATTAAATTACATTTTTGTATTCTCTGTGGTTTTAGAAGGAGGTCTCTGTCTCACCTATCCTATAATCAATATTTTTAAATACTACGAGGTATTTTACATTCTTTCGTTCATACTATATCTCAGAAATCCAATAAGTATTGCACTGTAAGTATAATACATCTCAGTTTTGACTAGCCACATTCCAGTTGCTCAAATGCAGCTAGTAGCTACCATACTGAACAGTGAAAGTCTAAGGTTTTCATTTTACCTATTATTTAGCATAAAAGCAAAACAGAGTTGCAGGTTTCCAGTTACCCCCAACTCCCCTTCCCAAATCTCTATTTTAGAACTGTCTAAAATGATTTTCTTTTACAGTATAGAACAAAGCAAGAAGGGAGACAAAAGAACACCAACAAAATTTGGAAGCTGAAAAGCAGATGGACAAGGAATAGCACGCCCTAAAGCCGACACCAACACCAACCATATAGGAAATGTGGGAGCCAACCTTTACAAGGTCCACAATCCTGAAAAGTCATATGAACTGGGGATGCCAGGTACCTATCAGAGCAGGGATGTGGGTGGGACTACACACACAGGATAACTTATTTCAAATCTGTATGAGAAGGATTGTCCCAGGGAGCTCCCAGACCATGGCAGGCAGGCTGACACCTCACAGCCAGCAGATTCAAAGATTCCTTTCTGGGGTGGTGGACCAACCCTAGAAAAAAGGCATATATATTGACGTTTGTGGGCCCATGGAGAAAAGCCAGACTACCCCACAGTGAAACCCACCCATGACAAACACCACCTATGGACACAGAGCTTCTGTCTTGCCAGTGGGTTTCAGCCCCAGGCAAATTCGCTATAGATTCAATGTGAGCAAAGAAATTGACAGCAAAACGTTCTTGGGGTAAAAGGGTTATACCCAACTTTATTTCCAGGTGGCAGGGCAGTCACTAAAATCCCATTCACTCAGAGCAGGTCTGTATGCAGCAAGCCAGTCTCTGCCTCTGGGCCCCTCTGTCTGCACAGCCGTCCTTGGGCCTCTCTGCGCAGTCCCGCACAGCCGTCCTCTGCCCTCTCTGTCTGCACAGCCGCCCTCTGGGCCTCTCTGCACAGCCATCCCACACAGCCGTCCTCTGGGCCCCTCTGTCTGCACAGCCGTCCTCTGGGCCTCTCTGCGCAGTCGTCCCGCACAGCCGTCCTCTGGGCCCCTCTGTCTGCACAGCCGTCCTCTGGGCCTCTCTGCACAGCCATCCCACACAGCCGTCCTCTGGGCCCCTCTGTCTGCACAGCCGTCCTCTGGGCCTCTCTGCACAGCCATCCCACACAGCCGTCCTCTGGGCCCCTCTGTCTGCACAGCCGTCCTCTGGGCCTCTGTCCTCGGCGCTGCCACCACTCCAGCCTCTGCTCTGCTCTCCTGCAGCCTTGCAGCCGTGCCACCATGTTGCGCCCAGAGCACTGGGCAGAGCTCTTTATATAGAGTCAACAGCCATATATTGCCCACAGGTGTGCAGTGAGCTAATCAACCAGGACCAGGTGAGAATCCTGGCCACAGGAACTCTCATTTTATCCACAGCTTCTCAGTCAGCTTTTTTAGTGCTTTAAAATAAATATTAGCAAGCAAGGAATACCACACATTTGAGCTTCTAGTGTGAAGAGACAAAAATAAACAAATAAATTAATATATAAATGTTTAAAAAGGAATTTTGAGGAAATAAAGACAAAACTTCTTAAAATATCAATAATTAATGTCCTCAGATAGATAAGCATAGATATGTGGGTAATAAAAATGAGAGAAGAAATGAAAATTTTAGAAGGAGGTTTGGAAATAGAGCCAAGGTATCTTGCCTGAGGCCTTCAGCCCCAGGCAAGTTCACTATGGATATGGTGAGACCAAGAAATGACGAAGGAACATTCTTGGGGTAAAAGGGTTTATACCTTGCTTTATTCTCATGGCAAGAAATCAAGCACTAGAATCATATGTGCATCCAGCAGTCTGCAGGTCCATCCCTGCTTCCACCCAGAGCACTGGGTGGAGTTCATTATATAGTGACTCAGTCAATAATATCTCATTGCTAACAGGTGTGGAAGCATTAGCCTAGCAGCAGACCAGTTACATCATCAAGTAGTTTAGGGTCAGGTGAGGATCCTGGCCATAGGAACTTTCACTTTCCCCACACAAGAAATCTCCCTGAAAGTAAAATAGAGAGATTTTTAAATAGAAGAGAAAAAGTAAGATCTTTAAGTGATCAATCCAAAAGATTCAACAGCAAAATAATCAGAAATCTACAAAGAGAAAATAGAGAGAGAAAAGTATCAGAAATAATCCAAAAAAAACTTCTAAAAAGAAAGGATGTGGATGGAAAAAACACAGCAGAGTAGGAAGTCAAGGAAGAAACCTCCCCCCATAAACACACTAAGGAAGCAAATACAGCAAACACAACTAAACCTGAAAATGACCTGAAGGCTGCAGAACAGATCACCTACACCTGGGGAAGAAGAGAAGACCACACAGAAAAGGGTAAAGTGACAGAGCCATGATTGATTGTGACTCCATCCCTTCCCCTATCCCAGTCCACAGGCAGAAATAAGAGGAACAGAGTGGGGTGGTGACAGGCACCCAGGAAATCTGCACACCTGGCCCTGGAGATCTGCATTGGCTTCTGTTGATTTGATCAGGCTGGAAACCAGGGGCACTTGGAGCACTCTGGGAAGCTGATACTCCAGCCACCAAGACAGGCATGCTCTGCTGATCTCCCTGAGACCCAACACAGAGCAAGCAGTTTGACTTTCTAGCAGTGGGAGGGGTGCCGGAGGGGCAAGGCTTAGACAGAACTCTCTCTGCAGGAGAAAAGGCAGGTGGACAATACCTTCTCAGCCCTCCTTTGGCTCAACAGGTTGGGCATCTTTGGGAGCCCCAGACGCTCCATCCCCATTGCTGCTGGCTCTGCCTCCAAGCACTTCCCAGCATACTGTGGGCACACCAGCCCACTTGACCCAGCAGCATCAGACTTTGCTGCCTGGCAGGCAGAGGGAGATGTTCCCATCCTTCTTGGCCCTGTCTCAGCCCAACTGGGGAGGCACCTGCAGGACAGCTCCCTGAGCCCCCTCCTCCCTATGGGCAGCCAAGCCCAGTGCTGTGAAGCATTGCCAGGGGGCACCCGCAACTCACTGCTACATTCCCTGCCCTACCCCAGAGCCCTGCAACCTCCCTACCCTCACTACAGGACAGGTAGAGGGCAGTCCCACCCACAGTGATTCCAGAAGAAGCCACTGCTCTGATCACAAAGGGCTGGCCGAGGCAAACTGCCAGTGCAATGAACTGAGACCACTGCTGGCAGACAGAAAGGCAGCCCCACCCATTGCCCACCAACAGCAACTGGGGCTCCACCACAAAAGAGACCCAGACACTGGACAGTCTTGTGCTTCTGGGCATCACAGGATGCCTTCTTCATAAAGTCATTACTCTCTAGACCAGGAAGCATAGCAGATCCATCTAATATAAAGGGAGAAACATATAAACATTAACAAAATGAAGAGGCAGAGGAATTTGATCCAAACAAAACTATAGGATAAGACACCAGAAAGAGGGCTAAATGAAATGGAGATTACCCATCTTCTTGATAAAGATTACAAAGTAAAAGTCTATATATGCTCACTAATATGCATAAAATTATTGAAAATCTCAGGGAGGACTTCAACAAAGAGATACAAATATGAAAAAGAGCTACTCAGAGATTTTAAAAATTCAGTAACTGAAATGAAATATACAATGGAGGGAATAAATAATAGATTGTTGCAACAATCAATGAGATAGAAATTAGAGAACAGGAACAGAACAAAGGTGAGGAACAGAGAGAAAAAAAGTATTTCTAGGACTGAAAGAATGATAAGAGAGCTCTGTGACCAATCCAAATGAAACAATATTCACATAATAGGGGTACCAGAAGGAGAAGAGAGAGACAAAGGGATAGAAAGTCTCTCTGAGGAAATAATTGTTGAAAACTTCCCCAATCTGGGGAAGGAAACAGACACTCACACAGGTCATGGAAATTCAGAGAGCCCCTAACAAAAGGAACCCCAGGAAGAAAACACCAAGTCATATAGTAATTAAAATGACAAAGATTACAGATAAGGATAGAATATTGAAAGCAGCCAGGGAGAGAGAAAAAGATTACTTATAAGGGAAACCCCATCAGGCTATCAGCAGACTTCTCAGCAGAAACTTCAGAGGCCACAAGGGGGTGGCATGAAATATTTAATGTATTGAAACAGAAGGACCTTCAACCAAGAATCCTCCACCCAGCAGGATTATCATTCAAATTTGAAGTAGAGATTAAACAATTCCCAGATAAACAAAGGCTTAGGGAATTTATAACTGCTAAACCAGCATTACAGTATACTAATTAAGGGACATTAAAGGGACTGCTGTAGATGGAAGTGTTCCTAAAGCTAAATAGTTTTCACTAGTGAAAGTAAGCCCACAGTAAATGTAGGAGACCAATTAGTTACCAAGAAAGTAAAAAACTAAAAGAAAACAAAAGTAGTAAAACCGACTACACACAAAATAAGTCAAGGCATGCCCAAAAAGTGCAGGTTATGGCACCTAATATATAAAGTGTGGAAGAGGAAGAAGAAGAAAAAAGAAATATTTTAGATTGTGTTTGAAACAGAGCAATCAGCAACTTAGTATAGACTATTACATAGTCGGGAAGCTATCCTTGAACCTTCTGGTAACCACAAACCTAAAGCCTATAATAGATACACGAAAAAATTTAAAAAGAGGAATCTAACCAGAACACTTAAGAAAACCATCAAATAAGAAGAGTATAAGAGAGGAAGAAAGCAACAGAGAGGAACTATAAAAACAACCAGAAAACAATTAATAAAATGGCGATAACTACATACCTATCAATAATTAAATGTAAATGGACTGAATGCACTGATCAAATGACAGAATGGATAAGGAAACAAGACCTATCTTTATGATGCCTACAAGAGACTCATTTCAAACCCATAGACATACACAGACTAAAAGTGAAGGGATGGAAAGATGTTTCACGCAAATAATAGAGAGAAAAAAGCAGGAGTAGAAGTACTTATATCAGACAAAATAGATTTCAAAACAAAGAAGGTAACAGGAAGGACATTACATAATGTTAAAGGAGTCAGTCCAACAAAAGGATATAACCATTACAAATATCTATGCACCCAACATAGGAGCACATAAAAACGTAAAACAAATACTAGCAGAATTAAAGGGGGAAACAGACTGCAACAGCTTCATTTTAGGAGACTTTAACAAACCACTCACATCAATAGACAGATCAACCAGACAGAAAATAAATAAGGAAACAGAGGAATTGAACAATGCATTAAATTAGATGGACTTAACAGATATCTGTAGAACATTCCATCCAAAAGCAGCAGGATACACATTTTTCTCAAGTGTTCATGGAATGTTCTCCAGAGTAGGTTACATACTAGGCCAAAAAAAGAGCCACAATAGATTCAAAAAGATAGAAATTTTATCTAACAACTTCTCAGACCACAATGGTAGAAATAAATTACACAACGGAAACAAAAAAGCCTACAAACACATGGAGGCTAAGCAACATGCTTCTAAATAATAATGGATCAATGAACAAATTAAAAGAAATCAAGCAATACATGGGGACAAATGGAAACAAAAAATCAACAGTCCAAAATTTGAGGGACACTGCAAAAGCAGTTCTATGAGGAAAGTACATAGCAAAATGAACCTACCTCAAGAAACAAGAACAATCCCAAATAAACAGTCTAAACTCACGATTAAAGGAACTAGAAAAAGAAGAACAAATGAAATCCAAAGTTAGTAGAGGGAGGAACATAATAAAGATAAGGGAAAAAATTAATAAAATAGAGAAGAATAAAACAATAGAAAAAAAACAATGAAACCAAGAGCTGGTTCTTTGAGAAAATAAAAAAATAGATAATCCCTGGCCAGACTTTTCAAGAAAAAAAGAGAGTACACAAATAAACAAAATCAGAAATAAAATGGAATAGTCATAATAGATGCCACAGAAATGCAAAGAATTATTAGAAAATACAATGAGCAATTATATGCCAACAAATTTGACAACCTAGAAGAAATTGACAACTTCCTAGGAAAATACAACCTTCCAAGACTGCCCCAGAAAGAAACATAAAATCTGAACAGACCAATTACCAGCAATGAAATTGAATTGATAAACAAAAAACCCCAGCAAACAAAAGTCCAGGAACAGATGGCTTTACTGCTGAATTCTACCAAACATTTAAAGAAGAGACAATACCCATTCTTCTTAAAGTATTCCAAAAAAATAGAAGAGGAGGGAATACTTCCAAACTCATTCTATGAGGCCAGCTTCACTCTAATACCAAAACCAGGCAAAGACACTACAAAAAAAAAAAAAAGAAGAAGAAAATTATACACTAATACCTCCAATGAACATAGATGCAAAGTTCCTCAACAAAATATTAGCAAACCAAATCCAAAAATACATCAGAAAGATCATCCATCATAACCAAGTGGAATTTATTCCAGGAAACCAAGTATGGTATAATATTCATCAATCAATCAATATCATACACCACATTAACAAAAAGAAGGATAAATAGATGCTGAAAAAGCATTTGACAAATTCAACAATCATTCATGATAAAAACTCTCAACAAAATAGGGATAGAGGGCACATACCTCAACATAATAAAGGCCATATATGACAAAACCACAACTAACATCGTACATAGTGGGGAAAACTGAAAGCTTTTCCTCTAAGATCAGGAACAAGACAAGGATGTCCACTCTCACCACTCTTATTCAACATAGTAATGGAGGTCCCAGCCATAACAATAAGACAAGAAAAAGAGATAAAAGACATCCAAATTGGTAAGGAGGAAGTTAAACTGTCACAATTTGCAGATGACGTGGTATTATACATAGAAAACCCTAAAGACACCATCAAAAAAAAACTATTATCACTAATAACTGGATTCAGCAAAGTTGCAGGATACAAAATTAATATACAGAAATTTGTTAAGTTCCTGTACACTAACAATGAACTAGCAGAAAGAGAAATCAAGAAAACAATTCCATTTTCAATTGCATCAGAAAGAGTAAAATACCTCGGAATAAATCTAACCAAGAAGGTGAAAGACCTGTACCTTAAAAACTATGAGACATTCATGAGAGAAACTAAAGAACACACCATATATGGAAATACATCCCGTGCTCTGGATAGGAAGAATTAATATTGTAAAAATGGCCATCCTCCCCAAAGCAGTTTACAGATTCAATGCAATCTCTATCAAAATACCAACAGCATTTTTCAATGAACTAGAACAAATAGTTCTAAAATTCATATGAAACCACAAAAGACTCCAAATAGCCCAATCCTGAGAAAGAAGAACAAAGCTGGGGAGATTACACTTCCTGACTTCAAGCTATGCTACAAAGCTATAGTAATCAAAACAGTATGGTACAAGCACAAGAACAGACCCATAGGTCAATGGAATAGAATAGAAAGCCCATAAATAAACCCACACATATGTGGTCAGTTAATATACAATAAAGAAGTGATGAATATACAATGGGGAAAAGACAGCCTGTTCAATAACTGGTGTTGGTAAAGCTGGATAGCTACATGTAAGAGAATGAAACTGGATTAGTGTCTAACTCCATATACAAAAGTAAGCTCAAAATGGATTAAAAACCTGAATGTAAGACATGAAACCATAAAACTCCTAGAAGAAAACAGACGAAAATCTCTTGAACATAAGCATGAGCAATTTTTTCTTGGACACATCTCCTTGGACAAGGGAAACAAAATCCAAAATGAACAAGTGGAACTACATCAAACTAAAAAGCTTCTGTACAGCAAAGGACACCATCAGCAGAACAAAAAGGCAACCTACAGTATAGGAGACTATATTTGTAAACGATTTATTCAGTAAGGGGTTAACATCCAAAATACATAAAGAACTCATATGACTCAACCTGATTTAAAAAATGGGCAGAGGACCTGAACAGACATTTCTCCAAAGAAATACAGATGGCCAAGAGGCACATGAAAAGATACTCACATCACTAATCATCAGGGAAGTGCAAATCAAACCACAATGAGATATCAACTCACACCAGTTAGGATGGCTCTATCCAAAAGACAAGACATAACAAATGTTGGTGAGGTTGTGAAGAAACGGGAAGCCTTCTACACTGTTGGTGGGAATGTAAATTGGTGCAGCTACTGTGGAAAGCAGTATGGATTTTCCTCAAAAAACATAAAAATAAAAATACTTTTCAAACAAGTCATTTCATTTCTAGGAATTTACCCAAAGAAAAAAAATCCCTGATTTGAAAAGATATATACATCCCTATGTTTATTGCCACATTATTCACTATAGCCAAGATATGGAAGCAACCTAAGTGTCCATCAATAGATGAATGGATAAAGAAGTGGTACATATACACAATGGAATATTATTTTGCCATAAAAAAGAAATAAATCCTGCCATTTACAATGACATGGATGGATCTAGAGGGTATTATGTAAGTGAAATAAGCCAGGCAGAGTAAGACAAATACCATATGATTTCACTTATTTGTGGAATATAAAAACAAAGCAAAACAGAAGGAACAAAATAGCGGTAGACTTATAGACACTGAGAAGTGACTAGTGGTTACCATGGGTAGGGGTTGGGATGGGTGAGTGGGAAGGATGAGGGGGATTAAAAGAGCACAAAAATTCTCAGTCATAATATAAGTTGGTCACAGGGATAGTAATACAGCATAGAGAATATAGCCAATGATTCTGTAACATCTTCCTATGTTGACAGATAGTAGCCACACTAGTGGGGGTAAGGATTTAATAACATGGGTAACTGCTGAACCACTGTATTGTATATTTGAAGCCAATATAAAATTGTATATCAATGATACTTCAATAAAAGGAAAAAATGTTTCAAAAAATCATGCTCGCAGGTGGTGGTAAGGATTAAAGATAATATATAAATATTTACCAATACTCTCTGGGAAATAAATGGGTATCACTAAATGACAGTTATAAAAACGGTAATCTGTAATCAAATGCCCCACATTTTCTGATAACTTCCACATGTCCTTTGTCTGTTCTAGCACCTTAATCAACCCTTTTATTATAGAGAGATTTTCCTTAATCTAATTTCCTATCTTTTACCTTAACTTGTGAATGAAAATTTCCAGGAGGATTGCCTCTTTTCTAGGCCTTTTTAGTTCCTTCCCACATTAGGCATGTGACTAGATCCTTGTCCCATGCTTATTCATGTGGATCAAATGTACTAGGTGTCCAGTAGATTTTGTCATGTGAAGTGAAGGAGATAAATTACCATTATGTCAGATAACCTCAAAAAAAGAAAGAAAGAAAGAAAGGACATGAGTTTCTGGAGTAGGAGTCTCCATATTCTCAATACAATTAATTGTAAAAAGACTCCACCAAAACATATAATCATTAAATATCAGAACAATAGAGATAAAAGAGCCTAAAATTTTTCCAAGAGAAAAAAATTCCTATTGTAGGATCTGGAATCAAAATAGAAAAGGACTTTTAAACAGTAATACCTGAAGCTAAGAGATAATAGAGAAATGTCTTCAAACTCTGAGAGAAAATTACTTCCAACACATAATTACATGGACAGCCTAACCATCACTTAAGTGCAGTGGTGGAATAGACATTTTCAGAGAAGAAAGCTCTCAAAAATATGCCTAGGTCTCATGGACCCTTGCTTAGGAAGCCACTGGAGAATATATTCCATCAAAATTAGGGATAAACCAACCAAGAAAGAGGAATTCGTGAGACACTGGATGTAGGCAAAGGGAAACCCTGAGTGAGAGAGGATGGATGTCCCAGGAAGACAGTGGTATAGTGGGCCTAGAGCACACAGCCACGGGAGACAGAAACAGGAGGACTGAGGGTTCGAGGAGGAGATATCGCCCAGAAAAAGATGGAATTAATAGATTACCTGACATGTTCAAATATATTGAGAGAAGATGAGTCACTCATAAGAATAGAAATGTAAACAAAATAAAGACAATTATTATCACCAGAGAAAATAAAAAGTTATACAAGAAAGGAAATGTAATTGTATTACAATACAGGGCTAGCTATGAATAGTATTGATGTGATAATCCTCATATGAGCACTGAATAACTAGAAAATATGATGTAATTACCTTGAAAAGGAAGGGGTGAAGAATTTCAGAGCGAAAAAATAATATCATCTTCCATAAAAGGAAATCAATATATAAATCTAAAATTGAAAAATAGGAAAAAATATAAACAAGGTATATAGAAACATAGAGGCAAATAACAATAACAACAAAATGCCAGCTAAAAGGAATTGAAAGTGTTTGCCTTTGGGGTTGGGACCTGAGGAGGGGTAAAATGGTACAGGGAGCTGCATTTTTCATTATAAGCTATATTAATTATCTTTTGTTGCACAAGAAGTCACCCAAAACTAATTAGCCTAAAATAACAATAAACACTTGTTATCTCACTTAGTTTCTGTGAATCAGAAATTCTGTGAATCAGAGTTTAACTAGGTGGTTCTGCCTCAGAACCTCTCCTGAGATCACTGTCAAGAGTCAGATAAAGGTGGCAATCCTCTGAAAACTTGACTGAGGATGGAGGACGCCCTTCCAAAATGGCCCACTAACATACCTGGAAGTTAGTGCTAGTTGTTAGCATGAGGCCTCAGTTCCTCACTACACAGATCTCTCCTTGGGACTGCTTAAGTGTCCTCACCAAAGGGCAGTTGCCTTCTCCCAGAGCAAGTTAGCTTAGAGAAAACCAAGTGGAAGCTGCAATATCTTTCCTCACTTAGCCTCAGTTATCACCCACCAATGTGTTCTGTAATATCTTATTGGTTGCACAGGTTAGCCCTATTCAGTGTGGGAGGGTACAACACAAGACTGCCAGGAGGCAAGGTCACTGGTGGCCAACCTTAGTGCCTTACAGAATTAAGTGACTTCTTGAAATATGTATATCTTTAACAAAAATGAGACATTTCTAAAGTTTTTGTTTATCGTCAGTGCTCATTTAGGTTTATTAACAAACTTTTATCAATTTATTCACTTAATATTGTTCATTATATCCTTTCCTTTCTTTATGGGTTCATTTCTCATCTTGAAGTACATCCTATAATAATTCTTTCAGTGGCAGTCTGTACTTGATGTGTATGAAAATACCCGCTTTTCACTTAATTTTAACTATGTTAGCTGGGTATAAAAGTCCAATTAGCACTTGGAAGTTACTACTACAACATCCCTGGCCTTGATTTTTGCTGAGGCCAGAAATTCCTTTGTAAGTAGTCTGTCTTTTTCTCACATCTATTGTAAGGTCTTTTTCTCTTTGCCTTTGATGTTCTGCAATTTCCCCAAGGAGATTTCTCAGCTACTATTTCCTCGTATATTTCTTCACTGTGGTCCCATTTGCTTTCTTCTTCCAAAATTCCCATTGGACATATATTGTCTTTAATACAAGTTTCATGTCTCATAACTGCTCTTACCTTTTCCAATCTTTGTCTCTTTGCACTGTATCAGTGTTAATTCCTAAGTAATGACTTCTAACTCACTAATTCTCTCTTTGTGTCTAGTCTACAACTTCTTCTGTCTAATGTGTTTTTTAATGATTGAAATTTTCATTCCCAAGATTTCTATTTGATTCCTTTTATATCTGCTTGTTCTCATTTCATTTCTTTTTGTTTCCACTCATTTCTAGTTCATTTACAATGTATGTTAAGCTTTCCTTTGACTCTTAAGGCATCCTAAACTTTATTTTTAATTCTTTGTAAGACTTTCACAAAATTAATTTAATCTGGAATGAATTCAAATTCCCAATGTTGATTCTGTTGACTAATTTTCTTGCCATTAAGTATTTTTCATGTATTTTGATTTACAATCTCAGTGATTTGGGGGATTTTTAAATTTTGTTTTACATTGAATTTTCATGTTCTCTCTGTCCTGAGCTGGGACCCTATTTGAAAACCCCAGGTCTTATAATAGCATTTCAGGGCTCCCGCTCTGTTGTGGTATGAGGACATTGCACATCTAAGCATGTAGCCAGAGGGTGGCTTGGCTCAGCTCCTAATCAAGAGTCTGTCTTCATCTTCCCACATTTCAAGCCCCAGTCCATACATGGATGGCTGGCTTTTTTTTTTTTTACTTGCCTCTTTTCACAAGCAGAGGGAGCCTCATCCCACCTCTGGATTCAAGGAGCCTGCCTGTTACCCCCTGCCTTGCAAGGGGCATTTTAGCTCATTACCAGGAGCTATATCTTGGCAGCTATTGCTGCTTCTAGACCCCCAGCCCACCAGACTCTCTGCCCCACTCACTACTTTGCATTTCTAATCTGCTTCTGGTACACAGAGATATCCATTTTGGTTTGGGGCCTGACTATGTCCTTTTGTTTATCACTTTTTCTATTTTATTTATTATTGCTGTGTGTTTGGAACAGAGGGTGTAGGCCACAGCATGAACTCAATATGCCATCCTGGCTGAAAGTTGAGAAATAAATTGTGTGGTTGCCATACCTATAGATAAGTCCCATGTTTCTTTTTATTAAATGTAAAAGAGGAGAAATCATTTTATAAAAATTCAGTAGGCTTGTATACATGGACTTTGCTATGAATACTATCTGAGGGACAGTGTGGTTTTGACAAAACATGTTTCTTCCTCAGGATAAAGGAGATGGAGTCCATGTGCTCCCAAGTCACTCACACACCCACTCCACACACACACACTGCAAATTGTTCTTTGAAAGGGGAGGCAATGAGATAAATACAAGACCTTAGGAGTATTCGCTCCTCTCTCAGAGAACTGGGGATGAGGATAACAGCAGGGAGTGGCCCTGGAACCCAGGGCCACTGAAGGGAGATGGAGGTGCACCTACCCCAAGTGGCCACAAGAGGAAGCCGCAGTGCCCGAAGCCAATGAAATGCCCACAGGAGTTAAGGTTTTCTACACACACCAATCCAAGCAGACCTGAGACCTGTGGAGACATCACAGGAAGCCCAAAGTTCTCACTTAACATAGCCGCAGGGTGGAATTTTCTTTCTTGTGTCCCCTGCTTGCCAGAACATAGCCCACCCAACTTGGGCCTGTTCTGTGAAGACAGCTAGCTCCTGCCTTCTGTTACAGAATTTTCTGAGCATCAACATGTTGACTCCAGGGGCCACTTGGTTCAGAGAGCTCTTTTTTTTTAAATATAATTTATTTTATTATCATTAATTTACAATTACATGTGCAATATTACGATTATTAAACGACCCCTTCATCAGGTCCCCCCCACCAACCCCATTACAGTCACTGTCCATCAGCGTAGTGAGATGCTATAGAATCACTACTTGTCTTCTCTGAGTTGTACTGCCCTCCCCGTGCCCCCCCAACATTACATCTGCTAATCGTAATGCCCCTTTTTCCCTCTTATCCCTCCCTTCCCGCCCATTTTCCCCAGTCCCTTTCCCTTTGGTAACTATTAGTCCGTTCTTGGGTTCTGTGAGTCTGCTGCTGTTTTGTTCCTTCAGTATTTTTTCTTTGTTCTTATACTCCACATATGAGTGAAATCATTTGATACTTGTCTTTTTCGGCTTGGCTTATTTCACTGAGCATAATACCCTCTAGCTCCATCCATGTTGTTGCAAATGGTAGGATTTGTTTTCTTCTTATGGCTGAATAATATTCCATTGTGTATATGTACCACATCTCCTTTATCCATTCATCTACTGATGGACACTTAGGTTGCTTCCATTTCTTGGCTATTGTAAATAGTGCTGCAATAAACATAGGGGTGCATCTGTCCTTTTCAAATTGGGCTGCTGCATTCTTAGGGTAAATTCCTAGGAGTGGAATTCCTGGGTCAAATGGTTTTTCTATTTTGAGTGTTTTGAGGAACCTCCATACTGCTTTCCACAATGGTTGAACTAATTTGCATTCCCACCAGCAGTGTAGGAGGGTTCCCTTTTCTCCACATCCTCGCCAACATTTGTTGTTGTTTGTGTTTTGGATGTTGGCCATCCTCACTGGTGTGAGGTGATATCTCATTGTGGTTTTAATCTGCATTTCTCTGATGATTAGCGATGTGGAGCATCTTTTCATGTGCCTGTTGGCCATCTGAATTTCTTCTTTGGAGAAATGTCTATTCATGTCCTCTGCCCATTTCTTAATTGGATTATTTGCTTTCTGTTTGTTAAGGTGCATGAGTTCTTTATATATTTTGGATGTCAACCCTTTATCAGATACGTTTTTTATGAATATATTCTCCCATACTGTAGGATGTCTTTTTGTTCTACTGATGGTGTCCTTTGCTGTACAGAAGCTTTTCAGCTTGATATAGTCCCACTTGTTCATTTTTGCTTTTGTTTCCCTTGCCCGGGAGATATGTTCATGAAGAAGTTGCTCATGTTTATGTCCAAGAGATTTTTGCCTATGTTTTTTTCTAAGAGTTTTATGGTTTCATGACTTACATTCAAGTCTTTGATCCACCTTGAGTTTACCTTTGTGTATGGGGCTAGACAGTAGTCCAGTTTCATTCTCTTACATGTAGCTGTCCAGTTTTTCCAACACCAGCTGCTGAAGAGGCTGTCATCTCCCCATTGTATATCCAAGGCAATTTATCAAATATTAATTGACTGTATATGTTTGGGTTAATGTTTGGATTTTCTATTCTGTTCCACTGGTCTGTGGGTCTGTTTTTGTGCCAATAACAAATTGTCTTGATTACTGTGGCTTTGTAGTAGAGCTTGAAGTCAGGGAGCGTAATTCCCCCTGTTTTATTCCTCCTTCTCAGGATTGCTTTGGCTATTCGGGGTCTTTTGTGGTTCCATATGAATTTTAGAATTATTTGTTCCAGTTCATTGAAAAAGCTGTTGGTAGTTTGATAGGGATTGCATTGAATCTGTAGATTGCTTTAGGTAGTATAGCCATTTTGACAATATTTATTCTTCCTAGCCAAGAGCATGGGATGCATTTCCATTTGTTAGTGTCCCCTTTAATTTCTCTTAGGAGTGTCTTGTAGTTTTCAGAGTACAGGTCTTTCACTTCCTTCGTTAGGTTTATTCCTAGGTATTTTATTCTTTTTGATGCAATTGTGAATGGAATTGTTTTTCTGATTTCTCTTTCTGTTAGTTCATCATTAGTGTATAGGAAAGCAACAGATTTCTGTGTGTTAATTTTGTATCCTGCAACTTTGATGAATTCAGATATTAGTTCTAGTAGTTTTGGAATGGAATCTTTAGGGTTTTTTATGTACAGTATCATGTCATCTGCAAATAGTGACAATTTGACTTCTTCTTTACCAATCTGGATGCCTTGTATGTCTTTGTTTTGTCTGATTGCTGTGGCTAGGACCTCCAGTACTATGTTGAATAACAGTGGAGAGAGTGGGCATCCCTGTCTTGTTCCCGATCTTAGATGAAAAGCTTTCAGCGTCTCGCCGTTAAGTATGATGTTAGCTGTGGGTTTGTCATATATAGCCTTTATGATGTTGAGGTACTTGCCGTCTATACCCATTTTGTTGAGAGTTTTAATCAGGAATGGATGCTGAATTTTGTCAAATGCTTTTTCAGCATCTATAGAGATGATCATGTGGTTTTTGTTCTTCTTTTTGTTGATGTGGTGGATGATGTTGATGGATTTTCGAATGTTGCACCATCCTTGCATCCCTGGGATGAATCCCACTTGATCATGGTGTATGATCCTCTTGATGTATTTTTGAATTCGGTTTGCTAATATTTTGTTGAGTATTTTGCATCTACGTTCATCAGGGATATTGGTCTGTAATTTTCTTTTTTGGTGAGGTCTTTGCCAGGTTTTGGTATTAGAGTGATGCTGGCTTCATAGAATGAGTTTGGAAGTATTCCCTCCTCTTCTATTTTTTGGAAAACTTTAAGGAGAATCGGTGTTATTTCTTCTCTATATGTCTGCTAGAATTCAGAGGTGAATCCATCAGGCCCAGGGGTTTTGTTCTTGGGTAGTTTTTTGATTACCAATTCGATTTCATCACTGGTGATTGGTCTGTTTAGTTTTTCTGTTTCATGCTTGGTCAGTCTTGGAAGGTTGTATTTTTCTAAGAAGCTGTCCATTTCTTCTATGTTTTCCAGCTTGTTAGCATATAGATTCTCATAATATTCTCTTATGATTCTTTGTATTTCTGTGGGGTCCGTCGTGATTTTTCCTTTCTCATTTCTGATTGTGTTTATGTGTGTAGATTCTCTTTTTCTCTTAATGAGTCTGGCTAGGGGTTTATCTATTTTGTTTATTTTTTCAAAGAACCAGCTCTTGGTTTTATTGATTTTTTTCTATTGTTTTATTCTTCTCAATTTTATTTATTTCTTCTCTAATCTTTATTATGTCCCTCCTTCTGGTGACTTTGGCCTCATTTGTTCTTCTTTTTCCAATTTCAGTAATTGTGTCTTTAGACTATTCATTTGGGAATGTTCTTCTTTCTTTAAATAGGCCTGGATTGCAATATACTTTCCTCTTAGAACTGCCTTTGCTGCGTCCCACAGAAGTTGTGGCTTTGTGTTGTTGTTTTCATTAGTCTCCATATATTCTTTGATTTCTGTTTTGATTTGGTCGTTAACCCATTGATTAATTAGGAGAGTGTTGTTAAGTCTCCATGTATTTGTGAGCCTTTCTGATTTCTTTCTAAAATTTATTTCTAGTTTTATACCTTGGTGATCTGAGAAGTTGGTTGGTAGGATTTCAATATTTTTGAAATTACTGAGGTTCTTTTTGTGGCCTAGTATGTGGTCTATTCTGGAAAATGTTCCATGTGCACTTGAGAAGAGTGTGTATCCTGTTGCTTTTGAGTGTAGAGTTCTGTAGATGTCTGTTAGGTCCATCTGTTCTAGTGTGTTGTTCAGTGCCTCTGTGTCTTTACTTATTTTCTGTCTGGCTGATCTGTCCTCTGGAGTGAGTGGTGTGTTGAAGTCTCCTAAGATGAATGCATTGCTGTCTATTTCCTCCTTTAATTCTGTTAGTATTTGTCTCACATATGCTGGCGCTCCTGTGTTGGGTGCATATATATTTATAATGGTTATATCTTCTTGTTGGACTGACCCCTTTATCATTATGTAATGTCCTTCTTTATCTTTGCTACTTTCTTCGTTTTGAAGTCTATTTTGTCTGATACAAGTACTGCAACACCTGCTTTTTTCTCTTTGTTGTTTGCATGAAATATCTTTTTCCATCCCTTCACTTTTAGTCTGTGTATATCTTTGGATTTGAGGTGAGTTCTTGTAGGCAGCATATAGATGGGTCTTGCTTTTTTATCCATTCTGTTACTCTGTGTCTTTTGATTGGTGCATTCAGTCCATTTACATTTAGGGTGATTATTGATAGATATGTACTTATTGCCATTACTGGCTTTAGATTCATGGTTACCAAGGGTTCAAGGGTTGCTTCTTTACTATCCAACAATCTAACTTAACTTTCTTGTTAAGTTATTGTAAACACAGTCTGATGTTTCTTTATTTCTCTCCCTTCTTATTCCTCCTTCTCCATTCTTTTTATAATAGGTGTTTTATTCTTTGCCTTTAGTTAGTATTTGGATGGTCTGCTTTCTTTGCTATGAATTTATTTTCTCTGGTGACATTTTTTTAGCCTTAGGTGTACTTTCATCTAGAGCAGTCCATTTAAGATATCCTGTAGTGGTGGTTTATGAGAGGCAAACTCTCTCAACTTTCGTTTGTCTGGAAATTGTTTAATCCCTCCATCATATTTAAAGGATAATCGTGCTGGATACAATATTCTTGGTTTGAGGCCCTTCTGTTTCATAACGTTAAATATATCATGCCATTCTCTTCTGGCCTGTAAGGTTTCTGTTGAGAAGTCTGATGATAGTCTGATGGGTTTTCCTTTGTAGGTGATCTTTTTTCTCTCTCTAGCTGCCTTTAATACCCTGTCTTTATCTTTGATCTTTGCCATCTTAATTGTTATGTGTCTTGGTGTTGTCTTCCTTGGGTCCCTTGTGTTGGGAGATCTATGAGCTTCGGTGGACTGCGAGACTACTTCCTTCCCCAGTGAGGGAAAGTTTTCAGCAATTATTTCTTCAAAGACACTTTCTATCCCTTTTTCTCTCTCTTCTTCCTCTGGTACTCCTATAATGCGAATATTGTTCCGTTTGGATTGGTCACACAGTTCTCTTAATATTCTTTCATTCCTAGAAATCCTTTTATCTCTCTCTGCCTCAGCTGCTCTGTACTCCTGTTCTCTGTTTTCTATTCCATTAACAGTCTCTTGCATCTCATCCATTCTGCTGTTAAGCCCATCGATTGCTTGTCTGATTTCTGCATTGTCTTTCCTCAGTTCCCTCACTTCGTCCCTCAGCTCTTGCACATTTCTCTGTAGGTCCATCAGCATGGTTATGACTTTTATTCTGAATTCTTTTTCAGGAAGACTGTGCATTTCCATCCCTTCAGACTCCCTCTCTGGGGTTGTCTGGTTGATTTTGGTCTGAACCATATTCCTCTGTCTTTTCATGGCTACAGAATTGGTCACTGATAGTTGCCACGTATGTCAGCTGGGCTCTTTAAGACCGCCCCTTGGGGTGCCGAGTCCTCTTGGGTGTAGCTGCACGCTGTGCGCTTTCCTGTGTATTCTCGTCTCTCTTTTAGGAATAGATGTATTTGCTATGTTTTTGTAGTTAAATATAGTGTTGGGAGGAGATTTCTGCCGCCCTGCTCACACCGCCATCTTCCCGGAAGTCTCGAGTTAACTTTTCTAATTCTTCCGAATCTAGGCTGGGGAGCTGGGAGGCAAGGAAGTGGGAGAGTTGGGACAGTGCCCAGAATCACTGGGTCTTGAATACTGGCCTGTGCGTTAGCCGCAGCACCCGGTACGTGTTGAGGCCTGGCACGTCGAAGCCGGGGGACACCCTGTGGCGGTCCAAGGGGTAGAAGTTGACAAGCTGCCCATGCTGCGCCTCAAGGGAGAGCCAGGTCGGTTTGCTGATATTTTGTTGAATATTTTTGCATCTATGTTCATCAGGGATGTTGGTCTGTAATTTTCTTTTTTGGTGAGGTCTTTGCCCGGTTTTGGTATTAGAGTGATGCTGGCTTCATAGAATGAGTTTGGAAGTATTCCCTCCTCTTCTATTTTTTGGAGAACTTTTAGGAGAATGGGTGTTATTTCTTCCCTATATGTCTGATAAAATTCAGCGGTGAATCCATCTGGCCTGGGGTTTTGTTCTTGGGTAGTTTTTTTGATTACCGATTGAATTTTGTTGCTGGTAATTCATCTGTTTAGGTTTTCTGTTTCTTCCTTGGTCGGTCTTGGAAGGTTGTATTTTTCTAAGAAGTTGTCCTTTTCTTCTAGGTTTTCCAGCTTGCTAGCATATAGATTTTCATAATATTCTCTAATAATTCTTTGTATTTCTGTGGGGTCCATCGTGATTTTTCCTTTCTCATTTCTGATTCTGTTAATGTGTGTAGATTCTCTTTTTCTCTTAATAAGTCTGGCTAGTGGTTTATCTCTTTTATTTTTTCAAAGGACCAGCTCTTGGTTTCATTGATTTTTTTCCATTGTTTTATTCTCCTCAATTTTATTTATTTCTTCTCTGATATTTATTATGTCCCTCCTTCTGGTGACTTTGGGCCTCATTTGTTCTTCTTTCTCCAGTTTCAATAATTGTCAGTTTAGACTATTCATTTCGGATTCTTCTTCCTTCTTTAAATAGGCCTGGATTGCAATATACATTCCTCTTATAACTGCCTTTGCTGCGTCCCACAGAAGTTGGGGCTTTGTGCTGTTGTTGTCATTTGTCTGCATATATTGTTTGATCTCTGTTTTAATTTGGTCATTGGTCCATTGATTATTTAGGAGTGTTGTTAAGCCTCCGTGTATTTTTGAGCCTTTTTTTTCCCACAATTCATTTCTAGTTTTATACCTTTGTGATCTGAGAAGTTGGTTGGTAAAATTTCAATAGTTTTGAATTGACTGAGGTTCTTTTTGTGTCCTCGTATGTGGTCTATTCTGGAAAATGTTCCATGTGCACTTGAGAAGAATGTGTATCCTGCTGCTTTTGGGTGTAGAGTTCTGTAGATGTCTGTTAGGTCCATCTGTTCTAGTGTGTTGTTCAGTGCCTCTGTGTCTTTACTTATTTTCTGTGTGGTTGATGTGTCCTTTGGAGTGAGTGGTGTGTTGAAGTCTCCTAAAATGAATGCATTGCTTTCTATTTCCTCCTTTAATTCTGTTAGTATTTGTTTCACATATGTCGGTGCTCCTGTGTTGGGTGCATATATATATAATGTTTATATCCTCTTGTTCGACTGACCCCTTTATCATTATGTAATGTCCTTCTTTATCTCTTGCTACCTTCTTTGCTTGGAAGTCTATTTTGTCTGATACAAGTACTGCAACACCTGCTTTTTTTCTCCCTGTTGTTTGCATGAAATATCATTTTCCATCCCTTAACTTTTAGTCTGTGTATATCTTTGGGTTTGAGGTGAGTCTCTTGTAAACAGCATATAGATGTGTCTTGCTTTTTTATCCATTCGATTACTCTGTGTCTTTTGATCGGTACATTCAGTCCATTTACATTTAGGGTGATTATCGATAGATAAGTTCTTCTTGCCATTGCAGGTTTTGGATTTGTGGTTACCAAAGGTTCAAGGGTAGCTTCTTTTCTATCTAACCGTATAACTTAACTCTCTTATTAAGCTATTATAAACACAGTCTGATAGTTCTTTATTTCTCTCCCTTCTTATTCTTCCTCCTCTATTCTTTATATGTTAGGTGTTTTATTCTGTACTCTTTTGTGTTTTGTTTGACAGTTTTTGTGGAAAGTTGATTTTATTTTTTGCCATTAGCTGGTAGTTGAATGGTCTGCTTTCTTTGCTGTGATTTTATTTTCTCTGGTGATATCTATTTAGTCTTAGGAGTGCTTCCATCTAGAGCAGTCCCTTTAAAATCTCCCGTAGAGGTGGTTTGTGGGAGGCAAATTGCCTCAACTTTCGCTTGTCTGGGAATTGTTTAATCCCTCCCTCAAATTTAAATGATCTAGCTGGATACAGTATTCTTGGTTTAAGGCCTTCTGTTTCATGTATTAAATATATCGTGGCATTCTCTTCTGGCCTGTAAGGTTTCTGTTGAGAAGTCTGATGTTAGCCTAATGGGTTTTCTTTTGTAGGTGATCTTTTTTCTCTCTCTGGCTGCCTTTAATACTTTCTCCTTGTCTTTGATCTTTGCCATTTTAATTATTATATGTCTTGGTGTTGTCCTGTCCTCCTTGGGTCCCTTGTGTTGGGAGATCTGTGGGCTTCCATGGTCTGAGAAACTGTTTCCTTCCACAGCTTGGGGAAGTTCTCCTCAATTATGTCTTCAAAGACACTTTCTATCCCCTTTTTTCTCTCTTCTTCTTCTGGTACTGCTATAATGCGAATATTGTTCCGTTTGGATTGGTCACACAGTTCTCTTAATATTCTTTCATTCCTAGAGATCCTTTTATCTCTCTCTGCCTCAGCTTCTCTGTACTCCTGTTCTCTGATTTCTATTCCATTAATAGTCTCTTGCACCTCGTCCAGTCTGCTCTTCAGCCCGTCAATCGATTGTTTCATTTCTGTAATATCTCTCCTGACTTCATCCCTTAGCTCTTGCATATTTCTCTGTAGGTCCATCAGCATGATTATGACTTTTATTCTGAATTTTTTTTCAGGAAGATTGTTTAAATCTATCCCACCAGGCCCTCTCTCTGGGCTTGTCTAGGTGAGTCTTTACTCGACCATATTCTTCTGTCTTTTCATGGTGATAGAAGTGGTTGCAGGCAGGTGCCAGGTGTGTCAGCTGGGAGAACAAAGTCCCTTTCTGCTTCTTGTTTTCCTTGCCCTTCTCCGCAGCCTGTGCTTGTTGGCGCACACCAGGAGGCAGCCTCTGGGATAATCCCCTGAGCTGCCATGGGCAGGGCCGCCCTCAGGCTAGCCTAGAGCACTGGGGGGCTTTGCAGCCACGCTGGGTACGTTCTGCACCCCTTGCAGCCTTTTGGCCCTTGCTCTGGCTTGTGCGGCCCTTCCTGGTTAGTTGTGTGCCTGCCAGGAGGAGATTTCTCTGCGGCCATTCCTGGTTAGCCGCAACCCACTGGGAGGAGATTCTGTGTGGTTGTTGTGGGCAGGACTGCTCTCCCGCTGTTCCGCAGCTGTGGCCAATCCGCTGAACTGCCGCCTGGGGGGAACAAACGGCAGGCTGCTTATCCCCGTGAGGGGCTTTGGGTCTGCTTTACCCGGCTGCCTTTTAGCGGGCCCAAAGTTCCTCAAGATTCCCAGCCTGCTGGGTTGAGTGCACTGGGACGATTTTGTTCCGCTGTTGGGCCCTTGTCACTTTAAGACTTGTAAGAAAGCGCCCGCTTTTCTTTCATCCTGGGGAGCCGGCTTGGGGACCTGCTCACGGTCTCCGTCTAGGATCCTGCCCTTACGTTTCTCTAATCTCCAGTATACCACGCGATGTGTGTCTGTGCTCCCAGGGCAGATCACCAGGGCTGGTTATTTAGCAGTCTGTGCTTCCACTCCCTCCCTACTCTGATTCTTTTCCTCCCGCCGGTGAGCTGGGGTTGGGGGAGTGCTCGGGTCCCGCCTGGTTGTGGCTTCGTATCATACCCGCTTCGTGAGGTGCTGAGTTCTCGCAGATGTAGCTGTAGCCTGGCTGTTGTACTGTATCTTCTGGTCTCTCTCTTAGGAATAGTTGTATTTGTTGTATTTTCACAAATATATATGGTTTTGGGAGGAGATTTCTGCTGCCCTGCTCACGCTGCCATCTTCCTCTGATCCTGACAATTCATTATTAATATTATATTTATATTGCTTTCAATATAAAAAAATATAAGCATAAATCCAAGAAGTTAAAAAGCTCAGTAATTTTAAATCTAAAATGGAAATGTCAATATGACCCATAATTATTCTCTTCAATAATTATTCTCTTATTTTCATTCCAGTAATACATATTTCCTGCCATTGAAAAGCCTTAGAAGCAATCACAACACAATACAGCCAGTATTTAAATTGTGACCTCTAAATATCACTTCCCACTAAAAGGAACTAGTGCTCCTTAGAGAAACAGCTGAATTTAGGTCTGGGACAGGAAATACTTCAAGGGAGCCTGAGATATATTACAATGACAAAAAGCAAGAAAATTACCCAAAATTAAAGATTTATATAAAAAAGAGATAAACAAGATTTATAAAACATTACTGAATCTAGGTGGTAGGATGTGGGTGTTATTATCTAGTTCCTTTAATTTAGCTGAATGTTTGAGAAGTTTTATAATAAAGTACTGGAAAAAAAAAAGACAGGAACCATACTGAAGTGGTTCTTGATATTAATTATGGGGGCATCAAAAGATTAATGACTGCAGTTGACTGAAACACATGTAGTATAAAAATCTAGATAATGATACAAACAATAACAAAATATTTGGAGGTTGCTAGGGCACTTTCTCATTATTCTAAAATCGAATAAATTGGGGAAAAAATCAGGCATTTGTCTTCCTTTCCTTTGTTAGGGTAATCAAACAATGAAGGAAGTTTCTGCTTTGTAGAATCTAAGGTAAATAATATATGTAGAAGGGACAGTACAATTAGAAAGTCACCACTTGCATTCCCTAATGAAATCATGGATATAGATGGATGGCATTAATAGATGCAAAAATCATTAAATGAAAGCATATAGTGAGCTCTATAATGGACAGGTCATGTGGCAGAACTTGAAACCACAGTTTCATCTTCTCGTCACTAAAAATGTTACCAGATCCTTTTATATATCACAATACAATGCCATAGTAGCACCTTCAGTGAAGTTTTCTTGCCGAAACACCAAATCCAAACCTGATCAAACTTCAAGGTCTAATGACTTGGGTACAGGAAATATGGGGACTAGAGGAGCAAGTTGAATATTACCATAAGAGAAGACATTAGCAAATACAAGAGTGTGGGAACTGTTAACAAGATAAATGATCTGTTTTCTTCAACAAATAAATTGGCTTGAAAACAAACTGCTAGGAGGGGTAACTGTTTTAGATTAAGGCTTAAGAGTCATAGCAACCAAATGCAATGTGTGAACCTGGTTTGGATTTTCATTTTAAATAAACCAGTTTTAAAATAATATTTTTGAAACGGAGAACTTTGAATACACCCTGTTTTATTATTAGATAATTATAAGGAATTGTTAATTTTCTATGTGTAATAATGACATTGTCATTAAATTTTATTAAAGTCTATATGTTAATGATACATAACTTAAGTATTTAGTGGTAATTTATGGATGTCTGGGATTTGCTTTAAAGTATTCTGGGAACAGGGTATAGGTAAATAAATCACGACTGACAAAATGTTAATAATTATTGAAGCTGGGAATGAATACCTGATTCATTATATGATTTTGTGTATGTTTGGAATTTCTAAAATAAGCTATTTAAAATACCCACATGGTAATTAAAAAAAAAAGAGGATGCTCTTCGGCATGTACTGATTAAATGATTTATGCGATTTAAGTGAGAAAGTAAGGTGGAACTGCATGTATAATGGTTACTATTTGGGTTAAAAAAGAGGAAAGAAGAATAAATATGTATATATTTATACTCATATATGCTATGGTAGTGGTAGCTCAAGAAGTCTTCATAAGAAGCACCTGTAGGGACAGAGGTAGGAGAGAAGACTTGCTTTTCACTGACTGTCCTTTTGTACTTTTCAACATGTGCAGTGTGTGCTATTGAAAAGGTAGATTCTAAAGAGAGAGTGGAATTAGGAATCACAATTCTAGACATGTATACCTGTGTAAATTTGAACAATAACATGTTAATGCTGGAAGGATTGTAGAGATTATTTGAACCACTTTGTTTTAAAACTGAGAAAGCTGAAGTCTAAAGAGAGAAAATTTTTCAGTTGTATGGCTTCAGACCCATAACCCAAGTCTCCTGACTGTCTTCCCCTATAAAATAGACTTTGTACAACTTAAACTTTTGACATAATATGTTCGATAGAAATGTTTACGTTATTCTGGTAACCTGCCTTTGAGCCTTCGGAACTGTCTTCTCAGTGAACGTGTATTTTGGAGGACTTCATTTGTGCATGTCTCAGTAAAATCAGTGTATTCATAAGCAGTGATTTTACAGTGTATTCCTATAGTTCTAAGACTGTGGGGGGGGAAATAATGCAGTTTATGGGTGTCGGGAAAGCTGTTGCTGTGGCTTCGTTTGTTTTAAGGACCTTGAGCATTCTAAGTATTTGATTCACTCAATTTAGCTTTCAGAAATTTCCCAGGGAATAATGGTTGGCATTCTTCTTGGCCAGTTACAGAAGTCTTAAATGCTTGTTGTAACATAATCCGGGCTATACTCAGGGCTTTGAAGTGAAATGCTGCCTCCTTGGTGCTGCCAGTTGTGCTGGACAGAGGCAGCCATTGTTTCTTTGGGTGAATGCTTTCAAGTGGACCTTTAAATTGAGGTTTTGAAGTTCCCATTATATATAGAGAGCGTAGGAAGCTTACCTTCTCCTCCAGGAACCTCAAACTGATTTTTTCTTTTCCACCTACTCTCTTCCCTTATTTCTCTCTCTTGAGAAATCGATATCTCTCTCCACCTGTTGACCCCAGTAAGAAGCCATAGCCAGTACATCCCTTTCACCGCACCCTCTTTTCTGATTAGTTACCAGTCCCTGCCATTGTTCTCTCCTAAATATGATTTAAATCCACTTGTTGCTCCCCATCTTCAGGGATGTTGATTATGTCCAGTTTCCTTATTCTTTCTGATCTCTCTGTCCTACCCTCCAGCCCATCAGCCTCCAGATTCATGCTTCTGAAACAGAAGTGAGACCAAGACCAACACTTCTTTCTTCAAAAACCAAGGATTCCCAGTTGCCTTCACTTGCCGTAGCTCTTTGGTGTACTTGCCGTATGAACTTTTTATTTATACTGGTCCTAGTCTAATTATCAGCCTCCTCTGTTGCCCTCTTCCTTCCCCTCATGCACCCTGCGCTGTACCAGACTACAGTTGTCCTTTGAACAATGTGGGGATTAGGGGTGCTGACCCCTACACACACAGCAAGAAATCTGCGTGTAACTTTTGGCTCCCCAAAAACTTAACTACTAACAGCCTGCTGTTGACCAGAAGCCTTACCGATAACATAACTTCTCAATTACCACATATTTTATATGTTATACATACTATATATTATATTCTTACAATAAAGTAAGCTAGAGAAAAGAAAAAATTTTCAAATTGTCACATCTCCAAAAAAATTTCCAATATGTTATTGAAAAAAACCTGCATATAAGTGGACCCACAAAGTTCAAATCCTATGTTATTCAAGGGTTATCTGTACTTGAATTTGTCAGCATTCCCTGGATGTTACACAGTTTCCTGCATCTGTGCCTTTGCAATTGCAATGCCCCTTCCTGGAACATCTCTCATTTCTAGGCTCAGTAAATTTCCTCCTCTGGGCCCAGCTCAAATATTCCCTGTTGAGAAGTGCTTTGGGATCCTCTCAGTCTTCTTTCTCCATAACAGTTGTTATCAACAAGATGTGGCTGCTCAGGCCCTTCATCAGGGGCTAGCGAGCTTTGTCTATAAAGGACCAGATAGTAAATATTTTTGGCTTTGTGGACCACATGATGTCAGGACTACTCATCTTTGCCAATACAGCTTGAAAGCAGCCATGGACTATAGGTAAGTGAATGAGCATGGCTATGTTCCAATAAACTTTATGGACACTATAATTTGAACTTCATACACATTCGTATATCACAAAATATTCTTATTTTGATATTTCCTAACCTTCTGAAAATGTAAAGACCATTCTTAGGTCATGGGCCACAGTTTGTCAATCCTTGCATTAAAGGGTGAGCTGTTCCAGGTAGGCTTTAGATATTTTTTAAACATCTCTGTCTTTCTCCCTGCTCTGCCTTCCATGCCTCAGTTTGTTTCTGAACAAATAATGACTGGATAACAACTGTTTGTGGAATAAATGCTTAAGGAATTGCTTGAAATATAATAGTGTCTGAACAAATGTGAAAAGTAATAGAGGCTTCATATTGGGAATTGGTAATCACTTTTTAGATTAATCATTTTCTGAAAAGAAAGTGCAAAAAAGTTGCATAAATAGAGGAGTCTCAATTCCCCTCTGTGTAGCTTTGGCTATGAAAGATGTAATAAATAAGCAAATATTACCTGCTCATGGAAGAGAATATAGAAAACTGTTCCAAATCCTCAATCTGAATCCAAGATTTGATTAAAATGCCTTCTCCATCTTTTTCTTTGCCCTATACCTGGCCTGGAGAAACTCATGTCGTGCCTTTTATCCAGTGGCAGTTAAATTTTCAGAGGGTTTCATACAGGGCTAGCTGTATTGTGAATGTAACAAGTTCTTCAGTGGCCTATGGTCAGAGTCAGGCATATAGACTGTGGTTTGAATCCTGGCTCAACAGTAACCATTTCTGTGCTCTTTGCAACATCACCAGACCATCTAAGGCTCAGTTTTCCTATTGCTGTAATGGCAGGAATTGAATACCCAGATTCCATGATTGTTTGAAAATTAGAAATTGTATATTAAAAATAAAATATGTAAAATGCCAGCACCTGGCACAAAGTGGGCACTGAATAAATACTACCTGCTGCTGTTATTTATTTCACCCCAGTATAAGTCTGTTTTCTTTCAGTATTTACAAGGGTTGTGGGAAGGTTTAAGGTTTACAGAAACAACTTGGACATTTCAGAAAGGTACATTGAAAGACTGTAATCAAGCAGCTTTCAGTTGTTATTTTCATTTTTACATATCCTGCAAATATAACCAAGTTTACCAGTTTCTTTAGTCTTCTTTTTTGAAATAAAAGAAGAAGTCATTGAATACCAGGCAATATAAAATGTTACGTGTGGTTATCTCACCATTTAGAAGTTAATTTAGAAAGGCAGGGTAGGACACTCTTATTCTGAAGTCTGTTATATTTCATACCCTGGGACTCATACTTAAGAATGATATCTGTGTATAATAGTTTGTATCTGTGACGACCTTTTCATATTGTTCTTAAAATACCTTATAGTTTCCAAAGTAAAAACTGTCAGTCTGTGTTCACAGCACAGTATGGTGTTTCTTTGTACGAGGCAGGGAATTTCCTCTTTTATTAAATAAAGAGCCTGATTAGCAAAAGTGAAGGGATGTTTATAAGGCATTTGTAAACTGAACTATTCATGACTACGTGTTTCTCCTTTAAGCAGTATTTTGAGCTCCTATGTAGGACAGGGTAAAATGGCTTTAAAATTCTTGGAATTGAAACTGCTAAAACTTGGCCCTGTGATAATTTATTGATTGAATTTGAACAAGTTGTTTTACCTCATACTCAGCCTTACTCATCTTTTAAACATTTTGTAGCATCATTGTGCACAAGAACTTGTGGCAGCTGTTCTTTAAAAAATTCTATTAAAAAAAAGAAAACTTCTATTTGAATGGAATCCAAGCAAGTGCAGATAGTTATTTAAAAATAAACAGGTCTTATTTTTTTTATTAAGGTATTACTGATATACACTCTTACGAATGTTTCACTTGAAAAACAATGTGGTTACTACATTCACCCATATTATCAAGTCCCCACCCATACCTCATTGCAGTCACTGCCTATTAATGTAGTAAGATGTAAACAGGTCTTATTTTTGAGAAGGAAGACCAAAACAACTAGAAGGGGCTTGTCTGTAGAAGCAGTTTGTAGAGCATATGACAGATTTGATTGGGTATACCTTGTGCCATCTGGTATACCAGCAGAGCTCTCTGGCAGTGAAAGCAGTGCCCAGGGGCTGTTGAATACCAGGGGCATTGCATTGCTGGAAATGAGATCACATTAGGTGCATTCCTGAATGCAGTTTTCTGGAAATCAGTAATCTAAGATACATACATAGCTTGCCAATCAGGATTTCCCATGATGTAGGTTATCACCATAGAAAATCTAATTTTTAAGGAAAATATTTCCCAAACTTTTAATTTGGGATACCTGGAATATATTTACCTCCACTATACTCTTGGCAGTTGGAATGAAAATTTGCCTGACACCAAGGGGAGTAGATAGTATGTGGGGGAAATGGGGACAGCTAGAGTTAGAGCTTTGCAAACCCACATATTCTCTCCCTTGGGTTAGTTTCATACTGCTGGAATGATCTGAGGCCATTTTTCCCCAAATTTTTGTTTCTTTCCCTCATTTTAGCTCCAGGCCCACTTTTATATGCTTGTCCACTAGAAATGTTCATTAGACATCCACTGAACTCTCAAATTTATATGTTCAGAGGATAACCTCCTTGTGGTTCCCTCTTCCACCGACCTTTCACATTTTTCTAGAATGGAGCTCCATCATTGGCACAGTGCACATCCTGTCAGCACCTGGTCCTGTGGATGCTGCCTTCGGTGTATCTGGAATCCTGTTATTTCCTTTCAGCTCTCACTTCTGTCATCATCCTTTCTTAACCTGAATTAACCGCAGAAACCTATTCTGTTACCAGGTTTGCCCATCTCCAGGCCAAGTCAAAGTGACCTTCAATAAAACCGAGATTGGGTTATGTCATTTCTTTGTTGCAACAACTTCAGCAACTTACCCATTTCCTTCAGGTTTCAATCCAAACTAACTACCTTTTTGTTCAACCTCCCTAAGTAACCCCTCCTGTATGCTCTCTGCACTCCTTTTTTTAAAGCAGCTGTTTGTTCATTCTGTTATTGGTCCAGTTTTTCATTTGCTCATCAAACATTTATTGGTCACTTACACGGGTCAGGCTCAATTCTTAGGGATTGGGAATGGGGCAGTCAACAGAACGGATCCTTAGACATTTCACTGACTTCTCACACTGTTAATCAGGATAGACTATGTTATGCTGATGCAGTAACAAATTTACCCAAAAATGCATTGTTTTAACACAACAGAGTAGTAATTGTTATAATGCCTCTCGGCTCAGCTTTCAGAGGCTTGTTTCACACAGGAATTCTCTTCCATTCAGGGGTGCAGGCTTATATCTACACCAACTGGAACTCATCATATCCTTCAGCACTGAGACAGAGGAAGAGAGAGACTGGATGGACTTGACCCTGAGTCAGCCCAGAAGTGACATGTGTCCCTTCTGCTCACATTTCATTAGAACTATGGTGTCAAATGGCCCCACCTAACAGCAAAGGGGTCTGGGTGCTGTAAACAAAAACATGAAATATCTAATGAGCGTTGTGCTCTCTGCCACAGCCACTGAACTGTAATCTCACCTGACTTCTTATTGGTCTTACCCACTGGACTTCAGATTTCAGGAGCTGAGGCTGTATCTATCTTGCTTTGTGTCCCAAGCCATGGACGCACAGTAGGCTTCTCATGTTTTTTTTTTTATTGAATAAATGTCCTCTTTGGGCTTAGATTCAACTCAATTCACTTCCTTTAAGAAACCTTCCCTTATCCCCTTATCCTTCTACCACCCCCCCACCCCACCCCCACCCCGGTTTAGGTGTCTCTTTTCAGTGTCATTGTGGTATCTCCTGCATACCTCAATCAAAGAACCTCCTCACTGTGAATGGTTACTTTTTCTTTTTTCCCTCTCCACTGGATCCTCCTTGGGGCAGGGGCTATGGCTTGCCTTCTTTTTTTCTTTTTTTTTAAGGTATCATTGATATACCATCTGATGAAGGTTTCACATGAGCAACATTGTGGTTACTACATTCACCCATATTATCAAGTCCCCCCCCACACCCCATTGCAGTCACTGTCCATCAGCGTAGTAAGATCCACTATTTGTCATCTCTGTGCTATACTGCCTTCCCCATGACCCACCTACATTATTGTGCTAATTGTAGTGACCCCTAATCCCCCTTCTCCCTCCCTCCCCACCCCCTTCCCTTTGGTAACTGCTAGTCCCTTTTTGGAGTCTATGAGTCTGCTGCTGTTTTGTTCCTTCAGTTTTGCTTTGTTGTTATACGCCACAAATGAGGGAAATCATTTGGTACTTGTCTTTCTCGTCCTGGCTTATTTCACTGAGCATAATACCCTCTAGCTCCATAAATGTTGTTGCAAATGGTAGGATTTGTTTTCTTCTTATGGCTGAATAATATTCCATTGTGTTTATATACCACATCTTTATCCATTCATCTACTGATGGACACTTATTGTTTCCATATCTTGGCTATTGTAAATAGTGCTGCAATAAACATAGGGGTACATACATTTTGAAACTGGGCTCCTGCATTCTTAGGGTAAATTCCTAGAAGTGGAATTCCTGGGTCAAATGGTATTTCTATTTTTAGATTTTTGAGGAACCTCCATATTGCTTCCACAGTGGTTGAACTAATTTACATTCCCACCAACAGTGTAGGAGGGTTCCCCTTTTAATGCATCCTCACCAGCATTTTTTGTTCCTTGTGTTTTGGATGTTGGCCATTCTAACTGGTGTGACGTGATACCTCATTGTAGCTTTAATTTTTTGCATTTCCCTGATAATTAGCAATGTGGAGCATCTTTTCATGGGCTTGTTGGGACTATGGCTTTCTTTTATATTCTTTTGAAAACTTGCATTAAGCAATATTAAAGCAATGAAAAAGACTGTAAGAAATAAAACATTACTGTACCAGCTGAAGCCCTTTATATAAATTGTCCCCCGCTGGTTTATCATCCCCAGGCATTTCTTTGCTCTTCCACTGCACACATGTGTTAGGATTTTTCTCTGTGTCCCTGTGGATAACAAAGTTGTCCCAGCACCACCTGTTGATTTCTCCTTGCTCTACAGGGCCACCTGTATCATGAATCCAAGAGTTCCTGTGTAGGTAGATGTATTCTATGGGTGTGTTTGTCCATTTCTCACGTGATATCACCTGTCCTGATGACAAAAGCTTCATAAAAGGTCTGATGCCTAGTTGGCTAGTCCCCCACTTGGATCCACCTCAAAATTGCCGAGGTTTAATCTGTCTGCTGTTCCTGACTCACAATGTTGAGTAAATGTCAAATTCTGTCTTTTTTTTTTTTTTGTAGTATGTCATTTTCAAACTCAGGACCTTTTGCCACTTAATTTCTTTCCAGATAATTTTATATTTAAAAATCAAAACTTCAGAATCAGAATTCACTGGCTAGAATACCACCTACTATTTCATAAGAGAGGAACGAATAAAGCCTCTAGCTAAAGAATATTTTGTCTTGTTTTTTTTTTTTTTGGCTAATGTACTGTTTTATGTATACAAAATGCTTTGCAAATGTTGCAAATGGTAAGGGGAAAATCACCAGCAGAATAGTTTCTAAAAGCACCTTAGTTTTCTAAAGCCGTACTTATCTAAAATTGTAACAAAGAACAGCAGGAGGTGTGTGACAATGAAGCCAGTACAAAATGAACCAAGTTTCAGCCAAATGTCAAAATATCAGGAAGGAATTTCTGAGGCAAAAGAAAAATTGTATTGGGAAATGGGAATACAGTAGTTTTATAGAGATTTGGAACTTAAATTATTCAGAACTGGTACAATCAAAACTAAAACACGTGAATGTGTACCATCTGCTTGCCTCCAAAGAGGATTCTTTGGAGAATTAATTTCAGCTGCCAAAGTTGCAGGAAAGGAAACTGGTCTCTAGTTTATCTGCATCATTACTTGAAAACAGGAACCTCAAGAACAGAGAAGAGACTGGGGCTGTCTGGTTCTGTCTCCATGGAGAGATACTCCCTAGAGATTTCAGCAGCTTTCTTTGATTCCAAAAGAGGTCCAGCCAATGATAGTTGCCCCATTCTGCTTTCTAAGGAGGATGACTTCCTCAAAATATCTCACAAGATGCTTGACTCCTGGCTTTTTTCTGCTAAGTTGAGTGCTGAAGTGAAGTCTGAGTAGGAATAAGACTTCAAGAAGGAACTAGCAGTTACCAAAGTAGAGGGGTGGGGGAGGGCAGGTGGGGAGGGAGGGAGAAGGGGCTATTTTGTCTTGTTTTTGCAGTAAATTTTCAGTGGGTTGTCAAAGAACTTTACTGAGAACTATTTACTGGCAATAGCGTTTCCTTTCCTGTGTCACTACTTTCTCCATTGTCTGTATTACACATACTTACCTTATATAGTCATGCTTTTAATGTGCAAAAGCAACAACACTTGCTGGATCTACTAATTAATCTTTCACACTGAAATTTAGAAATTAAGTTATACTTTATGTTGAAGGTTTTCTTTGCTTTGCTTTAGCTTTGAAATGTCCCTATAAAGGTCTCCCATTTGAAACATAACCTGATTGGATGGCTCTAGTCAGCCTTTGAAGCAAATGCTTAGGTTTAGAATGTCTGGTAAACACTTTGCCCTGGAAGTGAGAGAACTCTAGAAAGACAGACTACATATTGTTATTTATATAACAAATCTGTGAAGGATTAACCCATTTTTCTACTTTTTCTTCTTGAATCTTCCTTGAAGACTAGATAGATGTGACTTAAATGCCATTGTCCAGAAAGTTTTTGGAGGACTTTTTAAAAAAACTTTTTAACTTAAACAAACAAACCTGATTGTATATATATATTTTATTTATGAGGAATTTTTTTAAATGTAAGATTATAAATGTAAAGTGCCACAGTTACTGTGACAAATGGGTGTAGCAATGATTGCCTTTTTCTTTTATGGAAATAGTATATTATTTTAGCTTTATAATTTAACTTTATAAAAGTAAAGGTAACCTTTTGGAAGGCTGCAGTGTAGACTCTGAGAAAGAAAGTAGTGGCTCCGACTCCTTTAGCTTTTGAAAAATTACTGTGACTTTAAAACTAGTTTTATGTTTACATAACATTAGCCATTTAAAGGTGTACAAATCATTGGCATTTAGTACCATTAATTCAGTGGCATTTAGCAGCCATCACTTCTGTCTAGTTTCAAAACACTTTAATCATTCCCAAGTAAAATCTTGTACCTGTTAGGCAGTCACTCCCCAGTCTTCCCTCAATCCCTGGCAGTCACCAATCTTTCTCTGTGGATTTACCTGTTCTGCCTATTTCATATAAATGGAATTATACAATATGTGATGTTTTGAGTCTGACTTTCACTTAGCATGATGTTTTCAAAGTTCATCCACAGTGTTGCATATATCAGTATTTCATTCCTTTGCCTGAATAATATTCCATATATCTACATATCACAGTCTCTCTATCCATTCATCCATTGATAAACATTTGTTTCTACTTTTTGCTGTTGTGAATAATGCTGTTATGAACATTGTGTGTAAGTATTTGAGTACCTATTTTCATTTTTTTGGTATATACCTTAAAATGGAATTGCTAGTTCATATGGTAATTTTAGGTTTAACTTTTTGAAGAACAACCAAGCGCTCCCTCAGTGCCTGAATTATTTTCACATTCCTACTAGTAATTCCAATTTCTCTATCTCCTTGCCAGTATTTGTTAAATAACTTTTTAAACTACAGACATTCTAGGAGGTATAAAGTAGTATCTCACAGTGGCTTTACTTTATCCTTCCCTAGTAACTAGTGATGTTGAGCATCTTTTCATGGCTATTAGTATATCTTCTTTGGAGAAATGTATTTGTCCTTTTGTGGTTGAGCTGTAGGAGTTTTTATATCTTTGAGTTCCAGACCCTTATCAGATGGATGATTTGCAAATATTTTCTCCCATTCTGTAGGTCTTTTCACATTCTTGATAGTGTCCTTTAATGTGAAGAAGTTTTAAATTTTGGTAAGTCCAATTTATCTATTTTGTTGCTCATACCTTTGGTGTCAAGTCTGAAGGTCATGAACACTTACACCCATTTTATAGCTTTATTTTAGCTCTTATGTTTGTGTTATTGGTCCATTTGAGTTAATTTTTGTGTATAGCTTGAAGTAGGGTCCTATGATGACTCTTAGTTTAAAAGCAAAATTTTATGGAACCACCACATTATACGTTTAATACCCGTTGATTAAACACATATATATATATATATATACACACATATATATACACATATAACCAAAAACTACTGTTGATTTCATATTATTTTAAATTGTCCTGTGTTTACATTAAAGCAAAATTTATATACATTTAAAAATTAGTACTTGGAAGTATGACTTATTTTCTCTGTCCATGGTAACTGTATATAGATTCTTAGAGTACCTTCTTGTAACTCCATGGTCCCATTTTAGTCTGCAGATCACATATTTTCTAGAGGAACATCAGAAGAATCTATCATGACAGGAAGAAAAAGGTAGAATTTCCAAGGGCTCATATTTGCAGAGACCTGAAAGTAGAGAGGGGAGATGACTGGAAGTCAGTGGTGGAATCTGTACAGGCTAGAGAGGAATGACTAGCATTTTCTTCCAGGCTACAAGGATGACTACAGGGTAGAAGGGGAGTGCTCAGGGGAAATGTGTTTGGAATAGAGGTACAGGCTTAAAACACATCATCAGAAAATGATAATTATGGGAGAGGTTGAGGATTCCTTTAGTTTTGGAAATAATGCCAATCCAGCTCTACTTCCAAATGAGGAGTCCAGCTACCTTTGTTAAGCATTTGCCCTACAGACAGGTAAGGAAATGGAACTAGGGAAATTGTAGATTTTATTTCAACCATGACTAGAATGCTGGCCAATTTCGGTGTGTGGGGGGTGTGTGTGTGTGTGTTTGGTTTTCATTTCTTAACAATTTTCTAGTAAAAAATTTTCAGTTTTATATCAGCTGAAAGAATCATGAAAATTTTTTGTGCTTCTCATGTACACGAGTTAGGTTCTCAGTGCACGCTTAGTGCCTAGGGTAATAGGTTGCATTTGCCTGTGGCCATCTGATGGGTCAGGAGCTGGGATACCTAGGAGAGAGAAAGTACTGGGACCATGGTGCCAGCTAGGAGTAGGACTTCCTTCCTTCTGGTCAGCTGTACACAGTGCCCACAGGCACCATTTTTTTTTAGGTTGTTGTCAGCTCTGAGTTCAAAGGGCTTCAGAGAAAAGAATGAAGGAGAGTAATAAGTAAAACAAATGACTGAGAATATGAGGGGAGGGTAGTGGTAATGCCTTTCTGCTTTACTAGGCAGATTGTCTACATTTTCAAACAGAACCGAAAGCCACCTTACAAGAAATGACATGGAGAGGTATTAAACAAAGAGTGGGTCTTAGGTATTTTTACTTCGGTGGTGTTTAAACCCTGAGTTTGTATGAATGTGTCTTTTTGAGTTTTTAGCCACCCATGTGACCTTTGTGACTTTCAGGTGCTACTCGTGAGCAGTAGTCGCCATCCAGACCGATGGATTGTCCCTGGAGGAGGCATGGAGCCGGAGGAGGAGCCAAGTGTGGCAGCAGTTCGTGAAGTCTGTGAGGAGGTACGCACAGAGAAGAAGCGTCGCAGCCATACCTTGTAACCATGAACCTGTCATGTCTGTATAGTTTTTTAATTTATCGCCCTTCGCTGAACAGACATACTGATGATTGCAGGAAGAAGGCATTTAATAACCATCATCTGCCTCCTTGATTAAAGAGGTGATCAGGGTGTAACATGATAATGTTTATCAGGCATTCTGTGCAGGGAGAGGGCTCACAGTAGTGACTTCATCTAATTGTACCAGATAGTCCTTTGCGATTGCCTATGGATCTCTTCCAACATTATTGCTGTTATTGTGGCAGAAAATCAAGGATCAAGTGTTTCATTAGCCCTAAGAAGTAAGAGAACAAGGCAGTATTGGTATAAATGGCTCATTTTCAGTAATCTTTTGATGAGGAGGAGGAGGTTTTTGTTCTTCTATGCTTCCTCACTCTTGGCCATAGGACAGTGGCTAAAGCAATAATTCTGTGGGCCAGAAGCTGCTAATAAATAATATATCTTCTTTTTTATGTAATCACATGGTATTCAGCATACATGTACTGAGTTCTGGGCCATGCCCATTATTTCATACTGAATACTCTAGAATAAACAGAAGAAATAAAATCTTCAACTCTTAGTTCTCTTACTTCAAGAGCTTACAGTTTGGTTGGGGAAACTGAGAAACAGATTGCAATTTAAAACCATGAGGAAGGTACTAATGTTTATCCATATCCTCTGTGGTGGCACCCTGATCTGCTCTGCTTATGTTATTTCATTTAGGACTCCTAATTTGGTGGTATAAGTTATATGACGTCGTTTACTTGCCCTGGCCACATAAATACTGCTTTCTAGGTCCATTTCCTTGTTCCAGAAGGGATGTGAGACTGAGTCTAAGGACATATAAAATAGTAGTACTTAGAACAAGGCTAAATTTAAGTTCTACATTTCTTTTGGTCCAGTCCTTGTTGACATTCTCTTAGACTAATCTTACCCTTCGAATACTTGTGGAATCCTTTCCTTACTCCGAACTCCTACAAACTTAGGTTAGCTCATGTAGCTCTCATTTTATCATATATCTGACATCCATAACTAGACTGTAATCTCTGAGGACATTTATTAAGATTGTTTCCTATCTTAAATCCTCCCTTCTTGCCTGGTACACAGCTAGGTGAATAGAAAATAACTAATACATCTGTGACAGATGAACAATGGAGGAACAATAAAAGTCCTAAAGACATACCCCAAATGGAAATTTAGAGTATAGGAAGTGATAAATATTGACAGAGGGGATGTGAGAAGGCATTCTTAACAGTGGTAAGAATTGGTGTCCCACTTTCTTACCAGATCTGGGATAACGGGGAATACATAGGATATAGACTGGTCTTGAGGGACAGATGTAATTCTTTACTTTGCTTCTTAGGCCCTAGGGCACCAGAACCTTTGCCTGGTTCTTTCTGGAGAATCCCAAAGGTTTGATTATTCAGTAAGTGTTATAGGGCCAACTGGTGGACATAAGATGCATAATTTTTATTTAAATCCAGTTGGCTCCTGTAGGTTCCAAGGCACCTAAGGCAAAAGTGACGGTTGACAGTTACCTGGCAGTTGTAGATTCAGACCTAAATAAAGTAGTTGTTGAAAGACCTGAAATAGAGTGATGGCTCTAGAGTAGAGAGAAAAGAAGTTCAGAGACATTGTGTAAAACTTGCTACTTGGTTTTAGGAGTTGTAATGGAGACTCTAACAGTCCTACCTTTGTAGAACACATTTGGATTTGACATCTCTCTCAGGAAAGCTTACATTAGTTGTTTTTATTGTTTTGTTTTTGAATGTTAAGTTGAATTACCCCCGGTACAAGTGCAGGTTTTGTTTTGCATTTTTTCTTCCTTGTGATTGCAGTAGAAATGCAGTAAGGGAATAGGAAAGGATATAGGGTTCCTTGCTTATCTTGTTGTTCCCTGGAAATTATGTATCATACATCAGTAGGTAAAAGGGAGAATAGAATGAAGTAGGAATAAAGTGCTTGTGACACAAGAAGATGAATGATACAGCACAGATAATGAAAAACTATACTCCTCAAAGGCTCAGTATCTTAACCTGTCTCCTGTCCTGAAGGGAATCCTGAGCTTCAAGTTAAACCCTGCCTGACTTGGAGCAGTTTTTCCCCTTCAGTTTTTTCTACCATACCCTGTACTTTATTCCAGCATTATTGAGAGGATAAAGAAACACCTACAAACTGCTTGGAGCTTTAAAATAAGATACCAAATAAATAAAATGTTTGTACAAACAATAAAAATTAGAGAAATATGTCATTATAAAACAAACATTTCAGTGACTTCTATCAAAATAAAATGGAGGGAAAGAAGAAATAAAAATGGCCAACAGGCACATGAAAAGATGTTCCACATCGCTAATCATCAGGGAAATGCAAATCAAAACCACAATAAGATACCAGCTTATACCAGTCAGAATGGCCACTATCCAAACAAGAAATAAATGCTGGTGATGATACGGAGAAATGGGAACACTCCTGCAGTGTTGGTGGGAATGTAAATTGGTGCAACTGCTGTGGAAAGCAATATGAAGGTTCCTCAGAAAACTAAAAATAGAAATACCATTCGACCCAGTAATTCCACCTCTAGGAATTTACCTGAAGAAAACAAAATCCCTGATGTGAAAAGATATACACACCCCTGTGTTTATCGCCGCACTATTTGCAATAGCCAAGATGGGAGAGCAATGTAAGTGTCCATCAATAGATGAATGGACAAAGAAGGTGTTGCACATATACACGATGGAATATTATTCAGCTATAAAAAGAAAAGATACCTTGCCATTTGCAATAACATGCATGAATCTAGAGGGTATTATGCTCAGTGAAATAATCCAGGCAGAATAATACCATATGATTTCACTTATTTGCAGAATATAAAAACAACACAAAATCGAAGGAACAAAACAACATTAAACTCACAGACACTGAGAAACGACTAGTGACGATGAACTAGCAGAAAGAGAAATCAGGAAAACAATTCCATTCACAATTGCATCAGAAAGAATAAAATACCTTGGAATAAACCTAATCAAGGAAGTGAAACACCTATACCCTGAAAACTATGAGACACTCCTAAGAGAAATTAAAGAGGACCCTAACAAATGGAAATTCATCCCATGCTCTTGGCTAGGAAGAATTAATATTGTCAAAATGGCCATCCTGCCTAAAGCAATCTACAGATTCAGTGCAATCCCTATCAAAATACCAATAGCATTCTTCAACGAACTGGAACAAATAGTTCTAAAATTCATATGGAATCACAAAAGACCCTGAATAGCCAACGCAATCCTGAGAAGGAAGAATAAAGCAGGGGGATCTCACTCCCCAAATTCAAGCTCTACTACAAAGCCACAGTAATCAAGACAATTTGGTACTGGCATAAGAACAGACTCGTAGACCAGTGGAACAGAATAGAGAGTCCAGATATTAACCCAAGCATATATGGTCAATTAATACAAGATAAAGGAGCCATAGATATACAATGGGGAAATGACAGCCTCTTCAACAGCTGGTGTTGGCAAATCTGGACAGCTACATGTAAGAGAAGGAAACTGGATTACTGCCTAACTTCATACACAAAAGTAAACTCGAAATGGATCAAAGATCTGAGTGTAAGTCATGAAACCATAAAACCCTTAGAAAAAAACATAGGCAAAATTCTCTTGGACATAAACATGAGCAACTTCTTCATGAACATATCTCCCCAGGCAAGAGAAATAAAAGCAAAAATGAACAAGTGAGACTATATCAAACTAAAAAGCTTCTGTACAGCAAAGGACACCATCAGTAGAACAAAAGGACATCCTACAGTATGGGAGAATATATTCATAAATGACGTATCCGATAAAGGGTTGACACCCAAAATGTATAAAAAACTCACGCACCTCCACAAACAAAAAGCATATAATCCAATTAAAAAATGGGCAGAGGATCTGAACATACTTCTCCAAAGAAGAAATTCAGATGGTCAACAGGCACATGAAATGATGGTCCACATCACTAATCATCAGAGAAATGCAAATTAAAACCACAGTAAGATATTATCTCATACCAGTTAGGATGGCCAACATCCAAAAGACAAAGAACAACAAATGTTGGCAGGGATGTGGAGAAAGGGGAACCCTCCTACACTGCTGGTGGGAATGTAAATTAGTTCAACCATTGTGGAAAGCAGTATGGAGGTTCCTCCAAAAACTCAAAATAGAAATACCATTTGACCCAGGAATTCCACTCCTAGGAATTTTCCCTAAAAATGCAGCAGCCCAGGGTCAACAAGACATATGCACCCCTGTGTTTATTGCAGCACTATTTACAATAGCCAAGAAATGGAAGCAACCTAAGTGTCCATTAGTAGATGAATGGATAAAGAAGAGGTGGTACATATACACAATGGAATATTATTCAGCCATAAGAAGAAAACAAATCCAGACATTTGCAACCACATGGATGGAGCTAGATGGTATTATGGTCAGTGAAATAAGCCAGGTGGAGAAAGACAAATATCAAGTGATTTCCCTCATCTGTGGAGTATAAGAACAAAGCAAAAACTGAAGGAACAAACCAGCAGCAGACTCAAAGAACCCAAGAATGGACTAACAGTTACCCAAGGGAAAGGGACTGGGGAGGATGGGTGGGACGGGAGGGGTAAGGGGAAAAAGGGGCACTACGATTAACACACATAATGTAGTGGGGGGCAGTCATGGGGAAGGCAGTATAACACAGAGAAGACAAGTAATGATTCTATAGCATCTTACTATGCTGATGGACAGTGACTGTAATGGGGTATGTGGTGGGGACTTGATATGGGGGGAATCTAGTAACCACAACGTTGTTCATGTAATTGTTTATTAATGATATAAAAAAAAAGTGACTAGTGGTTACCAAGGGGGAGGGGTTGGGGCAGGTGGAGGGGGAGAGCAAGGGAGATAAAGGGGCGCAATAATTTACAATCACAGTATAAGTTGATCACAGAGATGGTAGTACAGCATGGAGAATATAGTCGCTGATTCTGTAACATCTTTCTGTGTTGATAGATAGTAACTGCACTAGAGGGGGTGAGGATTTAATAATATGGATAACTGTTGAACCACTGTGTTATAACATTTGAAACCAATATAAGATTGTGTATCAACAACACTTCAATAAAAAATAAATGAAATGATGGGGGTGGGGTGGTTTTTCCAATTCTATGTCCATCAACAGAGAGTAAGACTTGGAATCAGAGAGAATGTAGGTAGATGTTTTCTTATGCCCTTGAAGGGTAGCTTTTGAAAGCAGAAATCACTGTTGAGGGATTTTAGTTTTCAAAATGTGACTTTTTTTTTTAAGTACACATTCGAAAGCTTAGTTCTTCAATAATGTTTACAGATCTGATTGCTCTATTTATAAGCATAGGAGATTTTACTAGACAGTTTTAACAGACCTTAGGATAATACCTAGACCAGTTAATTGAAGACCTTCAGATGTTTCAAATTGCATTTATAAATTTAATGATTGCTTTTTAAAGAACTTCATTTGAATTAAAAAAAGATAACCTTATGAAGCTCTTCAACAAAAAAGTCCTGTAAATTTCATGTATTAAACTTACAAATAAGGCTAGTCTTAGATCTTTACATATTCATATATATTTATATATATGTGTATATGTAAACTTAAGGTATTCAATAAAATCATAAGTCAGAAATAAATTACTCAATTATACTTTCAAAATTGAGGTTACAATCTAACAGGCCAAAGCCTTTTAAATGTTACAAAATCAAAAACCATGTCTCCTTAACATAGAAATATTTACACTATGATTTTGATTCTCTTAAGGATTTCTCTGTTTCATTCTAAATATTTCAAGGATTAAAAGATGCTTCCCCACCAAAGAAACCAGGCCCTTCTTATTAAATGAGGCCAGGAATCTTGGGTGGCCTGATAGGAAAGGCTGCTACAGTTCACTATAACTTCAAAAGACTGGTGGTCGTGGAGTCCCCATGGGTGGGGATGGGTACTGAGTGATAATCTTCAGTATGTGGCACACCTGGCTAGCTCTGTGCTTCTGCCTGAAGGTGAGGTCCTCCATGGAGTCTTTGTGATTCCTCTCTGTGGGGAGGACTTGTTCTTCCTGTATGTTTCCACTGCAGTCTATACTTCTAGCACCATTGTACTCATCATGCTTTATTGATACTGCTTGTTTAATTTTCTGCCTTCTATGCTAGACTTTACACTCTGTGTAGTCGGATACAATTCTTTTTTGCTCGCTGTTGAATCCCCAGTGCTTAACAATAGCAGGTGCTTAATAAAGTAAGTGCTTCAGTTACTGAAGCGACCACTAGAGCAGCCACGTAAATCCAAGGTAGGCCCTTTTGGGTTACTAAAAGTAAGCATATCTATAGGTCCCTCAGTTAAATGAAGAAGAATATGACCATGTCACAGCATCTGTCCAGCCGGGCTGTGCAGAACTGTAAACTTAGGTCACGGTGTACAGGCAGACCTCACTCCTGCTGGGTAGGATGACAATAGGAATGCCGTGTAACTCCACTGTGGAGGAGCTACAGTTGTAACCTCTTCTTAGACTCCTGGCTTCTTACCACTTTTTGTTTGCATTTTTCCGTCCTTGTACTCCACTTACCTGTCCATTGACTCTCTGTGTCTCACATTCAGACTTCCCAAAAAAGAGGATCGGATTGGTTTTGTTTAGTGACAACCTTTGGGCAAAGCTGCCAGATAACACCATCATCTTCTAGCCATTTTGAAGATGTCTGCCTTACCTTTGCATTAGCTGCTGGTTTCTTATTCCTCTGCTGTGCTCAGAGTGGTAAAGTCATACACTATAAAAGCATGGCAACCTGTGCTTAAGTACTACCTGCAGCAGCTTTACTGAGGGTCCTGTTTATGCAGTCAAAAGATATTTACTAACAGGAAGATGTGTACAACACATTCCTAAGTGATTAAAGCAGGCTATGAAACAGTCTTTATATGAAACCATTTAGTGGGGAAGAAATACATCTTTTTGTGTAGAATAGATAACACTGGTTGTACACTTAACTATGTGCCAAGCTTTCTTCTAAGCATTTTGCATATTTTGCCTCATTTAATCCTCATCAGACCTTATAAAATAGGAGCTATTATCTACATTTTATAGATGAGGAAAAAACTGAGGTTCAGTGAGATTAAGTAATTTGTCCAAATTATGCCCAGCTAAATATGATTAAATGCTCAAGGTAAGTTTTGAATCAAGAACTAGCCTCAACACCCATACTGCTAATACCGTGTTCCTTGAAGGAACGTCCGCCAAAATGCTCACAGTGATTATCTTTTGGTTAGTCATAGGTGATCAAATTTTTTGCATTGAACTTACATTATTTTGTTAGTAGAAAAGTTTTTTATATAAATGTACATGGAATGGAATTATTAAATAGTTTATCATGGTATTGTCAGGCCTGGTACCATTAAACTCTACCTGTTCTGAAGCTTTGTTCAAGCTAGCTTAAAAATTCCAACATATTGGCTGAATTTCAGAAACAGATAAATCTGTAGCACTTGAAACATTAGCAGTCACCTTTAAAGGGCTAAAATACTCCCTTTTGGAAACTGGCCTCCAGTTTTCAGCTGCTTATCATCAGAATCCTATTATAGTGACCCTGCAAAGGGTGAGAGGGATAAGGTTTCTGCCAGGGCTGGCCCCAGAGCCCTTAGGAACAGTGCATCTCTAGCTCAGGGCAGCAAAGGCTTCTGTAAGCCACCCATGTGACACTCTGTAATAAAAAAGAAAAGCACCTCTTTGTGTGGTTTTCAGAGATACTCTTTTGTGCTAATTCAATGGGAAAGGTAAAATGTTGGCTAACGGGGAAAAAGAGAAACTGGATCTGAAACTGTTGAGTCTTCTGTTCATCTGTTAACACTTCCAATTTTTTCACCCATTCTCACCTCAGACAAACCATGAGCAGTTTTGCAAAGGTACAGAACAGCTGAAAACAAACAGAAGGAGAAAATAATATGCATACCTTCAACTACATTCTCTTCAGGGATGAAAAGATGGGTACCTTCTGCCTTTAGAGAAATGTGGTCACTGGTGATAATTGAGAATGTATGACCAAATACCAGTTCCTTTTATCTGCTGCTTCAGGTCTGGGTGAGGCCCATATCCATGAACCATTTCTAGCATATAAACTGTAAAATGTGATAATTAACCTGTGACATAGGCCTAGCTTTAAAAAAATACCTTTTTCTCTGACTTCCTCACCTCACTTGTATTTTAATATCACACTTCTGCCGCTGCTCTGATTCCTATGACCTGTTGCTTTGCCATATAAGACTCACCATCTTGGAAGTTTCTTCAGGTTAGTGATGTCTCTCCTTAGACTTTCCTATACCTTGCTGCCCTTCCTCAAGTTTTTGATATACTATATATAAAGCAAAAATTTCATAGCACATTTGACTTAATTCACTTTCATTTAAGAAAGATTTTTAATATAGTGTTAAGGATCATGGCTGCCTTGAGTTCAGAGATGGTGCTTTGTAATCATCTCTAGACTTTCTAATCTTAAGTCAGTGCATCAAGAATGTATTGCAGCCTTTCTTGATCTCGTTTGTATTTTCACGTAAGAGTATGAAAAATGCCATAATGAACTTTATTTTAAAAATCTGTATCTTTTTATCCTAATTCCTACTCTGTGTGTTCCCTGTCCCTGCAAAAAATGGTTGTACTCTCTGATACATGTATCATTGCAACCAGAAGGCACCATATGGTACTTCAGAGTTGTTTGTAACAGGGAAGCAGTATTTCAAGTCTCTTGTTACACACAAGTAGACCATTTAAAAAGCTTATGACTGCTTGGGAATAATTTAACTATCAATTTTTTTATAGTTCCTAAGTGTTTGACTCTCTTTGGAGTGGAGAAAAAAGTGAAGTCTCTGTACGACTGTGTTATATTTCCATCTTTGTTTTTTGGCCCAGCCTGAACAGTTGTGAATGGTAAGTGGGGATAGGGTGTCATATAATTTATTAGGAATGATTTTTTTTTTAAATCCTGAACTTTAGTCACAAAATATATACTCTAATATATACTCTTAAGAGTATTTTCAGTCATTTCAACATGATAAGTAAAACAGGTAGAAGTAATGTTGTAGATTAGGGATCTCCAACTTGTAAGCTTGTGGGGAGGAGAACAGGCAGTTGACAGTGAATGGAGCTCTGACAGAATGGTGAGAGCCTGCCCTAGTTAGGAATTGGCCTCTGCTCAGGCCCAGCCAGTGGTTGTCATGTAGCAGTTAAGACCCAGTGTGGCTCTAATGTTTCAAGAGAAGTTGAAAGGTGCATTCTCATGTGAGATTTCCTGATCTTTCAGTGTAGGCAACTAATTTTTTTAATGTTAATTAAAATAATTTTTAATTATTTACTTTTCAAAATGTTAATTTTTAAAGTGTTAATTAAAAATACATGCATATGGATTAAAACAATAATAGTAGTACTAAAAGACTCAATGAAAAATAACTAAAAGATGTGCTCATAATTAGGGGAATGAGCTGCATTACAGATTTTTACTTTATTTTGAACTGTAAAGTGATAAGCTTTAACCTGTTTGAAGAAGATAGTTTTATTTTTTAGTCTTATCACTAAGTGATAAATGAAAGCAAATAAAGGTTTTTAACCTTGGGAATTTTTCATTTAATGGAAATGTTAATATAAGAAAATAAATCCAGATGTAAATTACTGTAAAACAAAAGAGCCCATAGACCACAACTCCATTTTTTTGTTGAAAAACAGACTTTATTTAGATAGCATTCTCTGAATTTCCATTGTTTCAAGGAATTTAAAATCACATGAATATGAATTATGAGTAATAATATACCTGTGTGGTTATATGTACCTACAGATTGATCTTAGATTAAAAAATAGGCAAAGAATTTTTCTGTATGTTTGAAATTTTTCAAAATAAAAAGTTGGGCAGAAAATAGGCATAAATATTTATTATGTGCCAGCTGTATTCAAGATTTTGAGAAGGAAACTATAAAGTACAATGATATGATGGATGCCACTTCCCTAAGACAAATTGTGGTTTTGCTAAGTATTACCATGTCTTTATTTTTACTTGGTAAGGAGACAGATGTTTTTAGCTCCTTTGGTTACAGCATTATAAAATGTAGAAATTATCATGTCTCTCTTAAGATACTACAATGTAATAATCTTATTCTGATAATTTATTCCTTTTAAAGAATTTAATGGGAACTGTGGTTTAATGATAAAATTTTAGGAAAGCCTTTGTTCACCTAACATAGACATAGATTTTTGTGATTGGAAGCATCTTTTTTCTGGCCTTCTAGGAAAACATATACAAAAAAATGCAGTAAAAAAAGGAACCTCTCCTTAGAAAAGAAAATTTTGAATATATAAAACGAACGGAGAAAACATACCATGTTTTAGTGTGGAAACTGGTGTGAGGCTGTTTTGTGTTTAGAGACCGGAATGAATCCTGCGGATCTCTGGCAAAGGCCCTTAAGTAAATCCGTATTTAATCTCCTGTTTCTGGCAGCTGAGAACTTAGAAAGGGCCTTTCCTCTCAGTTACAGTTCAGGGATGAAAGGAGACCGTGGCATAGACACCACCTCCAGTGAAGGAACTGGCAGAGAGGCACGTTGTGTTAATCCCTGTGCTCTGGTTTTGCTCTCTGCTCACGTGGCCGGGAGTGTAATTCAACACTGGCCCCAGAGCAAGGAGGCCTCTCTCTTCTTTCAGAGCAGGGCTCCTTTCTGCTCCAAGGCTGTTAGGAAATGGTAAATGGCTACTCCTGGATTACTTCCATTATTACATCTAGGTGAACCTTAAAATGGTTGAGAATTTTTAGGGACTGTCACTTTGGCTTTTGCAAAAATACTTAATAGATACTCTTGGCTTTATGAAAAGTGGTATTCAGATGTTACTATGTATTTAGTGACTTTTAGCTTAATATATAGGTGCTTATAACAAGGAATTTCCATTAGAGTTGTTTGTAAACTTTTTAAACCCCAAAATAGAAACAATACAATCTGAAAAGGGCTTCTCTGACTGAGGGTTTTAAGTGTTCTTCTAGCACATAGTGATGCTCCTCGTGTAGCCAGTTTGATCACTTGAATAAATTGGTGACTCCTACAGCTCACCATTTTTCTGATTATAAAAGTAAGACATGTTCTTAGAATGGAATGCCAGAAGGCACAAAAAAGATGGTGTATTACCATAATTCCATGATTATTTTTCTCCAACTTTTTAATCATGAAATTTTTCAAAAATACAGGAAAAAATCTAAGTAGAACAGGTACTATATACCTTCTTCTAGATGTAGTATCTGCTACACTGTATGAATATCCTGTCTCCAACAGTCTTTTGACTAATAGTTTAAACATCTACTAATGATCTTTACCAAATCAGATAGTATAGTAGAGACTGCAGGCCAGTTATTTTCTGTTTGTTTATTAGCTAAAATTCTTCTGCAAAGGAAACTCTTTTACTCCCTCTCTCTTTTTAATTCTTATTTTAAATAAGCCCCTGTAATCATGGATCTTGATTCCCCCCCCCCCCAGTCTATTACAATCAAGTTAGAGTCTTTAATCTCTCTCTTTAATTGTCTCAGATTTTGCCAGAGTGTACCCTTTCATGCAGTCTCCTGTGTACTTTTGACATGACTCTTTGATTACTTCCTTGCCCTGTAATGCAGTAAGATATTCCAGGACCACCTTGAATTTTTCTGTCCCAGACCTGTTATCAGCCATTTTTCCAGAGAGTTTCCTTTTAGTGGAGAATGTTATTTAGAAACCAGTTAGGATGCTAGGTGTTCTCACTGCTACTGGGATGTCATTGCTTTAGGGCCTTCTGGTGGACAACAATAGAAAGCACATTAAAAAAGAAAAATCATAATTGTAAGTTAATACTTCCATTTCAAATTTATTATTACAAGGGTTTTTCTTATATTTGTATCTCTTGTACTCTTAAGATACTGATTTTAATAACATTCTAATAACAGTTATTAGTTTCCAATAACATTATTTGCTTTATCATATTATAAATATTTGCATTGTCAATATTATCAAGAGAAGCATTGTAGAGCCTGAGAATGTATTCTAAGCTCTTTGATGTGAACCTGTTGATTTTGGGAGTGGTATTGGTAAGAGTAGAGTGGAATCCCCATAGTGCTAATTTGGATTATTTAGGGATTGGATCTACATTGCTTTGAATTGGTGGTAAATGAGAAGACAGTATTAAAGATGAAGTAATTGTCACCAGCAGGAGGGTATCACATCTTTTCTTCGTAAACCTGGATTATACCTTTATTTACATTAGATACAGTGTACCTAGTATACCCCTTATTTACCCCATTTGGGGACTACTTTCAGGCATAGAACTAGTAAAACAAGTTAGGAAATATAACCTAAGCACTGGGTTAGGGGGATTTTTTTTATTGCTCCTGTGTATCTACCTTTGGCCTATAGGTACCCTTTATTATGTGTTGATGAGGATGTAGGCATTATATGATGAACTCTTATATGCACGGTCGGCCATTCTCTGCCTCTCCTCCTACATTTACAAATGATTGCTTAAATCATAGTAGTCCTCAACATTGTCAGACTTGACACCTCCTTTCTGTAATATGTGTATATATTGTTTTTATATACATAATGTCTCGGATTAACATTCATAGACTAGAATGGGGTTGGATTCTAGGCTCACATAGTTAAAACCAGATTTCCCACCCATGTGAATGTGTGGCAGGAGTTTGAAAAGCAGGACAGTTGTTGGGTAAGACCATCCTTTCTGTTGCAGGAGATCTAGCCGTCCTGGTCCCTTCCTTAGTGTCAGTTGTGCCCTCCAGTCATCATGACAGCCAAAACACACTCTCATACCTTTCCACAGTGCCCTTGGTAATAGTTATGCTTATGGGAAAACTATTTTGAGTGATCTGAGAGTTCCTTTTGACCCCCAGATCCTAGTTGCTTATACTCAAGCTTCACTGGTCACTTTGTCAAGCTCCTGCTATAGGCTCCGTTAGGGTTGGAGCTAATGTCATGAACTGTCGGGAGCCAGTCTGAACCATCCGTCTGATGGGACTGCCCAGACGCCCAGAAAAGAAGGAACCGCAATGAGGACCTCTGAAAGGAACATCCCGCTCTCTCTCCTTATTACTATGGTGTTTGGAAATGTTGTTATTGGTCACTTTCATCTAAATTGGAAAGCCAAATTTAATATACCCTGGGAGAAATGCCAGAGGCAGGATCCCCCTAATTCTTCCAGGTGGCAAAGATAGCTCCAGACAACTGCTGGGCATAAAAGCCACAGGGCATAAATCTGCAAAGGAATAAGAAGAGCTAACCTTTTCAAAGAACATTGCTTCTCTCTCACTTACCAACTGTACATCTCCCTGTTTGGCCCCGGAAGATGGCTGGTTAGCCTGAGACGGGTAAGATTCCTCAAGGGAGGAACAACCTAAGACAGCAGGCACAGTCGCAGGGGGGGCCATCAGGTGAACAATAGGGGGTCAACAGAGGTGAGGCTCAGAACTTCACCCCCCCAGTTTTGAGAGAAATCTCCTGCGCCCATGGCTGTTGTTGCCCTTGTCTCGTTTGAATCAACACTTAGCCTATAGGCATGGATCTGACAGTTTACACTTGCTTTCTTACTGCTTTAAACTTTACGTTCCATCTTTATTTTTACATCAAGATTTAAACAGCTCTCTATTAGAAACTGTAATCTTTATTACTTTTACCTACTACTTCAACATTTTACTAAAGAATATTAGGACGGGGATGCGGAGAAGATATTAGAAACAAGTATCAAAGTTATAATAAAAAAGAATTGTTTGAGTAGGTTCTAGTTCCCTCTCCCCATCCAACTCAGCCCCGTGAGGAATTTCTAAATGACTCCTAGACCTGTTGGGTCTCGGGGAATAATAGAACAATAAAGGAAAGTCAGCATGAATGATTATATGCAAAAGGGCCTGGCATGATGGCAGAGACTCTCCCAATAGAAAAGATTACTGTTATAGATATTATTGTAAATGATTAAGAAAACTCTAAGGCAGACATGCCCCTATTTTCCCCTCACTAGGAAGAGAAGTGGCCCGATTAGGTCCTTATGCTTTCTGAGTCAATGGTCATTATCCCCTTACCTCATCCCCCCCCAGGTGCAATGCTTTCGTCTCTGTGAAACTGGGCACCTACCCAAGAGTACAGAGTTTTCCGTTCCCGCAATTACAATCAGCTTAAGTCTTGCTATACAGTTTAGATGATACACTGTTTTGATGTTTTTCTTTAAATCTGCACGTAATGCTCTAGACCTAGAAAAATAGACTTAGCTATATTTGTTAATCAGATGAATAGTAACCATGGCTATTTTAGAATCAATAATAAAGAAACTGCAAGTAGGGCTCAGGCCAACCAGGCCTGAGAGAACATTTTGAGAATTAAGTCACGTTTGTTCCGAAACTGCCAGAGAAGCCAAGTAAGCATAAGTGCAAAAAATTAGTGATTGCTAAGGCACCAATAATCTAATCTTTAAAGATTGACCTTTATGTAATCATTATTTCTGAAAAAATCGGATGATCTAATCTTTGTGAAACTGCATACTCAGAACACGTATAACCTTGCTAAACTTCAATAAAACAGGCCAGGCTCAGCTTTTGCTAGTGTCTGTGTCCTCATTCTGTCAGTCGCCGACGCCGTCCATCTTTCAGGGACCCCTGGACTCGCTGGAGCTGGACTCCGGCAGTGAACATGACAGATGGTGTAGAGGGAAAAACAGATTGTGAGTACAGCAGAATGGTGGAGACTTGACATTTGGAATTCACAGTTAGGGAGGTTCTAGGACCTAGTACCTTGGTGCGTGTGCAGTACTACTCAGTGACTTGTAAACTCATGGAATGGAGAAGGAACAGGAATAGGGTTGCCCTTCCCTAGGCCTTCACACTTCCAAGTGGAGAAGAAATGATAAGTGAAAAAAATATGTATTTCATATCACTAGTCATTAGATAAATGCTAATTAAAATAAGCTGATATGTTGCTCCTATCAAATATGCTAAGACTTAAAAAATTAATTCTATCAATGATGATGAAGAAAGCAGCATGTAATAAGAGCCTTAAAAATGTCTATCTTGGATACTGTATGCCAATCATTGCAACCCCTTTCCATTTCAGAACATGCCACACATTCCACACAATGCCTGGGGTTGCCTCCAGCTAGAAAGCCTGCCCTGTCCCCTTGCTACCTGGGCACACCTCTTTGTGTTTTCAGCTGTCACTACATTTTATGGAAGCTTTCATGACTTTCCAGGCTAATACATAAATGCTTTTAATACCATCCCATTGTAATGTAAGTTTCAAGTATATTTTTCTTCTATATTTTTATTCACTGTGGACATTTTAAAAAACAGAAGAGTGTAAAAAGAACAAATTTAATTTTTAATACTCCCTACTGTAACATTTTGGTGTATTTCCTTCTGTTTTTGCTTTTAGCCTTCCTTCTTGACTGTAGGTTTCTCAATGGTATCCACAAATTAGACAGGAAAGTGAACTGGGAAGTTCATAAAAAAGAAGAGGTAGGATTTTCTAACATTTCTCTATTGCTGTCATTTTCTGTTATCCCACCTGTTCTCCCTCCTTTGTAGCCACAAGGCTTGGAGAGCTTGACCAGATCTTGTAACTCTATGTGCCTCTGGTTTATATCTGAGCCCCCCCCTTTTTAATCCTAAGTATCTGTGAACAAATGCTTATTCATGGGCACAAAGAAGCATGTGTAAGAGGTTCATCACAGCTTTCTATGTAATAGACTTAGATTGCTATCAGTAAGAGAATGCATCAATTATGGCACATTTGTATTATGTGTTACAATCTAGCAGTTTAAAAATAATGGTCTGCATGCATATCCCAAGATGAAGAGTCCTTAAGACATTTAGTTAAATGATATGGCTAGTAGATTGATTTGTGTAAAACAAAATGTCCTAAAACATATTTGTATATGTCATATATAGGTAAATTCTGAGAAAGGAATAGGGAAAGAAAAAGACTAAATTGTTTTAGAGTGATTACTTCAGGGACAGGGGAGTGGGACTAGAAGGAAGTCCATAGGAAATTCTGCTTATTCTTAATTTTTAAAGTTTTTTACAACCCCATCATTTTTTCCAGAGTCTGGGCAGAAATGTGAAGCCATCAAACAGTTGTAAAAATCAGTATTTAAAGTACTTTAAAGGTATAACCTCAATCCAAGGAATTCTTAAGGGATATATTTGAGCTTGGAAAGGTTAAATTAGAATTGCTGTAATGCTGTATTGTCTTCTCCTTGGGTGCAAGGACATGAAAGCACAGCCATCTGTGGGGGCAGAGGGCAAAGCTTCGCCTAGGCTTTTGCTTCTGTTTTGCTTTTGATGAAAGCTTACATTTAGCTTTGAAACATGTTGCGATTCTTAGAATTTTTTTTTTCATTTAAATTAAAATGATTGATGAAGATAAAGTAGTTGGGAAATGGATGATACACAGTGGGGTCATTGAGACAGTTTATGTTTCCAGATGACTAGATTAATCTGTAAAGGAGTATGAGTAGAACAGTCCATGAAGAATCATCAAATGTGCTAGGCAGCCTGGAAACTAAAGAACATTGCTGTTGGATATATTTATGTGATCTCTTTTTTCGGTGATGCTGACAGTTATGAATTTAGAAACTGTTATAATTTATTGCTGCCTAACAAAACCTAAAACAAAATTAATATCTCATAGTTTCTGTGAGATATGAATCTAGACAAGGTACTACAGGGATGGCTTGTCCATGGGGTCGGGGCCTTGGCTGGAAGAATCAGACTGGTGGCAAATACTGTTGGAAAAAAAACTGAATGACCTTTTCTACTAGGCTTCCAGGACTCCACACTTCCCTAATTTTTCTCCTGTGTCTGAGTTGTCTTTGCTGAATTCTTCCCTTAAGGTTGAATATCGTGTAGTTCAGTCCTTTGTTTCTTTCTCTTCTAGTACTCGGTGATCTCATCTAGTCTCAAGGCTTTAAATACAGCAAGTTGTTAGTTGAGTTAGTGGGTATGTAGGTGGACCCATCCATCCCAACCACAGCCCTCCTTAACTTGCCTGCTTGGTATTTCCTTTTGAATGCCCACTGGGCATCTGCAACTTTGTATAAAACTAAAACTGTTTTAAACCTGCTCCTCCAGCAGTCCCCAACTCAGTAAATGGTAACCCCATCCTTTGATTTGCTTAACCCAAAAAACGAGGAGTTATCCCTGATTTCTTTCTTTCCTCACACCCAGTATAGTTTATCAGCCACGCCTGTCTTCAAAATACATATTTCCAGAATCTAACCACTGTTCACCATCTCTGTCATTACTACCTGGGTCCAAGTCCATCATCTCTCACCTTGATTCCTCTGCCCCTCCCCACACTCACCCACTTAAGTCTGTTTTTAACACAACAGGCAAAATGATCCTGTGAAAAGAAACTGGGTGAGATCACATCACTCAAAGCTTTCTAAGCTGAAACCCTTAGAATGACTATGATCTGGCATCTTCTGGGAGCTCATCTCTCACTTCTCTCTTGCTCACTGTGCTCCACACACACTGGTAGCCCCCTTGCTGCTGCTCTTCTAAAGCCAGGCCCTTTTCCCCCTTCAGGGTCTTTGTACTGGCTGTTCCTTCTTCCTGAATCACTGTGGTATTGACACAGTCCCTAGACATTGAATCTGGAGTTTAGAGACCATCGTGCTGTACTGGTTTTTCCTAATGGTTTATATAATAGTGCCTTTTATTGCTAGAGAAATGCCATGGTATTGAAGATGGGAAATTAATTTTCAAAAACATATAATGTACTGTCAGTAGCAGGCACAGTAGCATTTGCATCTGTGCCAAATGAAACACCTTTCTTCAGACATCTACCTGCCGTTCTTGTCCATTTAGATTTCTTCCATCTGTCCTTCAGATGAGGTGGCAGCTGTTAGAAGTTCTTTGAAAGCTACTAAAATGTTCATTTCTTTTAGCTCAGTTTTTGTTCCTCTTTACTCTGGGGTTGAAAAGTGACTTGAGGGCAAAAGTGAGCAGACTGGGATGCCATCTGAACAGCCTGTTATGTCAGTTGAGAAACTTGGTAGGGCTCCATTCCAGTCCCTAAAACACATGTGGTTTTGGTTTCAAAACAGGCCATAAAAACTCTCAAAAGGGCTAAGCTTTTGAAGTGTTTTTAGTATGGAGAGTGAGGCAGTTAATTAAGGGAAGAGTATCATTTTCAACCAAGAGCTCCTCTGTGACATGCTTCCACTAAGATTTATGAGAGCTGAAGGAAAGATGATCAATTATTTATGGTTGTGTGACCATCAAAGTTCTGGGTGCAAAACTGAACGAGGACATCTCTGAGAAGATCTTTAGACTTGAGAAACCTGAGGGAGTGTGCCTATCTATATAGGGACTCGGATGTTAGTGGAACTTTTTTTTTTAGAGAGTCATAGAATCACGTAGTTGAAAAGGATATCAAGAAGTTACCTGGTCAAAATCTGTACTTTTGGTCAAGCAGAACCAAACATTTACACATTCAAGCTTTCATTTTTTTCTTTTGAGTATATATTTATAAAATATACTAACTTGTATGTTATGTAAATGAGTACTTAAAAATTTTTTAAATGACCTTTAATGCCTTCCAACAATGAGACAACCACTACCCACCTATTAGAATAGCTAAAATAAAAAGATGATGCCATTCAACCGCAGATTGAGAGAAGCATAATTGTAGTTCCTTGCTGCTTTCAAATAAACTTCATCTCTGTTGGGAATTGAATATATGCAATATTAAATGTTTCAGAAAGAGCAAACCACCTTTATGTTGATATTTGGCAGAAGCGAAATTTTTCGTCATTTCAAACTGAAATTGCCAGTTTCTGCCTTTAAAATAAAAGCTAGATTGTTGTTAAGAAAATCGAGAGGCTGACAATCAGGTAAAGAGCACCAGAATCTCTTAGGATTGCTAGACCAGCTTTTCTTAAGCTTTTGTTGCCCCCTTCCCTCCTCCTTTTTAAAGCTGGTCCTTCAAACTCATTTTTCAGAATGTCAGGTAGCCTAGAAGGCAGATTTATGTAATATCCCTTCAATAGCTGCAAATTAAAGAAGTAATTTAAGGTTCAATTTATGTAAATTTGCCTGCCCTCCAGAAGGTATCCTAATTTATCCTCTCAGCAGCAGAGAAGAGGAGGACATTGACACGTTTGATAGGTGCACAAGCTTTGGGATCAGACACCTTCACTCAAAACCTGGTGCTGCTGCATAACTGCATGGTATTGGCAAATTATTTATCATCTCTAAGTAATGTTTTTTTTTCATGTAGTAGTTGCATTTTATTTTTATTTCTTATTAAGGTATCATTGATATACACTCTTATGAAGGTTTCACGTGAAAAACAATGTGGTTACTTCATTCACCCATATTATCGAGTCCCCCCCTCATACCCTATTGCAGTCACTGTCCATCAATGTAGTAAGATGCCACAGAGTCACTACTTGTCTTCTCTGTTAAGCAATGGTTTTCTTATCTGGAACATAAGAAACATGATAATACATGCTTCAAAGGTAGATATTTAGTAAGAACTCAAATACTAGTTATTACTGTTACTAGAAAAGATGAGTAATTTGCTCTGAATCCCACAGTGGAGCATGACCTGACCACTAAAGAGTGTCTCTAAAAGTCCTGGGTTCTCATCACCCCTCTCCCATCCCATTCTGTTACCATCATCAGGAGGATGCTAGTAAGATTAATGAACTGTGCGAGCATGGTAAGCTACTTTAAATAGGAGGTTAGGAAAGAAATGTGATTTCTATTTTTGGTATTGGGTTTATGTAAATTTTTGTTGTGAATTTTTTTAAATGCTCACGTAATTGAAAAAAACTGCCTCCATCGTCTTGCAGTGTCTTCTGTAGCACATTTTGGGGAATCTCAATGATTGAAATGGGAAGGAGAATACCTTACTTTTAGATTCTAAAATGGTATTTTTTTCCTGAAAATTTTCATGATCGAAATTTTTTACAATATTTTATTACAAAAATATTTCAAACTTACTGCCACACTAAAAGAACTTTGTCGTAAACATCCATATAACTGATGCATAGATTCTATCATTAGCACTATTGCACTTGCTTTACCACATAACCTGTATCTGCTATTGAAGCTTAAGAAATAACCAATATACAACAAAAAGCCATTTATATTGCCAGCACTAAAGATAACCTCCATTAACATTTTAGTAATTTCATATACATTTACACATACATAAATTGTGTGTGTGTGTGTGTGCATTATTTATTTATTTTAAAATAATACTGGAATTTAGCCATTTCATTGTTATGTTGTGGACATCCTTTTGTGGTAATAGCATGCATGTAAGTAATTATTTTGAAAGACTTCATAATAGTCCATGTGTGATTATGCCATAGTTTAACCGTTCATTTCTTGTTGAGCATTTAGTTTGATCCAAATTTTTCATTATTCCAGACAACATGGAAAGAATTTTGTGACCTTTGAGCGTTTGGATTTTTTTTTTTTTTTTTTTTGCACTTGCCCAGTTACTTCTTTAGGATCTGTTTCCTAAGGCAGAATTGTTGGGGTAATACGTTTAAGTTTTGTGTTTAATTGTCCATTTGCCCTCTAGGAAGACAGTACCTGTTTACACCCATCTCCACAAAAATACCAATTTTTCTTAAATATTTGCAAAGTATTTTTCTTTTTCATCTTAGCCAATTTGAGAGATGAAAAGTTGTATCTCATTCTTCTGATTTCCATATTTAATTTGGGAAACTACAAACACCTTTAAGTAACTTTTTTTTATTAAGGTATTATTGATATACACTCTTATGAAGGTTTCCCATGAAAAAACAATGTGGTTACTACATTTACCCATATTATCAAGTCCCCACCCATACCCCAATACAGTCACTGTCCTTCAGTGTAGTAAGATGCCACAGATTCACTATTTGCCTTCTCTGTGCTACACTGTTCTCCCCTTGATCCCCCATACCATGTGTACTAAACATAATACCCCTCAATACTCTTCTCCCTCCTGCCCTACCAGCCATCCCACACCCCTCCCCTTTGGTAACCACTAGTTCCTTCTTGAAGTCTCTGAGTCTGCAGCTATTTTGTTCCTTCAGTTTTTGGGGTTTTTTTTTTTGGCACCATTAATCTACAATTACATATGCAACATTATGGTTACTAGACTCCCCACATAATCAAGTCCCCACCACGTACCCCATTACATTAATAACAGTCACTGTCCATCAGCGTAGTGAGATGCTATAGAATCACTACTTGTCTTCTCTGTGTTGTACAGCCCTCCCCATCCCCCCACCCCCATATTATGGTGGCTAATCGTAATGCCCCTTTTTCCCCCTTGTCCCTCCCTTCCCACCCATCCTCCCCAGTCCTTACCCTTTGGTAACTATTAGTCCATTCTTGGGTTCTGTGAGTCTGCTGCTGTTTGTTCCTTCAGTTTTATTCTTTGTTCTTATACTCCACATATGAGTGAAATCATTTGATACTTGTCTTTTCCTGCCTGGCTTATTTAACTGAGCATAATACCCTCTAGCTCCATCCATGTTGTTGCAAATGGCAGGATTTGTTTTCTTCTTATGGCTGATTAATATTTCATTGTGTATATATACCACATCTTCTTTATCCATTCATCTACTGTTGGACACTTAAGTTGCTTCCATTTCTTGGCTATTGTACATAGTGCAGCGATAAACATAGGGGTGCATCTATCTTTTTGAAACTGGGCTGCTGCATTCTTAGGGTAAATTCCTAGGAGTGGGATTCCTGGGTCAAATGGTATTTCTATTTTGAGTTTTTTGAGGAACCTCCATACTGCTTTCCACAATGGTTGAACTAATTTGCATTCCCACCAGCAGTGTAGGAGGGTTCCCCTTTCTCCACATCCTCACCAACATTTGTTGTTTATCTTTTGGATGTTGGCCATCCTTACTGGTGTGAGGTGGTATCTCATTGTGGTTTTAATTTGCATTTCTCTGATGATTAGCAATGTGGAGCATCTTTTCATGTTGTGCCTGTTGGCCATCTGAATTTCTTCTTTGGAGATATGTCTGTTCAGATTCTCTGCCCATTTTTTAATTGGATTATTTACTTTTTTTTGTTGAGGTGCATGAGTTCTTTATATATTTTGGGTGTCAACCCCTTATTGGATATGTCATTTATGAATATATTCTCCCATACTGTAGGATGTCTTTTTGTTCTACTGATCATGTACTTTGCAATACAGAAACTTTTCAGCTTGATATAGTCCCACTTGTTCATTTTTGCTTCTGTTTCCTTTGCCCGTGGAGATATGTTTGTTCATGAAGAAGTTTCTCATGTTTATGTCCAGGAGATTTTTGCCTGTATTTTTTTCTAAGAGTTTTATGGTTTCATGACTTACATTCAGGTCTTTGATCCATTTTGAATTTACTTTTGTGTATGGGGTTAGACAATGATCCAGTTTCATTCTCTTAAATGTACCTGTCCAGATTTGCCAACACCAGCTGTTGAAGAGGCTGTCATTTCCCCATTGTATATCCATGGCTCCTTTATCATATATTAATTGACTGTATATGTTTGGGTTAATGTCTGGTCTCTCTGTTCTGTTCCACTGGTCTGTGGGTCTGTTCTTGTGCCAGTACCAAAATCTCTTGATTACTGTAGCTTTGTAGTAGAGCTTGATGTCAGGGAGCATAATTCCCCGTTTTATTCTTCCTTCTCAGGATTGTTTTGGCTATTCAGGGTCTTTTGTGGTTCCATATGAATTTTAGGACTATTTTGTTCCAGTTTGTTGAAGAATGCTGTCGGTATTTTGAAAGGGATTGCATTGAATGTGTAGATTGCTTTAGGTAGTGTAGCCATTTTGACAATATTTATTCTTCCTAGCCAAGAGCATGGGATGAATTTCCATTTGTTACTGTCCTCTTTAATTTCTCTTAGCAGTGTCTTGTAGTTTTCAGTGTATAGGTCTTTCACTTCCTTCATTAGGTTTATTCCTAGGTATTTTATTCTTTTTGATGCAGTTGTGAATGGAATTGTTTTCTTGATTTCTCTTTCTGTTAGCTCATCATTAGTGTATAGGGAGGCAACAGATTTCTGTGTATTAATTTTGTATCCTGCAACTTTGCTGAATTCAGATATTAGTTCTAGTAGTTTTGGAGTGGAGCCTTTAGGGTTTTTATGTACAATATCATATCATCTTCAAATAGTGACAGTTTGAGTTCTTCTTTACCAATCTGGATGCCTTGTATTTCTTTGTTTTGTCTGATTGCCGTGGCTAGGACCTCTATTACTATGTTGAATAACAGTGGGGAGAGTGGGCATCCCTGTCTTGTTCCCAATCTTAGGTGAAAACATTTCAGCTTCTCGCTGTTAAGTATGATGTTGGCTGTGGGTTTGTCATATATGGCCTTTATTATGTTGAGGTACTTGCCGTCTATACCCATTTTGTTGAGAGTTTTAATCATGAATGGATGCTGAATTTTGTCAAATGCTTTTTCAGCATCTCTGGAGATGATCATGTGGTTTTTATTCTTCTTTTTGTTGATGTGGTGGATGACGTTGATGGATTTTCTAATGTTGTACCATCCTTGCATCCCTGAGATGAATTCCACTTGGTCATGGTGTATGATCCTCTTGATGTATTTTTGAATTCGGTTTGCTAATATTTTGTTGAATATTTTTGCATCTATGTTCATCAGGGATATTGGTCTGTAATTTTTTTTTTTGGTGGGATCTTTGCCTGGTTTTGTTATTAGAGTGATGCTGGCTTCATAGAATGAGTTTGGAAGGATTCCCTCCTCTTTATTTTGAAAAACTTTAATGAGAATGGGTATTATGTCTTCTCTATATGTCTGATAAAATTCAGCGGTGAATCCATCTGGCCCGGGGTTTTGTTCTTGGGTAGTTTTTTGATTACCGATTAAGTTTTATTGTTGGTATTTTGTCCGTTTAGATTTTCTGTTTCTTCCTTGGTCAGTCTTGGAAGGTTGTATTTTTCTACGAAGTTGTCCTTTTCTTCTAGGTTTTCCAGCTTGCTAGCATATAGATTTTCATAGTCTTCTCTAATAATTCTTCGTATTTCTGTGGGGTTCATTGTGATTTTTCCTTTCTCATTTCTGATTGTGTTTATGTGTGTAGATTCTCTTTTTCTCTTAATAAGTCAGGCTAGGGGTTTATCTATTTTGTTTATTTTTTCAAAGGACCAGCTCTTGGTTTCATTGACTTTTTTCCATTGTTCTTCTCGGTTTTATTTATTTCTTCTCTGATCTTTATTATGTCCCTCCTTCTGGTGACTTTGGGCCTCATTTGTTCTTCTTTCTCCAATTTCAATAATTGTCAGTTTAGACTATTCATTTGGGAATGTTCTTCCTTCTTTAAATAGGCCTGGATTGCAATATACTTTCTTCTTAGAACTGCCTTTGCTGTGTCCCACAGAAGTTGGGGCTTTGTGTTGTTGTCATTTGTCTCCATATATTGCTTGATCTCTGTTTTAATTTGGTCATTGATCCATTGGTTATTTAGGAGCATGTTGTGAAGCCTCCGTGTGTTTGCGGGACTCTTTATTTTCTTCCATAATTTATTTCTACTTTCATACCTTTGTCGTCTGAGAAACTGGTTGGTATAATTTCAATCTTTTTGAATTTACCGAGGCTCTTTTTGTGGCCTAGTATATGATCTATTCTTGAAAATGTTCCTTGTGCATTTGAGAAGAATGTGTGTTCTGCTGCTTTTGGGTGTAGAGTTCTGTAGGTGTCTGTTAGGTCCATCTGTTCTAATGTGTTGTTCAGTGCCTCTGTCTCCTTACTTATTTTCTGTTTGGTTGATATGTCCTTCAGAGTGAGTGGAGTGTTGAAGTCTCCTAGAATGAATGCATTGCATTCTATTTTCCCTCTTAACTGTTAGTATTTGTTTCACATATGTAGGTGTTCCTGTGTTGGGCGCATAGATATTTATAATGGTTATATCTTTTTTTGTTCGATTGACCCTTTTATCATTATGTAATGTCCTTCTTTGTCTCTTGTGACGTTCTTTGTTTTGAAGTCTAGTTTGTCTGATAGAAGTACTGCAACTCCTGCTTTTTTCTCCCTATTAGTTGCATGAAATATGTTTTTCCATCCCTTTACTTTTAGTCTGTGTATATCTTTGGTTTTAAAGTGAGTCTTTTGTAGGCAGCATATAGATGGGTCTTGTTTTTCTATCCATTCAGTGACTCTATGTCTTTTGATTGGTGCATTCAGACCATTTACATTTAGGGTGATTATCGATAGGTATGCACTTATTGCCATTGCAGGCTTTAGATTTGTGGTTACCAAAGGTTCAAAGTTAACTTCCTTACTATCTAAGAGTCTAACTTAACTCATGTAATATGCTATTACAAACACAATCTAAAGGTTCTTTTTTTCTTCCTCCTCCATTCTTTATGTATTAGGTATATTCTGTACTCTTTGTCTATCCCTTGATTGTCTTTGGGGGTAGTTGATTTAATTTTGCATTTGCTTAGTAATTAACTGTTCTCCTTTCTTTACTGTGGTTTTATTACCTCTGCTGATAACTACTAAACTTTCGGAACACTTCCATCTATAGCAGTCCCTCCAAAATACACTGTAGAGATGATTTGTGGGAGGTAAATTCTCTCAGCCTTTGTTTATCTGGAAATTGTTTAATCCCTCCTTCAAATTTAAATGATAACCTTGCTGGATAAAGTATTCTTGGTTTGAGGCCCTTCTGCTTCATTGCATTAAATACATCATGCCACTCCCTTCTGGCCTGTAAGGTTTCTGCTGAGAAGTCTGATGATAGCCTGATGGGCTTTCCTTTGTATGTGATCTTATTTCTCTCTCTGCTTTTAATAGTCTGTCCTTATCCTTGATCGTTTCCATTTTAATTACTATATGCCTTGGTGTTGTCTTCCTTGGGTCACTTGTGTTGTGAGATCTGTGCACCTCTGTAGCCTGAGAGACTATCTCCTCACCTAGATTGTTGATGTTTTCAGTAATTATCTCCTCCAAGACACGTTCTATCCCTTTTCCTCTCTCTTCTTCTTCTGGTACCCCTATAATGCGAATATTGTTCTGTATGGATTGGTCACAGTTCTCTCAATATTCTTTCATTCGTAGAGATCCTTTTTTCTCTCTGTGCCTCAGCTTCTTTTGTATTCCTCTTCTCTAGTTTCTATTTCATTTATCGTCTCCTCTACCAAATCTAATCTTTTAATACCCACCATTGTGCTTTTCATCTATTGAATCTCCAACCAGAATTCATTCCTGAGTTCTTGAATATCTTTCCATCCCTCCATGAGCATGTTAATGATTTTTATTTTGAACTCCCTTTCAGGAAGATTCATGAGATCGATGTCATTTAAATCTTTCTCAGGAGTTGTATTAATAATTTTACTTTGAACCAGGTTCCCTTGGCGTTTCATATTTGTATATGGTGCCCTGTAGTGCCCAGCAGCTCTAATCTCTGGAGCTTTTCAGCCCCCGAAGCAATGTCAGGGATCGCAGGGGAGTGGTATTGGTGCCTGGGGTGAGGAAAGAGCTGTTTCCTGCTTCCCGGCTGCTATGCCTGGCTCCACTGCCTGAACCAGTGGGCTGAGCACACAGGTATAAATAAGCCCCTATGCTTTGCGTTTGTAGTTGCTGTAGATGCATCTTCCCTCTGACTGGCCTAATGCCAGGGTAGGGTTTGCTGGTTCGCAAGCTAGGTGGGATTGGCCGGGAGAAAGGCACACTAAACTGCGTATCACCGAGGGGGTCCTTGGAGTTGTTTAGGCAGCCAGGGAGCTGGAGCACCTGAGGATTGTGAAACCTCCCAATCTGCTGGGCAGAGTGTACCCGGACAGTTTTGCCTACCTGTCCTCTCTCCTGAGCAGTAAGCTCTGTGAAATCCTTGCCCCTTTAGCAGTCCTCTTGCTGTTAGGAAGTCTCTCAGACTGCCTGCCTTTCTTTTGTCCCAGAGCAGCTGGATATGGATCCCTGCTTTCCACAGGCAGCAGGAATCTCACTCTCCAGGAATTCTGCCTGTCTTAGCTTTCCAACCCCCTATTCATGAGAGTACCATGCAAGCACCATGAAATGTATGTTTGTGCTCCCAGAGCAGATCTCCGGAATTAGGTATTCAGCAGTCCCAGGCCTCCACTCCCTCCGTACTCTGTTTCTCTTCCTCCTGCCTGTTATCTGGGTTGGGGGAAGGGCTTGGGTCTCACCAGGCCACAGCTTTGGTACGTTACCCTGTTCTGTGAGGTCTGCTCTTTTCTCCAGGTGAATGCAGTCTGGCACAGCCCTCTTTCTTGTTGCTCTTTCAGGATTAGTTGTATTAATTATATTTTCGTATTATATGCAGTTTTAGAAGGAAGCCTTGGTCTCACCACTCACGCCACTATCTTTAATCCTAAAAATCCCTTTCAGCAACTCTTGAGTCTGAAAGAAAAAACTGCAATCTCAGATGATTCAGTAATTAATCATGGTGCGAATGATGGCATGTGGCCTGTAAAATTCTCTTGGGGAATGTATTAGGAAAACCTTTTTGCCAAGTATATTACCAGTTTTTGTACCATTCAGAAGTTATACAGTCTTTGTTCATACATAAAATTATAGACTTTTTATGCCATTCCTATATATCTGTGTTTTGTTGATTGTCAATTTCTGCAATGTTTTTTCTTTGTAATTTCTGTTTGTTATATTTCAAATACGTTTTCCTTTGTATTTTTTGTTTAGGTCATTTAGATTGTAAGCAGTTACGATTGTAATGTTTTATAAAGAATCATACCAGGTGGATCATAGTGTATCAGCATAAAATTGCCATCTTTTAAAATTATAATTGATATACAATTTTTTATTAGTTTCAAGTATGCAGTACAGTGATTCAACAATTAAACCCATTCTTAAATCCTTACCTACTACTTGTGCAGTTACTATTGGTCAACATAGAAAGATGGTACAGAACCATTGGCTATATTCTCCATGTTGCATTTCTTCCCCCTTGGTGCACTTATAATTAAGAATGTGTCCCTCTTTATTGCCCTCACCTACCCACCCACCCATCCACCCCAACTCCTCCCCCATGGTGACCACCAGTCACTTCTCAGTGTCTATGAGTCTACTACTGTTTTGTTCATTTTGTATTGATTTGTTTTTAAATTCCACATGTAAGTGAAATCATATGGTATTTGTCTTTCTCCATCTCGCTTATTTCACTGAGCATAATACCCTCTAGGTTCTATCCATGTTGTTGCAAATGGCAAGATTTCTTTCTTTTTTATGGCTGAATAATATTCTATTGTGTATATGTACCACGTCTTCTTTATCCATTCATCTATTGATGGACATTTTGGTTGCTTCTGTATCTTGGCTATTGTAAATAATGTGGCAGTAAACAAAGCGGTATGTATATCTTTTTAAATCAATTTTGTTTTCTCTGGGTTAAATTCCTAGAAGTGAAGTTACTGGATGGTATGGTGTTTCTATTTTTAATTTTCTCAGGACCTCCATACTGCTTTCCGTAGTGGCTGCACCAATTTACATTCTCACCAACAGTGTAGGAGGGTTCTCTTTTACCACATCCTTGCCAATACTTGTTACTTCTTGCCTTTTGGACAGTGGCCATTCTAATTGGTATGAGGTGATATCACATTGTAGTTTTGATTTGCCATTTCCCTGATGATTAGTGATGTGAAGCATCTTTTCATATGGCTGTTCGCCAAATGTATTTCTTCTTTGGAAAAATGTTTATGCTGTCTGCTCATTTTTCAGTCAGGTTGTTTGATTTTATTTTGATGTTGAGTCATATGAGTTCTTTATATAATATGGATGTTAACCCCTTATCAGATAAATTATTTATGTATCTCTTCTCCCCTACTATAAGTTCCCTTTTTGTTTATGCTATAATTATCTTCTTTGTCTCACTCCTTTTGCTTTGAATTTTAGCCTCTCCTGCTTTTTAAGGGGTGGTGAGGAATGGTCATTTGCCTGGTATGTAATTACTTAGCCCTTTATTTTCCTACTTTTCTGTGACATTTTGTTTTAGGTATGTTTTTTGTAACTTTGTTTTTCACACAGTCTAAAAATCTTTGACCTCTGAATAATGGAATCTAGCTTTATTAAACATTAATTATGATAGCTTTTGTTTTTATTATTTACTTGTTTTTTTAATTAAGGTATCATTGATAATACACGCTTATGAAGGTTTCACAAGAAAAGCAATGTGTTTATTACATTCACCCTTATTATCGAGTCCCTCCCCATATGCCATTGCAGTCACTGTCCATCAGTGTAGTAAGATGCCACAGAGTCCCTATATGTCTTTTCTGAGCTACACTGTCTTCCCCGTGACCCCACACACACCCTGTGCACCAGTCATGATACCCCACAATCGCCTTCTCCCTCCCTCCCCACCCACCTTCCCCTATCCCTCCCTACCCGCCCTCCCATAACCCCTCCCCTTTGGTAACCACTAGACCCTTCTTGGAATATGTGAGTCTGCTGTTTTGTTCCTTCAGTTTTTTGTTGTTTTACTCCATAAATGAGGGAAGTCATTTGGTATTTGTCTTTCTCTGCCTGACTTATTTCACTGAGCATAATACCCTCTAGCTCCATCCATGTTGTTGCAAATGGTAGGATTTGTTTCTTTCTTAATGGCTGAATAGTATTCCATTGTGTATATGTACCACCTCTTCTTTATCCATTCATCTACTTATGGACACTTAGGTTGTTTCCATGTCTTGGCTATTGTAAATAGTGCTGCGATAAACATAGGGGTGCATATGTCTTTTTGAATCTGAGAAGTTGTTTTCTTTGGGTAAATTCCTAGGAATGGAATTCCCGAATCAAATGGTATTTCTGGTTTTAGTTTTTTCAGGAACCTCCCTATTACTTTCCACAGTGATTGAACTAGTTTACATTCCCACCAGCAGTGCAGGAGGGTTCCCCCTTCTCCACATCCTCACCAGCATTTGTTGTTCCTAGTCTTTTCTATGTTGGCTATCCTAACTGGTGTGAGGTGATATCTCATTATGGTTTTAATTTGCATTTTCCTGATAATTAGCGATGTGGAGCATCTTTTCATGTGTCTGTTGGCCATCTGAATTTCTTCTTTGGAGAAGTGTCTGTTCAGATCCTCCACCAATTTTTTAATAGGGTTATTTGCTTTTTGGGTGTTGAGGAATGTGAGTTTTTTATATATTTTGGATGTTAACCTCTTGTCAAATATGTCATTTACAAATATATTCTCCCATACTGTAGGATGCCTTTTTGTTCTGGTGATGGTGTCCTTTGCTGTACAGAAGCTTTGTAGCATGATGTAGTCCCATTTGTACACTTTTGATTTTATTTCCCTTCCACGAGGAGATGGCATTCTGGAAAAAGTTGCTCACGTTTATATTGAAGAGATTTTTGCCTATGTTTTCTTCTGTGAGTTTTATGGTTTCATGAGTTACATTCAGGTCTTTGATCCATTTTGAGTTTACTTTTGTGTATGGAGTTAGACAATAATCCAGTTTCATTCTCTTCCATGTAGCTGTTCAGTTTTGCCAACACCAGTTGTTGAAGAGGCTGTCATTTCCCCATTGTATATCCATGGATCCTTTATCGTGTATTAATTGACCATATATGCTTGGGTTTCTATCTGGGCTCTGTGGTCTATTCCATTGGTGTATGGGTCTGTTCTTGTGCGAGTACCAAATTGTCTTGGTTACTGTGGCTTTGTAGTAGAGCTTGAAGTCAGGGAGTGTAATCCCCCCTGCTTTATTCTTCCTTCTCAGGATTGCTTTGGCTATTCGGGGTCTTTTGTGGTTCCATATGAATTTTAGGATGATTTTCTCTAGTTCTTTGAGGAATGCTGTTAGTATTTTGATAAGGATTGCATTGAATCTGTAGATTGCTTTAGGCAGGATGGCCATTTTGACTATTAAATCTTTCTGTCCATGAGCACGTGATGTGTTTCCATTTATTGGTATCTTTAATTTCTCTCATGAGTGTCTTGTAGTTTTCAGAGTATAGGTCTTTCACATTCTTGGTTAAGTTTATTCCTAGGTATTTTATTCTTTTTGATGTGATTTTGAATGGAATTGTTTTCCTGATTTCTCTCTCTGCTAGTTCATCGTTAGTGTATAGAAATGCAACAGATTTCTGTGTGTTAATTTTGTATCCTGTAACTTTGCTGAATTCAGATATTAGATCTAGTCGTTTTTGAGTGGATTCTTTAGGGTTTTTTATGTACAATATCATGTCGTCTGCAAACAGGGACAGTTTAACTTCTTCCTTGCCAATCTGGATGCCTTTTCTTTGTGTTATGATAGCTTTTTAAAAATATATTCCTGTCATCTCTTATTATGCTGTTTTATTCTATCTTATTTTGTTTTTCTTATGACTAGTCTATGTTTTGCTAAATAGATTGTTCTTCCATTATTTTCTCTAGTGACTAGGAAGTTATATATACTATTTCTTTATTACTAGTGTTTATCTTTACTTAATTTTTTAAAAAAGATTTTATCTTTTTAGAGCAGTTTTAGCATCACCGAAAAATTGAGAGAAAAGTAGAGTTGTCATTTACAACATCTTCCATTATCAACATTGCACACCTGAGTGGTGCAATTGTTGTAATTTATGCTCCTACATTGATTGACACATAAATTATCACCCCACATTCATAGATTATATTAGGATTAACTCTTGGTGTCATATATTTTATGGGTTTTCACAGATGTATGATGACATATACCCACCATTACAATATATCTGTAAAAATCCTCTGTGCTCTACCTGTTTATCCCTCTCTCCCCGCTAACCTCTGACAGCTGCTGATCTTTTTACTGTCTCATGGTTTTGCCTTTTCCTGAATGTCGTATAGTTGGAATCATACAGTATGTGGCCTGTTCAGGTTGGCTATTTTCAATTATTAATATATATGCCTTTAAGGTTCGTGCGTGTCTTTCCATGGCTTGATTTCTCATTTCTTGTTAGTGCTGAATAATATTCCATTTCTGAGGGTACCATAGTTTATCTGTCTGTCCACCTGCTGAACACCTTAGTTGCTTCCACTTTTTGGCAATTATGAATAAAGCTGCTATAAATGTTCACGTGCAGGTTTTGGTGTGGACATAGTTTTCAACTCCTTTGGGTAAGTACCAAGGAGTGCAACTGCTCATTGTCTGGTAGGAGTATGTTTAGCTTTGTAAGAAAACTGCAGACTATCTTCCAGAGAGGCTACATATTTTACATTTCCTCCAGCAGTGAATGAGAGTTCTTGTTGCTCAGTAACCTCAGCATTTTGGTGGTGTCAATGTTCTGGATTTTCTCAGTATAATAGCTATATAGTGTGGTATCTTGTTTTATTTGCAATTCCCTAATGACATGTGAGGTTGAGCATCTTTCTTATGCTTATTTGCCATCTGTGTATCTTCTTTGGTGAGATATCCAGGTCTTTCACCCATTTAGGTTTTTCATTTTCTTGCTGTTGAGTTTTGAGAGGTTTTTTTTTGTATAATTTGGGATAGTCCTTCATAAGATAAGTGTTTTACAAATATTTTCTCCCAATCTGGGCATGTCTTCTCAGTCTCTTTCATAGAGCACTATCTATCTTTCATAGAGCAGAAGTTTTTTATTTTAATGAAGCCCAGTTTACCAATTTTTTATTTCAGGATTGTGTCTTGTTTTATTTGTAAAGTAAATCACCACACCTAAGGCATCTAACTTTTTGGCTATGTTTTCTTCTAGGAGTTCTATAGTTTTGTTTTTTACATTTAGTTCTGATCCATTTTGAATTAAATTTTGTGAAGAATGTAAGGTCTATGTCTAGATTCTTTTATTTTTTTTTGCATGTAGATGTCCCGTTGCTGCAGCATCATTTTGTTGAAAAGGCTATTTCTTACATTGTATTGCCTTTGCTCCTTGATCAGTTAACCAAATTGATGGAGGTCTGCTTCTGGACTTTGGAGGTAAAACACACAGAAGTGTGATGCCTCCCACTCCTGAGAGTTTTTAACTCTCAGACTTGTCTACTGAGCCTGCCAGCAATTTGTCAATTACAGCTTAGTTTTTTTTCCTCCTCTCCTCCCCCTCCCTCTTCCCTTGGTGGTTTCTGCTCCTGTAAATTGTGATTTGCTGTATCCATCTTTCTGTCCAGTTTGGGGGACAGCCGTTTGCCCTGTGACTTCACTTTTCCCAGGAATGTAAGAAGAGTTGTTCATTGTTCAGTTCAGGTTTTTATTTGTTGTTAGGACATATGGCAACTTTTAAGTTGAGTACATGTTGGGCAAGAAACTAGAGGTCCTTTTACTTTTAAATATTTGAACAGGTATTTCTTTTTCCAACCAAACAAAGCCATCTACTCACACACACACACACACAATCTAAAAGGTAAAAACTAGTATCCCCTTTTTGTACAATATCATTTTGCTTAAATTAGTAACTTTATAAAGTTACTATATGTATGTGTATAGATATGTATAGATTCTATATGTATAGATTATATGTTACTATGTATGTATAAATTATTATTGCTATTAAGATAGTCTTGAAAATAGAGAAAGTTACCATTTTTTATATTGATGACACTACATCAGCAATAATGATTTAAATTTAAGGGCAGTTATTTTTACTGCTTTCATCAATCATAGCCTTTTTTTCCTTTTCTGCATCATGTATTACACTTTCTTGTGTGTTTTTTCTTTTTCATTCATTATTGGTTGAGTATACTGTGTTGGATAATTATTAAGAAAAGTGCAGAGAATCATTGCATGTTTGAAAAAATGTTTTCTTCATGATGCTTTGTCTAATTATAGATTCCTTGAATAATAATCCTTTTCCTCAGGACTCTTGATGTCAAGCTTTTGGTATTGTAGAAGAAAAGTCTGGTACCAGTTTTTCCCCCTGTGTGAACACATGAAAACTTCCCTCTTTATTGAAACTGAGAAGTGCCACTGGACTATGCCTCATATTCAGTGATCCCTTCAGTTAGGAGATTTGTATCTTTCCTTAGCTTCAGGAAATTTATTTTTTTAAATTATTGCTGCACCACCATCAGTTTCATTTTCCTCTGCTGAAATTCCTACTATATTGTATTTCTTTAATTTTGAATTCTTCAAATTTTGGTCTTCTATATTTCTGCTTTTCTGCTGTATTCAGTTAACTATTCATTGCCTTCTCTGGGGTTATTAGTTTGCAATAATAATGGTGATGCTATTTAAGAACTTTTTGTTTTCACATTGCTCCCTATTTGTGACGGCTTACCATTGTTTTCTAATTGTAATGTCTTCTTGAATCTTATTGAATAAGAATTCATTTTTTTCTTGTAATTACCCTGTTACTTGAATTACAGATTGATTCTCTATTTTTGAACTACCATCTTTTCATATGTTTGACTTTTTTCTGAGTGTTCATTCTTAGAATGAAGTCTGTTTAGTAGTTGTAACTGAAATAAACACTTTAAGTAATAATGGGTCTTTTCTTTAGGAACAGCCTCTTCTTTGTGTCTGTCTTTGCTTTTCGCCAGCTCATCTGCCTCAGCAGTGACCCATACACCACCAGACTGTTAAGCTTACTTCTTATAAATTGATCGGTCTTGCAGGACCCCCATTCTACATAATACTGCAGGGTTAGAGCTCTGCAGACTATTCAGTCCCAGCTTCGAACAAGCAAAGTTTAGTAGAACTCTGTATGTTTCTGTCAGGGGTGATTAGGGCAGTGTTAGGGAGGCTGGGGCAGGTTACTTTTTTCACAGGTTTCACTTGTTCTTGTTGATGCTTTTCCCTTCATCACCTCTTACCTGCCCAATCATCTGCCAAGGTTCAGTTTCATGTATATTAGTTGTTACAGAAGGAAATTAAACAGCGTGTCAAATATTTGGGCATACACCTATCCATCTAGAATGTTTCTTCTTTAAGATAGCCTTTCCCCTGAGTTCTAAAATTGTATCAAAATAATTTTGTGCATGGTATGTGATTCAAAAATAAAGTAGGACTGGAAGACTTAGAATGCAAAGAATGTAAGTAATTCCCTAAAGAAAAATACACAGTGGGTAATATCTTATTTCTTGCCTCACACTTTCATAGTCTCATGGATAGTTTTGCTAAATGGAATTTTTTATTGAAAATCACTTTCCCTTAAAAATATTATCAATGTTGTGGATAATTCTGATACTAGTTTGGTTCTTATTCCTCTGGAGATAACCTGTTTTTCCCTCTCTTTATTCCTGGGGTTTTGAAATTTCTCAATGATTTATCTGTAATTTCTATTAATTAGATATTAGACCCCCTACTCTTCCGTTTTTCTAGTTACATTTTTCATCTGTTTTCTGTTAAATGTTTTAGGACATTTCATTGCTTTATTTTCTAACCCTTCTAGTGAATGTTTTATTTTAGCAATCATATTTTTAAGTTCTAAAACACCCTTCTTATTCTTGGTTACTTTCACATACATATTGTATTTATTTAGGATGCCATACTTCCCAAATTTCTTTAAGGATTATTACAAATTTCCCCAAGCTTTCTTCTGTTCCATGAATTTTTCTTTTGAACAGAGCCAGTTTTCATTTGCTTGTTTTGGTCTTTTTTTCCTTGGAGTGAATCTCCTTAGATGTCAGGTGATCTGTGGCTATCCAGTCATTGTTAGGATTTAGGCAGTAGCAGTACTAAATGGGAGCTCTGAGTAAATGGTGGCTACCTGGAGTGAAGTAGAGCAGTTTTGCCAGGGTACTTCTAAAAGAATGCCACAATAGGAGGACTTTATTCTGAGGATGCTTATAGATGCATAAGCTACTGTAGTTCTTCCCAGCTTTTCTGTTTTAGTTGGAGCCTTCAGAGTTGTCTGGGTTATGGATGCTTGGCTCTAGGCCACTTTCCATGCATGAGGATAGACTTTTTTTTTTTAAGAAAATTATATCTCCTGTCTTTTTCTTTGACTCTGAAATAGTGCTGTAAATATTTTTGTTTCTCTAAGCTAATCTAAAATACTAAACAGGGATATCTTGCTTTCAACAGACTAAAAACTCCAAGTAGGTCACATTTTTATAAATTCAGTATCTTTATGCATGGTTTATCTTGAACACTAGCAGCTTTTGAATAGAACCACTTTTTAGTAAAAGAATTAAAATTGTATTTATTTGCTGTTTATTTATTTTTAACTTACAAGGAGAACCTACTTTAAAAGTTTAGCTCTCTTACTGCAAAAAACTGCACCTAAATCATCTTCCAAAAACCTGAGTAAAAGAAGTCTTTTTACTCAATTTATCTGTCTACATATCACACATAGTTGAATGCTACCCACTGATGAATAGTTAATTCAGTGGGTTAGTGTAGAGATTAGAATCTGCCCTGTTACAGAATATAGCACTGTACTTGATTTGGTTTGTGTGGAAAATCTGAATAGAGACTGAGTTCCTGGGATAGGAGCCAGTAGCCTTCTGCTAAATGAATTGAGTCCAGATGACTCTTCTAAAACAGTTGTATTTGCTTTCCCATCCAGCTCCACATTCCAGGAAAGGATTTTTAGTCATTTGTAAGTATATCCATAGCTTACTTCCCAATGACGCTGATAGAATTCACAGTGGTTTCAGCAATTACTAAATGCAACCCTTGCCTCTGGACACCCCACAGTCTTTACCACCAGCCAGTGAGCCAGGGCAGATCTAATTTACCTGGCTGAGGTGCCACTTAACAGCTTCTTCTTAATTCAGTGAATTTACAAATGTAAACTGTTGAGCACAGAGCTTTCTACACAGGAAGTAAAATTAAGGACTCTGATTCTAACTTATCTTGAAGGGACCCCTGTGTGGCTTAGTAAAAATCTTAAGTTGCTGGGTTAAATCACAAAAATGTAACTTGATAACACATTAACTTACTAATGAATAGACATCCTTAGATCAAAAAGAAAATAAAACTTGCTATATTTTGTTTTCAAACATAACACTGAATAAGAATTAAGGATGGAAGAAAATGTATCAGGCAAATACCAAAAGAAATATTAATTTTAATATCAGACAAAATAGATTTTAGGTGAAAAACATTCAAAGGACAAAAGGACATTTAGTCTTGATAAAAGGGATATTGTACCCATACATATAGCAGAAACGAACTTATGTGGACCCAGCAAACTCTTCATCTGTGTAAAGCAAAATTGACAGAGTTATGGGGGAAAGTTGACAAATCTGCAGCCATACTGAAGACTTTAAACATCTCATTTAGAAACTGAGTGCAAACAATAAGAAAAGTAGAAGAAATGAGTAACATCATTAACAAGGTTAATCAAATAGCTATATTGAGAGATAACCTTGCATTCAACAAAGACTAATTTTCTAGCATACACGGAAGAGTTATAAAAACTAACCATATATTAAGCCATAAAATAAGTAATAAAAATCCCAAAACATCAGTAGTATAGACTATAGATCTTCCTTAACTTACAATGGGGTTATGTCCCAATAAACTCATCCTAAATAAAAAAATGCATTTAATACATCTAACTTCCAAACACTGTTAGTTTAGCATAGCCTTCCTTTGTATTAGCCTACAGTGGGGCAGAATCATTAACATAAAGCCTATTTTATAATAAACGAGTATCTAATGTAATTTATTGGATACTGAGAGCAAAAAACAGAATGGTGGTTTAGGTGCCTCTGGTTTAGTACATTGGTTGTTTACCCTTGTGGCCACATGGGTGACTGAAAGCTGCAGTTCACTGCTGCCACCCAGCATACCATGCTGCCCATCACTAGCTCACGAAAATATCAAAATCAAAAATCTGAAACATTGTTTCTATTAAACATGTATTGTTTTTGCACCATTGTAAAATTGAAAATTTGTAAGTCAAAGTATCATAATTTGGGGACTTTCTGAATATACAGTTCACCCTTGAACAATGCAGGGGTTAAGGGCACTGACCACCTGCACAGTTGAAAATCCATACATAACTTTTGACAATCTGTATATAACTTTTGACTCTTGAAGAACTTAACTATTGTTGACCAGGAGCCTTACCCATAACATAGTTAACACATTTTGTATATGCATTATATGATGTATTCTTACAATAAAGTATGCTAGAGAAAAGAAAATGTTTTTCAAAGTGTTGTAAATCTCCAAAAACTTTTCCAATATATTTGTTGAAAAACATATAAGTGGACCCATGCAGTTCAAACATGTATTGTTCATGGGTCAACTATGTAAGACAATGCAGTAAAATTAGAAAGCAACATTAGAGCTAATATGACAAAGAAACATATATTTGGAAAACAAAAACAGTGTTCTAAATAATCCTTAGGTAAGGCACAAATTGCAATAAAAATTAGTAAGCAAATAGAGCTGAACACCTATGAAAGCACTACATACCATGATTTTATAGACTGCAGCTCATTTAGTCCTTTGGTCTTTAGAGACTTTTCCTAGAATGGAAAATAAACATTAAATAAACTAAATAATCAATTCAAGAAGCTAGAAAAAAACAGTACATTCAAAGAAGGTAAAAGTGAAAATAACAAAGAAAAAGCAGAAATTAATAGAGAAAATAGAAATGATCAACAAAATCAAAAGTGGGTTATTTTTATTTGCTAATAAAATAGACAAACCTGTTGTAAGACTAATAAAGGAAATGAGAGGAGGCAACAAATAAGGAACAAAAAAGGAAATAATCGCAGATACAATACTTTTAAATTAATAAAATACTATGAAGAACAGAAAACAAGCTACCCAAATTGATTTAAGAAAAATTGGAAAACCTATATACAGATCATAAATCCTGATAGAAATTAGGAGGCAACCACCCCTCTCCTCAGCAAAAAATCCCAACATCAGACTAGATGAACTTTACCAAAATTTCAAAAAAATATATATTCTTATCTTAAAGATAACTACACACTTTTGTAAGGTCAGTATACGAACTTGATCAGCAAACTTTTTCTGTAAAGGGCCAGATAAATAGTTTAGACTTTAGAAACCATTTGATATCCATCATAAATATTCAACTCTGCTGTTGTAACGTTAATGCAACATTGAAAATATTTAATGAGTATGGTTATGTTCCAGTAAAACTTTATTTACAAAAACCAGTGGCAAGACAAGATGTGGTCCATGGGCCATAGTTGGCTGACCCCTGATCTTGATAATTAAAAGTAGAAATAACAATAAATGCTTACTTAGGAATATGGATATAAAAATCCCAAGTAAAGTAAGCAAATAGAATCTAAACCTTTCTCAAAATATCACATAACTAAATCATCCTAAAAGTACAAGAATAGTTCAGTCTTAGAAAATATGTTTATGTAATTCATTTCATTAAGAGATTAAGATAGAAGCAATTGTCATCTCAGTAAATGAAGAAAATGTATTTTAAAAAGTCACCACCTGTTCATCTTAAAAACTTAACAAACTAAAAATAAAAAGAAATGCCACCTGAGTATCTAATAAAACCTATAGCAAACATATTTTTGAAATTTTCAAAGTTTTCCCATGGCAGATAGGAAGAAGACAATATTTGCTATCATGCTGCCATATGACATTGAACTGGAGTCCTAGCCACTGCAGTAAGACAAAAACTAAACATAAACTATAAAGATTCAAAAGGAAGAGAGAAAATTGTCATCATTTGCAATTGGTGTGATTATTAATTTAGAAAACTAAAGGAACAACAGAAAACTAGTAGAACTAGTGAGCATTTAGAAAAGTTGCGATACAGGCATAAGATTATGTGTAAAACAGCAGTGTTTCTTTAAACTAGCAGTAATCAATTAGAAAATATGTAATTTTCAGAAATACGTACCATAAACAAGAGCAACAGAACTGAACTAAAACTAAAATGCCTTGATATAGACTAAGAGGCCACAGGATTTTTGCAATAAAAACAGTAAAACTTTGTTGGAAAAAAAAAAACCCTGAGTAAACGGAGAGATATAGTCTATTCTTGGATGAGAAAAGTAAATATCTTACAGATGTTATTCCTCAAATTAATCTAAAAATCAATAGTAAAAATAAATATCCCAGAAATATTTTTTAGGAGATCTGAAAAACTGATATTTGAAGAAGCATAAAGGCACAAAAATGGCTTCAGATTGGAGGTGGAAACCCTCTTCCCACACTCAACAAGGAAGCAACTACAGCAACAGTTAAACCTGAAAACGACTTAAGACTGAAAAACAGACTGCCTACACCTGGTGAAGAAAAGAAGACCACACAGAAGGATAAAGTGACAGAGCCACAATCCAATGGGACGCAAGCCCTTCCCCAATCACAGCCCGTAGGCAGGAGGAAGAGGAACAGAGCAGGGAAGGGATAGGCACTCAGGAACTCTGCACACTTGGCCCTGGAGATCTGCTGTGGTAACACAAGTCCACATTTATAGCAGGCTTTGATGATAGCGGGGCTGGACACCAGGTAGAGTTGGAGCACTCTGGGAGGCTGAAATTCCAGCCGCTTGTGGAGGACGGCACTCTCTGCTGGTCCTGCTGAGACCCAACACAGAGGTAGCAGTTTGAAAGATTTTCCGGTAGCGGGAGGGATGCTGGAGGGTCAGGGGTTGAATTGAGCTCTCTTTGCAGAAGAAAGGGCAGGTGGACAACACTTCCCCAGTCCTCCCTTAGCCTAATAGGTTGGGACTCTCAGGAGCCCTGGAGATTCCATCCCCCTCACTGGTGGCTCAGCCCCAAGGCACTTCCCTGTGTGTACCAGTGGTGAGCCCACCTACTGGGCCCAACAGTGTCAGTCTTTGCTGCCTGGCAGGCAGAAGGAGGCTTTCCCAGCTTTCTTGGCCCTGTCTCAGTCCAGTTAAGCACTTGCAGGAGTCCCTTTCTCCTCCCAGGCTGCCCAGCCCAGTGCCATGCAGACTGCCACCACTGTGCACCTGTCCCAGATCTGCACCCCTTAACCCAGCAGCCCTGCCATTGCTGCAACAGGCAGAGGGTGGCCCTACCCACAGCAATCCCAACAGAAGCCACTGCTCTGATCACAAAGGGCCGGCTGAGGCAAACTGCTATCAGCAGTGGACTGAGATAGGCAACTAACAACAGACAGAAAATCAGCCCCAACCATTGCCAACAGCAACTGGGGTTCCACCATGAAGGAGAACCAGGCACTGGAGAGCAAAGTGCCTTGAGCTTCTGGGCACCACAGGGTGTCTTTTAAAAAACATTACTCTCTACACCAGGAAGTATAGCAGATCCCAATACAAAGGAAAAAACACAGAAAGCCTGACAAAATGAGAAGGCAGAGAATATATTCCAAACAAAACTACAGGATAAGACAACAGAAGAGGGCTACATGAAACAGATCACCAATTTTCTTGATAAAGTTTTCAAAGTAACAGTCATAAATATGCTCACTGATCTGTGGGAAAGTATTGAAGATCTCAGGGAGGACTTCAATGAAGACACAGAAGGATGAAAAAGAGCCACTCAGAGCTGAAGAATACTGTAACTGAAATGAAATATACAATGGGGGAAATGAATAGTAGATTGCTGCAAGTAGAGGACACGGTCAGTGAGATGGAAATTAGAGAACAGAAACACAATGAAAGCTGAGGAACAGAGAGAAGAAGAATCTCTAGGAATGAAAGAATGGTAAGAGAGCTGTGTGACCAAAGGAAACAATATATTCATAATGGGGTACCAGAAGGAGAAGAGAGAGACAAAGGGTTAGAAAGTCTCTTTGAGGAAATAACTTGAAAACTTCCCAATCTGGGGAAGGAAATAGACATTCAGGTCATGGAAGCACAGAGAACCTGTAAAAGGAACCCCAGGAAGACAACACCAAGCCACATAATAATTAAAATAACAAAGATTAAGGATGAGGAGAGAGTATTGAAAGCAGCCAGAGAGCGAAAAAAGATTACTTATAAGGAAAACCCCATCGTCAGCAGATTTCTCAGCAGAAACTTTACAGGCCAGAAGGGAGTAGTATGGAATATTTAATGTATTAAAACATAAGGACCTTCAACCATGAATCCTCTACCCAGCAAGATTATTATTTAGATTTGAAGGACAGATTTAACATTTCCCAGATAAACGAAGGCTGAAGGAATTTATAACCACTAAACCAGCATTACAGGATATGTTAAAGGCGCCTCTGTAGATGGAACTGTTCCTAAGCCTAAATAGCATTCACCAGTGAAAATAAACCGATAGTAAAGGTAGCAGACCAGTTACTTACCAAGCATAAAGTGTGGAGGAGGAGGAAGAAGATAAAAGAAGTTCTTTCAGATTGTGTTTGAAATAGAGCAACCATCAACTTAATGTAGACTGTTACATAGTCAGGAAGCTATCCTTGAACTTCATGGTAACTACAAACCTAAAGCCTATGATAGATACAAAAAAAATTAAAAAGAAATCCAATCACAACACTTAAGAAAATCAAATATTAAGACTATAAGAGAGGAATAAAGGAATAGAGGGAAAGTATAAACACAATTAGAAAACAATTAATAAAATGGCATAAGTACATACCTATCAATAATTACCTTAAATGTAAATGGACTGAATGTACCAATTAAAAGACATAGAGTGGCAGAATGGGTAAATAAAGACCCAACTATATGCTGCCTATGAGAGACTCATTTCAGACCAAACAACATACACAGACTAAAAGTGAAGGGATGGAAAAGATACTTCATGCAAGTAATAGGAAGAAAAAAGCAGGAGTAGCAGTACTTATATCAGACAAAAGGGACTTCAAAACAAAGAAAGTAATAAGAGACAAAGAAGGACATTACATAATGAATAAAGAGGATATAACCATTGTAAATACCTATTCACCCAACATAGGAGCACATAAATATGTAAAGGAAATACTAACAGAATTAAAGAGGGAAAACTATGGCAACACCCTCATTTTAGGAGATTCTAACACACCACTCACATCGATGGACAGATCAACCAGACAGCAAATAAATAAGAAAACAGGCACTGAACAATGCATTAAATCAGATTGACTTAACAGATATCTACAGAACATTCTACCCAAAAGCAGCAGGATACACCTTTTTCTCAAGTATACATCGGACATTCTCCAGAAGAGATCACATAATAGGCCACAGAAAGAGCCTCAATAAATTTAAAAGATTGAAGTTGTATCAAGCAACTTCTAAGATCATAATGGTATGAAACTAGAAATAAATTACACAAAGAAAACAGAGCCTACCAACATATGCTTTTAAATAACAATGGATCAATGAGCAAATTAAAATAGAAATCAAGCAATACATGGAAACAAATGAAACAAAAATACAACAGTCCAAAATTTGTGGGATGCTGCAGAAGTGATTCTAAGAGGAAAGTACATAGCAATACAGGCTTACCTCGAGAAACAAGAACAATCCCGAGTAAACAGTCTAACCTCACAATTAAACTAGAAAAAGAGGAACAATGAAATCAAAAGTTAGTAGAAGGAGGGACATAATAAAGATCAGAGCAGAAATAAAATAGAGAAGAATAAAACAATAGAAAAAAGTCATTGAAACCAATAGCTGGTTCTTGGAGAAAATAAGGAAAAGAGACAAATCCCTTGCCAAACTTATAAAAAAAAAGAGTACACAAACAAGATCAAAAACAAGAAAGGAATAGTCACAACAGATACCACATAAAAAGAATTATTAGAGAATTCTATGAAAAATGATATGCCAATAAATTGGACAACCTAGAAGAAATGGGCAAGTTTCTAGAAAAACACAAACTTCCGAGATAGACCAAGGAAGAAACAAAATCTGAGCAGACCAATTACCAGCAATGAAATCGAATTGGTAATCAAAAAACAAGTCCCCCCAAAAAACAAATCCCAGGACCAAATGGCTTCACAGCTGAATTCTAACACTTAAGAAAGAGCTAATACCTATCGTTCTTCAAGTATTCCAAAAAGTAGAAGAGAAGAAACATTCTATAAGGCCAGCAACACTCAAATACCAAAACCAATCAAAGATAGTACAAAAAAAAAAAGAAAAACAAAATATAGACCAATATCCCTGATGAACATAGACACAAAAGTCCTCAACAAAATATTGGCAGGCCAAATTAAAAAATACGTTGAAAAGAATCATCCATCACAAACAAGCAGGACTTATTCCAGGTATGCAAGGATGGTATCGTGTTCATACATCAGTCAATGTTAATATACACCACATTAAAAAAAGAAGGATAAAACCACATTAACATCTCAGTAGATGCTGAAAAAACATTTGACAAAATTCAACATCCACTCATGGTAAAAATTCTTCAACAAAATAGGTATAGAGGGCACATACCTCAACATAAGAAGGCCATATGTGACAAACCCACAGCTAACCTCATACTTATATTCAAAAGCTGAGAGCTATTCCTCTAAGATCAGGAATGAGACAAGGATGTGCACTCTCACCACTTTTATTCAACGTACTTCTGGAGGAGCTAGCCATGGCAATCAGACAAAGCAGAGGGATAAAAGGCATCCAGATTGGTAAGGAAGAAGTGAAACTCACTATTTGCAGGTGACATGATATTATACGTACAAAACTCTAAAGACTCCACCAAAAAACTATTAAAACTAGCAAGGGAGAAACAAAATCTAAACAGACCAATTACCAGCAATGAAATTGAATTGGTAATCAAAAAACTACACAAGAACAAAACCTCCAGACCAGAAGGATACACTGCTGAATTTAACCAGACATTTAGAGAAGACATAATACCTATTCTCCTTAAAGTTTTCCAAAAGATAGAAGAGGAGGGAATACTTCCAAACTCATTCTATGAAGCCACCATCACTCTAATACCAAAACCAGGCAAACACACCACAAAAAAAGAAAACTACAGACCAATATCGTTGATGAGCATAGATGCAAAAATACTCAATAAAATATTAGCAAACCGAATCCAAAAATACATCAAGAGGATCATACACTATGATCAAGTGGGATTCAACCCAGGGATGCAAGGATGATACGACATTCGAAAATCCAACATCATCCACCACATCAACAAAAAGAAGGACAAAAACTACATGATCATCTCTGTAGATGGTGAAAAAGCACTCGACAAAATTCAACATCCATTCATAATAAAAACTCTCAACACAATGGGTATAGAGGGCAAGTACCTCAACATAATAAAGGCCATATATGACAAACCCACAGCTAACATTATACTTAACAGTGAGAAGCTGAAAGCTTTTCCTTTAAGATCGGGAACAAGACAAGGATGCCCACTCTCCCCACTTCTATTCATCATAGTACTGGAGGTCCTAGCCACAGCAATCAGACAACACAAAGAAATAAAAGGCATCCAGATTGACAAGGAAGAAGTTAAACCGTCCCTGTTTGCAGATAGCATGATATTATACATAAAAAACTAAAGAATCCACTCCCAAACTACTAGATCTAATATCTGAATTCAGCAAAGTTGCAGGATACAAAATTAATACACAGAAATCTGTTGCATTCCTATACACTAACAATGAACTAGCAGAAAGAGAAATCAGGAAAAGAATTCCATTCACAATTGCATCAAAAAGAATAAAATACCTAGGAATAAACCTAACCAAGGAAATGAAACACCTATACTCTGAAAACAACAAGACACTCCTAAGAGAAATTAAAGAGGACACTAACAAATGGAAACTCATCCAATGTTCTGGGATAGGAAGAATTAATATTGTCAAAATGGCCCATCCTGCCTAAAGCAATCTACAGATTCAATGCAATCCCTATCAAAATACCAACAGCATTCTTCAGTGAACTGGAACAAATAGTTCTAAAATTCATATGGAACCACAAAAGACCCTGAATAGCCAAGCAGTCCTAAGAAGGAAGAATAAAGCAGGGGGGATCTTGCTTCCCAACTTCAGGCTCTACTAGCAAAGCTACAGTGATCAAGACAATTTGGTACTGGCTCAAGAACAGACCTATAAATCAATGGAACATAATAGAGAGCCAAGATATAAACCTAAGTTAATATACGATAAAGGAGCCATGGATATACAATGGGGAAATGACAGCCTCTTAAACAACTGGTGTTGGCAAAACTGGACAGCTACATGTAAGAGAATGAAACTGGATTATTGTCTAACCCCATACACAAAAGTAAACTTGAAATGGATCAAAGACCTGAATGTAAGTCATGAAACCATAAAACTCTTAGAAAAAACATAGGCAAAAATCTCCTGGACATAAACATGAGCAACTTCTTCATGAACATATCTCCACAGGCAAGGGAAACAAAAGCAAAAATGAACAAATGGGACTATATCAAGCTGAAAAGCTTCTGTACAGCCAAGCACACCATCAATAGAACAAAAAGGCACCCTACAGTATGGGAGAATATATTCATAAATGACATATCCAATAAAGGTTTGACATCCAAATTATATAAAGAGCTCACACACCTCAACAAACAAAAAGCAAATAAGCCAATTAAAAAATGGGCAGAGGATCTGAACAGACACTTCTCCAAAGAAGAAATTCAGATGGCCAACAGGCACATGAAAAGATGCTCCACATTGCTAATTATCAGAGAAATGCAAATTAAAACTCACAATGAGGTATCACCTCACACCAGTTAGGATGGCCAACCTAGAAAAGACTAGGAACACCAAATGCTGGCAAGGATGCAGAGAAAGGGGAACCCTCCTACACTGCTGGTGGGAATATAAACTAGTTCAACCATTGTGGAAAGCAGTAGATTCCTCCAAAAACTAAAAATAGAAATACCAAATGACCCAGGAATTCCACTCCTAGTAATTTACCCTAAGAATGCAGGAGCCCAGTTTGAAAAAGACATATGCACCCCATGTTTATTGAAGCACTATTTACAGTAGCCAAGATATGGAAGCAACCTAAGTGTCCATCAGTAGATGAATGGATAAAGAAGGGGTGGTACATATACACAATGGAATATTACTCAGCTGTAAGAACAAAATAAATCCTACCATTTACAGCAACATGGATGGAGCTAGAGGGTATTATGCTCAGTGAAATAAGCCAGGCGGAGAAAGACAAATACCAAATGATTTCACTCATCTGTGGACCGAAAAACAAAGCAAAAACTAATGGAACAAAACAGCAGCAGACTCACAGAACCCAAGAATGGACTAACAGTTACCAAAGGGAAAGGGACTGAGGAGGATGGATGGGAAGGGAGGTAGAAGGGGAATAAGGGGCATTACAGTTAGCACACATAACATAGAAGGGGGCACAGGGAAGGCAGTATAGCACAGAGAAGACAAGTAGTGACTCTATAGCATCTTATTATGCTGATGGACAGTGACTGTAATGGGGTATGTGGTGAGGACTTGATAATGGGGGGAATCTAGTAACCACAGTGTTGCCCATGTGATTTTATATTGATGATAACAAAATAAAAAAAATTATTACATAATAAAAAAAGTAGGCAATTGCTCAGATTATTTTATTAACTATACCTAAAGTGCTAGAATTGATACTGTATTCTTTGTGAAGTTCAAGGAAGTATTCACCTGCATATGATTGAATAATGAATGAAGGGCCGTAGATATTTTATTTAGAATTCTTACTACTAGCTAAGATGGGCCTTTAAATAAAGACTGTCTTCTCTGAATTAAGGGCTTTGAACATATAGATTGTAATTAGAATTGTGCTCATATGATTTTGAGAAAAACACATCCATACCAGCACCCTGACTAGACCAAATTTACATATACCCTGCATCAAATCTTATCCCCAAATGTCTTGAGCCAAATACCTGTCAGATGTGACCCTGACACCTACCCCGACCTAAATGCAAGAATCATGTGAGAGATAAAAATAACTCTTCGATTGCTTGTGGCATCATTTGAAAGAGAGCGAGGAGGTGAAAGGTGGACTATGGAAAATGCGAATAAGTAAAATGATTACAGTGAACTCTGTCTTGGAAGACATTTGCCCTATGAGGAATCTTCTCTTTATGAGCACGGTGACTTCAAAGAACTGAAATCCTCTTTCTTACTTAGGAGGAGCCTCCTCCTAAGAAAACTGCTAAATCTCAGTTTTAAAAACTAGTAAATATAAGAATATTTATTTGCTTTTTACCATAGAATCATTGGTAGGATCTTCATAGAATTCTCCCAAGTAGATCCCCTAAGTATTAGTTTAAAACTTGAAAAAAAGCTTTCTACAACTTGAAGATTAATTAAAAGTGAAAGTAAATGCCAGTGGGTTTTCATTGTACAGATGGCAACATTATTTGATTTATACTAGACTTTATAAGAATGCATATATTTCATTAAAAAAAATGCATGTATATTTTTGCCCATTTCCCAACTGCCTGTGACTCTTGAGTAAATCATAGATAAATGTTGGTGTTGAATGCAGAAATTATTATTAAACAAAAGTTTTAAATAACATATTAAATTTTCATAATATAAGTTGATTTGTATCCTGAAAATTTGGAGATGGTTTCCTTTTCTAAACTTCTGATTTCTTTAAGGAAAAAAAAAATTAATTGAACAGTAACTGCTAAAGAGAACCCTTTCTCCACTTTGCAGAAGAGATATGTAAATGCTGGCCACTCTGAATCTACCCTTACCTCTCCCCACCCCACCCCAGCCTGACAGCTCTCTGCCTAGGCCCTGGCAGTGGACACCTGTGGCAGGAGCACTGCTGTGCACCTTCAGGTGTTGATCTGAGTATGTTTGGGCTGCCTGGGATCAGAGGACAGAATTGGCCCTCCAGTCCAGGCTGGCCTGCCAGCTTGTTCCACTTGCCCAGGCAGCTTCATTTGTTAATTCATGAAGCACAATATAGCTAGTCTTAGCTGGCGGTGGAGTGCAAGTATTTTTTTTAAATGTAGAGAAGCATTTTATATAAGAAAAGGTAGACACTTCCATTAAAGTAGACCGAGCCACCCTCTGGTTCTGTGGTTCTATCTGCAGTACTCTGCTATCTCCTTGGAGCAAGAGTCCTAATATCACTTTTAAGACCAGGCTCTGGAGAACCTGGTGAAAGGAGCCCTTTAACAATTGGAATATGAATTTACTTCAAATGAAATGAATTTTACAGCATGCCTGATAGTTATGTTCAGATGTTCAAAAAGTAAATGAAGGAATAATGTTTTAAGAGAGCAAAAAATCTTGGAAACAAAGGCATACGTAATGGGAAAAGGTAGTAGATATGTAAAGAACAGGTAGAAATGAAAAATATCAAATGAAAAATAGACTAGAGATTGGATAACTCTGATTTGGATACAGCTGAAAAGAAAATAAGTAAATTGGAATAGACTGAAACAGTCACCATAATCCATCAGAAAGACACATCTAAAAAAGTATCAAGGGGTTGATGGGAGATATAAAGTATGTACACAAAGGCCTAACCACTGTGAAGTTGTCATTCTCTGTTCTTCACATCATTCTGTTCATCTCTTGATACTTGTCACTAGCAGAATTACCAGGTTTATGTTTTTGTTGATTTATGCTTTACTAAGCTCCTGCGAGGAGCTGAGCTCTGTTCTGGGGGCATACTATATTACAGACAGCCCAGAACGAGTCAAGTAAGGGTCTTGCTGTCATGTATCTTGTATTCTAGCTTATTCTTCACTATACCTCTATCAGTGTGCATTTGTTGAATGAATGAATGAGTGAAGTAATTAATACCTCAAAATATCTTTGGGGTGGCTTCATGGTCTTCTCTGTTTGGCCAGCTTTGCAGTGAGGAGGGAGGATTTCTCCCTCCCTAAAGCACACCTGCTGTTTCCAGTCTGAGACACAAAAGAAACCCTAGTGTGATCTCCACAGACATGGAGTCCATCTGAGTCTGTGTCTTCTTGTTTTTTATTTCTATTTTACAAACTGTTCAAGGTGAAGAATGGGAGTAGCAGTATAAACAATATCAATATGTTAATTTTTCTTTTCACTTTTCAGGCTGGAGTAAAAGGGACATTGGGAAGATTAGTTGGAATTTTCGAGGTAAGTATCAAAATCTTTTGTGCAGTAGGTGTAATGTAAATCACCACATATATTTTTGTCTTATTCCATTCAGGCAGCTATAAAAAAAATACCATAAACTTGGTGGCATAGAAACTATAGAAATTGAGTTTTCACAGTGCTAGAGGCTAGGAAGTGCAAAATCAAGCTGCCAACAGACTCAGTATCTGGTGAGGACTGCTTCCTGATTCATAGGTACAGGTTTCCCCTGACATCTAAAAGTAGAGTGTTCTTATGAAACCTTTCGTAAGCCAAAATGGCATAAAGCAAAGAGGCAATTATCATTAGTTTATATAGAAAATTTTTTAGCATTACCAAACCCAAAAATAACTTCTCTTAGGATTCCTGATACCTGAGGCTATATTTTGCTAACAGATGCACAAAATATATGGAGATTAAAGCACAGATGCTCACAGACACAATTCAAAGTTATGGCAGCTGGATGCTGAGATGCTGAGTGTAGTTCTTGGGGAAGACATTTAGTGGTGGCACTCTTCGCTGCTTGGGGTGTATGCTGCCTTTAATCACAGTTCAGCTCTCTGCAAAAAAAATCTGAAAGCTATTTTCAGTTTTTGTCTTTTTTCATAGAAGTGCAAATCCTCTTCAGATTTCTTTCAGTTAGCAAAAAGAGGTACTAATGTAAGTCTTTTGTAAAAGTTAAATGGTGTAAGGCAAACTTGGGAAAAGTGGAGGATCCCTGTAGCTGTTTTTCTGTTCTCTTACATAGCAGAAGAGGGAAATTTGCTCTTTGGGGTCTCTTTTATGAGATCACTAATCCCATTCATGAGGGTCAGCCCTCATAGCCTAATCACCTCCCAAAGGCCTTCCCCCCAATATCCTTTCATCAGGGATTTAGGGTTTCAGTATATGAATTGAGGGGGACAAACATTTATTACCACTGCAGACTTAACTAAGAAAGAAGCCATCTTTGCTTCATCTAGTTTCAAAACAAAGCAGCAGCAGAGAGTAACTTGCTTTTCCTTTTTAAATCCCAGTCTCCTCCCAACAACTAGAATTATTTGGAAGTACAGGCACACCTCAGAGATAATTACAGATTCCATTCCAGACCACTACAACAAAGTAAATATCCTAATAAAGCAAGTCACATGAATGTTTTGGTTTCTAATCTATGTAAAAGTCATGTTTACATGATATTGTAGTCTATTAAGGGTGCAGCAGTAGCATTTTGTCTAAAAAAAGTGATAGGCATACTTTGATTTTAAAATACTGCTGAAAAATGCTAACCACCATCTGAACTTTTAGCCAGGGGTAATATTTGTGCTGGTGGAGGGTGATGCTTCAATGTTGAGGATGTTGCTTCAACGACTGATGAGGATGGTGGTTGCTGAAGGCTGGGGTGGCTGTGTCAGTTTGTTAAAATAAGACAACAGTGAAGCTTGCCGCATCAGCTGATTCTTCTGCTCACAAACAGTAGCATGCGATGCAATTTGATAGCATTTTACCCAGTAGAACTTCTCCCAAAAGTGAAGTCAGCTTTGCCACTGCTTTGTCAACTATATTTATGTAACGGTCTAAATCCTTTGTTGTCATTTCAACAATCTTCATAGCATCTTCACCAGAGTAGATTCCATCTCAAGAAACTGCTTTCTTTGCTTTACCCACAAGAAGCAACTTCTCATTCATTCATGTCTGATCATGATATTGCAGCAATTCAGTCACATCTTAGGCCCCACTTCTAATTCTGGTTCCCTTGCTATTTCCACCACTTCCGCAGTTACCTCCTCCACTAAAGTCTTGAATTACCTCTAAGTCATCCATGCGGGTTGGAATCAACTTCTTCCAAACTCCTATTAATGTTGATATCTTGACCTTTTCCCATGAATCATGAATGTTGTTAATGGTACTTAGAGTAATGAATCCTTTCCAGAGGTTTTTCAATTTACTTTGCCCAGATCCCTCAGAGGAATCACTGTCTATGGCAACTGTAGCCTGAAAAAATGTATTTCCTAAATAATGAGACCTGAAAGTCAAAATGACTCCTTGATCCATGGGCTGCAGAATGGAAGTTTTGTGAGCAGGCATGAAAACAACATTAATCTCATATACTGCCATCAGAGCTCTTGGGTGACCAGATGCATTCACAGTGAGCAGTAATATTTTGAAAAGAAAGCTTTTTTCTAGGCAGTAGGTCTCAATTGTGGGCTTAAAACATTTAGTAAAAAATGTTGCAGATGTGCTGTCATTATCTAGGCTTTTTGGTTCCATTTATAAAGCACAGACAGAGTTAGTATAATTCTTAAGGGCCCTAGGATTTTCAGAATGATCAATGAGCATTGGCTTCATCTTAAAGTTAGCAGCTCCATTAGTCCTTAACAAGAGAGTAAGCTTGTCTTTTAAAGCCAGGCATTGACTTCTCTCTAGCTGTGAAAGTTCTAGCTGTTGCCTTCTTCCACTAGAAGGCTGTTTGGTCAATATTGAAAATCTGTTGTTGAATGTGGCCACTTTCATGAATTATGTTAGCTAGAGCTTCTGGATAACTTGCTGCTTCACCTGGCACTTCTGTGTTACGCAGACAGCCTCTTAGGCCTCACGAAGCAACCTCTGCTAGCTTCTAGCCTTTCTTCTGCAGTCTTCTCAGCTTCCTCACCCCTCTAGCCTTCATAGAATTGAAGAGAGTTAGGGCCTTGCTCTGGATTAGGCTTTTTGGCTTAAGGGAATGTTGTGGCTGGAATGTTAATTTTCTTATCATTTGTGTATTCACTGGAGTAGCACTTTTAATTTCCTGCCAGAACTTTTGCTTTGCATTTGCAACTTAGCCAACTGGCACAAGAGGCCTAGCTTTCAGCCTACCAGCTTTCAATATGCCTTCCTAAGATTTTTTTTTTAAGTTTATTTTGATATCATTAATCTACAATTAAATGAGCAATATTATGGTGATTACACTACCCCCTTCATCAGGTCCCCCTCACCAACCCCATTACAGTCACTGTCCATCAGCATAGTGAGATGCTGTAGAGTCACTACTTGTCTTCTCTGAGTTGTACAGCCCTCCCCGTACCCCCACAACATTACATCTGCTAATCGTAATGCCCCTTTTCCCCCCTTGTCCCTCCCTTCCCACCCATCCTCCCCAGTCCCTTTCCCTTTGGTAACTATTAGTCCATTCTTAGGTTCTGTGAGTCTGCTGCTGTTTTGTTCCTTCAGTTTTTTTTTTTTTCTTAGTTCTTACACTCCACATATGAGTGAAATCATTTGGTACTTGTCTTTTTCGGCCTCACTAAGATTTTTTAAATCACTTCTTTTTTAAAGTAAGACATATGCAACTCTTTATTTTGCTTGAACCCGTAGAGGCCGTTGTAGGGTTATTAATTGCTCTGATTTCTATACTGTTGTGTCTCCGGCCTGAGGAGAGGGAGTAAGATGGGGAAACAGCCAGTCTGTGGAGCAGTCAACACATTTATAGATTAAATTCTCTGTCTTACACATGGGCAAAGATCAAGGTGTGCTAAAACAATTACAATAGTAACATCAAAAATCACTGATGACAGATTACCGTAACAAATATAATAATGAAAAAATCTGAAATATTGTGAGAATGAACAAAATGTGACACAGAGACATGAAGTGAGCAAATAGTGTTGGAAAAATGGTGCAAATAGACATGCTCAGCACAGGGTTGCCACAAACTTTCAGTCTGTAAAAAGTGCAGTATCTTTGAAGCACAATAAAATGAGGTATGCCTGTATTGTTAATCCCATCACTACCTCTCCCACCAAGATGTGAGGATAGGTAAGTGTAGAGAAGACAGAAAAATAGAAGATAAGTCACTACACAACAAAGGAGGAAGAAACAAAATAGGCTGGGATAGAGATTTGGAGAAAGGTGGAAGTGAAAAATCTGAATAAAGAAGAACAAGGTCAGTAGGAAAGGAGTCGTGCAAGATAATCAGCTCGCTCACATTGATGGGACTCCATCCATCCACAGTCTCTTCTCTTTCTGGGGTTCACGTTAAATTTACTTGGTAAATTTTTCTTGAGAGGTCCCATACTTCTCTCAGCATTCCTATGAAGTTGCATTTAGGGAAAGGAGAAGAAAAGAGTAAAACCTTGGCGTTAGAAGCCCAACCAGACAGCACACCCTCAAATGCAAGTGTGGCATGTTTTAAATAGGCTACTTGGCACTATTCCATGTATGATTGCAGGAAAATAAAAAGTGATAGGAATCCTTGTGAAGCTCACAGGAGTATGTTTGACTTAAGTAGTCCACTCTCTAAGGAAAAACTCTCCTCTGTCCTTCTCTCTCTGTGCTTCAGAACCAGGAGAGGAAGCATAGAACATACGTCTATGTGCTCATTGTCACAGAAGTGCTGGAGGACTGGGAAGACTCAGTTAACATTGGTAAGTCATCCCTAGATAGCTTCCAGAATGCTCCCACATTCCACCCTTGCCACATGACAGGTCAGACCCAGAACCAGAAACAACAGAAAAGAAATAATAGAAGGATGTGTTTAGTAAAACAAGCATGTCCCTTTTTTAACTTGTGGAAGTTAGTATTTTGAAATGTTCCAAAGGAAGCTGAAGTTGGATACAGAGTCAACAAATAGAAATATGACCCATAAAAATAGAAATGTTTCTAAAATCAAATTGGATCCTCTTCAGCAGATACTGCTCAAGGGCCTTCACAATGCTTGGGCCTCTGCTGGCCATAGATCATCAGGTGAGAACAGGACCTTGGCTGGTTGTTCTTTGTGATGCTTACTTCTGTTTTGGGGGAAAACTCTTGGTTTGGTGGGGTGAGTCCCTCCCTCCGGAGTTGTTTAGTAGGTGCAGAAGTGGGAGTAGTTTCCAGTTTTAGTCATTTACCATTTGGTGCACCCCACCTTTCTCCTAAGGAGCCATTTGCTTTGATCTCTCAAATCACTACTGGGTTATGTCTTTTGAACTAAACACTGAGGTGATTTAATGGTTCATGGTTTAATCTTTTATCTCTGAAGGAAAATATATCCTGGAAAACTGAAATATTAATTTAATTTCTGCTCTAAATTGGCAAATGGATAAATAAATACACTTGCCCAAACCTCTCCCTTTATTGTTAGAATGTGCTTTGCCATCATGCCCCTCACACCGCTGATCAGAGCATTTCATAGCCCCTGAGATGTGAATGAATGGCTTTGTTGTCTGGTAAGAATACAATATGCTTAAGTAAATAAATTCAATGGGAGTTTACTAAAAAATATGATTCCTCGACAGCTAGTGCTAGGGCCTGAAAAGTAGAGTGTGGTGTGGCCCTGTCCTCAGAGCGCTCTGTAGGGCTGGAGTCACACCCTTGTGATCGGAATTTTTAAGGTACTGTTGCTCTGTTAACATCCAAACAAGCCTTTCACCTTTTTACTCCCACTTCTGAGAATTGACTCTAATGAAATAATTTAAATATGGAAAATAAGCCTGTAAGTCTTCCCTCAGATGAGCCTTTTTCAGATGAAAAATTGGGTTTTAAATGTACAAGTCAGTGAATGATAAATGATTTAAGGTACACCCTCTGATGGAATGTTAATATAGCTATTAAACACATACTTATGAAAGCTGTACACCATGGGAAAATGTGTATGATATAGTTGCTGGTGAATGAAAAAAGCAGGATGTAGAATTACATATACACTAATTAGAGGTCCTTTAAAATAGGATTGAAATGAAAACAAAAATGTAGTGGTTTTACCTGAAGAATTGGCAGTGATAAAAGGTAACAGTGCTGACAGGGGTGCGGTGAGATGGACATTCCAACATAAACAGAGAGATTAGGAATTCGTATAGCCTTTCTGGAAAGCAGTTTTGGCAGCATATATTGTGAGAACTGTAGAGTCCAAATGTTTTATTGTTATAATCTCATTTCTAGAGCTCTCTCCCTGGAAGGTTAGAAAGAAAAAAAAAGAGATAAAGAGTTCTAAAAATTGTAGCATTATTTGTAACTAAAATAGCAGATTATTAATGTCCAATGCTAGAGAGATGGTTAAATGAATGACAGTACATCGTGCTAGATATTATGGTGTAATGCAGCCATTAAATGTCTTACTTTTTATAGTATAGAAGAATGCTTAAGAAACTGAGGTAAAAGAAGCAATAACAATAATAGTAATAATAAATACTCTTACAGCACATACTATGTGCAGGATTGTTCACTTTACATATTAATCCTCACAACAGACTCGTGAGGTGGGTACTCTTATCTCTATTTTATAGAGGAGGAAAGTGGGGCACAGAGAGGTTTATTTAGTACCTTGCCCAAAGCCACGCAGCTCACTGGAGCCAGTAACATGGGGGTAGCCCCGCATGTCAGCTTCAGTGTCCATTTTCCTGCCCACACACTGTTCGAGCCCCTCAGGATTTGGAGCACCTTAGAGCATGATCCCAGCTATCGCTGTTCAAACAGTGTCTTTTTCAAATATGAAAGAAAAGCAGGTGCACTAAGGTATTGTGAGTAGTTGTTCCTGGCTTATAAAATCATGGGTAATTCTCATATTCTTTATACTTTCCTCCATTTTCTCAATTATAAGCAATGATACTCTATTTTTAAGGAGAAAAATAGTAAAGGATTTAAAAATGGTCACTTAAAAAAAAGGAAATAGACTGAAAAGGGAATAGTGTTTGTGTTACAATTTTTTTTCTTTTAAAAAAAATTTTCTATTATGTAGATGAATCACACTTATACAAATTTTCTAAAATAAATAACTGATTAAAAGTCAACCATCATGGCTATTCTAGAACCTATGCTCATGTTGATCTTTGCAGGAGATGGGGATGCTGGCTGGGCTTCAGGCACTTACATGGAAGCTGAGGAAGGCTCAGTGCAAGAGGAAACCACTAAAAGTGGTTCTCTCTGGAGGGTGGGTTTCACATGATTATTACCAGCTCTTCAGTTTTCAGATTTCTTACCTGTTTTGTGCATTAGGCTTTCGTATAGTATTTGAAGCATATAAAGTGTGCTTGTATCACTCTTGTAAGAAAAGAAAATAAGGAAACTATATTTATAATATTTTTAAATGTTAATGACCAGTGCTTTCATTTTTTTCTTCTACATTTTCTCAAAAGTTAAAAGAACTTCTCATTGCTTCCCTGTTGTACTAATTTCTTTTTCTCTTTGCCTCCAAAAGGAAGGAAGAGGGAATGGTTTAAAATAGAAGATGCCATAAAAGTGCTGCAGTACCACAAACCCGTGCAGGCGTCATATTTTGAAACGTTGAGGCAAGGCTACTCAGCCAACAATGGCACCCCGGTCGTGGCTACCACATACTCGGTTTCTGCTCAGAGCTCCATGCCAGGCATCAGATGACTGAAGATTCGCTGTAAGAAATGGAAATGGGAAACTAGACTGAAGTGCAGATCCTCCCTCTCACCCTTGCTCTTTTCACCTCTCCTCACCGGCCGCCTCTTTGAAATAAGGCATGATGGGCAGCAGAGAAAGGGTTTATTGATAATGTTGCTGTTTGGTGTTAAATGATGGGGCTTTTTCTTCTCTTTTTATTGAGGGGGTGGGGGTTGGGTGTGTAATTTGTAAGTACTTTTGTGCATGATCTGTCCCTCTCTTTTCACACCCTTACAATTCTCTAAAAAGAGGCAGCCTTCCCTCTGCCTTGGGTTCTGAAGTATTCCTGATTGTCTCATCCCAGCCCTGGCCACTTTTTTCTTTGATTTTTAATTTTTTTTATTAAAAGATACCAATATGAGATGAAACCTTTCAAGAATTTGTCCTATAATGTGCTGTTCAGTCCACTAGGTTGGTCACTTTCACTGTACGTTACATTTATCTACACATTATATATTGGGCATATAATATGTAAATGATTGAGTTTTAGAAGAATTTAACTGCTTAATTTTTCAAGGTTTTGTTTTGTTTTTTAAATTCAGGGTGTTTCTGGAATGGAGAGCCTAGATATTAATTTACTTTTTGTTTTTGATGCTAGTGGCTAGATAAGTTTTCCTGTCCTCTCTCTTTTCCCAGTCATTGACTAGTTATGTGGGGTATGGGAAGAGCTTAGCTACTTTTATTATAGTGCTCCCAGGACTCATGGCCTTGTCTTCTCAAAGCTCTGTTTCCACCCTTGCCAAGAAAGAAACAGGAAGAAACCTATTTTCTTTTTTATTACCAAGCCAGGAGCAAATGGCCTCAGCTCAGATCTGGAGAAACAATGATAGAAATTGAAATCCTCCCTACTTGTTGACAATAGGGATTTAAACTGGATTCTTGGAATTACTATCTAAAAAACTGGAACATCGGACACTGTTTCTATCCTGCTGGTTTGGAATTTTTCCATAATGCTACTTACCGCCAACAGCGGCCTCTCTCCTTGTGCGTACATGCCTTACACCGAGCTGAACTGGATATCACCCCTGTGCTCTAGAGCATCCAACTGTACGTGGCATCTGCAGCTTTACAGTCCTGTCCCCTTCCTGGGTAACTATGTTAAGTTCCGGAAAAGTACACAGGAGGAAAATTCAGGTGTTTGTGTGTCTTTGTAATGTTACAGCACATGTAGTTGCACCATGGATCATGCTCAGAAATATTAAGTTTGTGTGCCACTCCCACTGGGATACAAAAGGTCCATCTTCTGCTCAGAGGTGGTATGGAAAAATGCTTAATCATTTACTCAAACAGCTACATAATGCATTGGCTCACTGCAAACTGTCTTGTTGATTTTTCATACAGGTTTTATGCTGGCTTAATTTGCCAGTTGTGTTGTTTAGTTGGGAAGTAAGCAGAAGGGTCTTGAGACTGGGGAGCAGGGGGCCCTTGGAGAGGGGACACTGATCAATCAATCCCTGGCTTGGGACAGGAGCTTGTTGCTGTTCTCCTAGTGACATCTCCTCTGTCAAAACATAGCCAAGATGTGAAATTTACATCATAGTTCTCTTTATTTAAAAATTCTAATAAATACTCAAACTTTGAAAAGCTTTTGCTCTTCCCTCCCACTCAAAAAAGTGTGTATATATCTGGTAGGCCTGTGTCACTTAGTGTTTAATGTTTTGGGGGATATCAGTTGGTGAACTTTAAATTTTGCTGTGTACTCTTGGTTTTCATCTCTCCCAGCCTTGAAACAGAATTAAACAACTGTGCTGGCAGTTTCCGTAGGATACCGTCTTACCTCTGGGAGGGGAATTCTGTCCCCAAGTAAGGGTCCCATGGGATTTGGGTCTAAATGCCAACTCACTGTTCACATGTCCTACTTAAAACGAACATACTGCTGCTGGTTGCCTGATTGAGAGCATTCTAAGGTTCTGTCCAAATAAATAAGGGGGAAAATAAAATAAATTCAACTAATAAGTAGAATCCCCAAAACACATTCTTCCAAATAAATTCTACCTTTATGATCTGAATTGGAAGTGTTTTGCAGGAAAACAGTGCTCCAGAAAAAGGGAACTGCAGTGTTCATAGTAATTTGTGCATTTTTTTAATGATCCGAAGATGTTTTTACTGGGCTGGTGTTGACAATACACTGCAAAGTCCAGTTTGGATTGTGGTTGGCGTCTGTGAGTCAGGAAAGTTAACTGTGCCAGGAAGTATTTTTCAGTCACATGAGTGGATCCTGTTAAAGCAGTTAGCTGGAGAGATTGTGCTGATGCTCTCTTAACCGACAGAAGGAGGCTTTGTCCAACACCAGAATTACTGAAACTGGCACTGTTTTTCTGTTGGGCTGGGATCCTGATGAGCAGGGATTGGTGTTTCCCTCCCTGGCACTGTAAACACCGTGGCTGTCTTCACTGACATGTAGTCACAGCCCTTTTGTGATAGATTACTTAGATCCATGGTGGCAGTAACCTTTATATCCCCAAGGAAAGCAAGGAAAACCAAAGAAAAGTGCAAAAATTATCCTACTTGCTGGGCATTTCTTTGACATGGATTGCCATTAATTCTGCCAAGTACTTACTTTTTCAGGCTTGACAGAAGGATGTTCCTGTGTTCAGGGCACATAAAAAAATCTCTTCTTACAATGTATTTGAACATCCTAGATTCCAGTTATTACTGGAGTGTCCACCATAGTCCACCATACTCAGAATAGAGAAGGATAGCAATGGATTTTTTAAATTAAAATTTGTTTTTAGTTTTATAAATTACAGCCTTTGGGGAAACACCAAGTGAGGTCATGCTATCTTTTTTGAACAGGATTGTGTGTGTGTGTGTGTCTGTGTGTGTGTGTGTGTGTTTCTGTGTGTGTATAAGAGAAAGTGAGAGAGAAGGGCTACCAGGAGTCAGCTGTTAGATTTTTTTTTTTGTAGCTTCCAGAATAGTGAAGCCCATGAAAGAGGAATCTTGATTTTTCTCATAGTAAAAATACGATGGAAAAGTCAGTGAATTGGCTGTTTTTTGTTTTTACAAGTATCTGCTGCCTCATCTCCCCTGCATGGAGGGCTCCCTCACTGCTGAAGCTGAGCTGAGGCCATCTGGAGGGATCAAAGAGTATGGGAGTGTCACCCCCTCTGAGGCCGAGGCAAGCCTAGAAGGTGGCTCCACTGCAGGATTTCCGCCCTCTATGCTGCCCTTCGTGGTGCTGTGGGACAGTGAGGCACTTGAGGCCTTGCTTGCAGCCTCTGGGGAGCAGAGTGGCTCACTGTCCTCTGGGAGTGTCTTGCAGCAGTTTTGTAAGTGTGTTGCTACATAGTCAAGTTCCTTTGTAGCAAAGAAATATTTTCAGTTTTGATGTTAGGAAGTCAGCCCATGTAGTGTCTTAGACTTGCTTAGAAGAAAAAAGTTCATTTTCGTTTTTAGAAGGAAAAGATTTCCACACAGAACAGTTCTTCCTCGTCCTTCCCCTTTCTCCTCTCCACTGCTGGACTCCTGGGCAGCTCTTTCTAAACCTTTGTAACCAGAGGAGTAATCAGTCCTCAGTTGGATCCGGGGGTCCTTCTCACATGTTGCACTTTACATATTTGTTGTTCCTGTCTGGTGCTGTACTAAATGCCTTTGTCAGTGTCCCCACCTGATCTTGTTGAAAACAGCTTAACCTGAGCCACATTTTGTTAGTTCACAAAAAGGATTTAATAACCACAATGTGATTTTTGCCACAACCATGTGATTTTTTAATATTTTTGGAATGTTCTCTAAACCTGTCCCAGTTTAGAGTAGATTTAAAATTAGAAGAGATACCTAGAGAAATCTCCACAGTAGGATGAACTTTTGCTTTGAGAGAAATGAGAGTTAGCTATAGTTGATAATATAGCTTCCATCCTGGTCCTATCTGCATTTCAGAAATAATCCACATCGTTGTAAGAAATTGGGAGACATGTGGGACAATTAACTCAAGCAGCTCTGGGGAGAGGAGGTGATTTAGTGGTGGTTAAATAATGCAAATGGCCTTCCTAGTTCATATTCTTAAAGACTCTAAAAGAGGTCAGACATGAGGCTCTTCAATTCATATTGCCCAGTTGAGGTGGCAGTAATTTCTTCTGAGCCCTGCTGGGATGGAACTATTTTCCTAAGGCTGTAAAGGGCTTCTAGGCCGTGCAGCTGTTGATGTTAGTGGCCTCAGCCTTGCTCCATCACAGTACCCAACTCAAAGCAGGAGGGAAAGCATCCCAGAGTCATCCTCTGCTCTCTGGGGTAAGCCTTGCAACAGATACCCCACCATCCAGAGAGCTGTTTTTTCTGTGTCACTTTAGATGTCACCTAAAACTGAGACATTTGAAATTTGCATGTAAATTGTAAATTTGGAAGCCTTGACTGCAATCCTTAAAAGATACTGTTGTCCATACATCAAGTTGACTTAAGGTCACCACAGGTTCTGGGAACCTGGAGATTTTAGGTAGACTCTTCTTTGAAGACCAGCAGCCTTCCATTCCTGCCTCTAAAAGGGCAGCTTCACATTTTGACCACATTTTTGCATTAGCTGATAACCTTTTAGTGATGTGAGAGAAAACGATACCTCTCAACCTTCAGGTTAATCAGATAGTGTGCCCTCTTAGTCCTCTTAAAAATTAATAAATAAAAAAAAGAATTCCTTTTGTTGTTGATTCAGACACACTGCTTGAGCTGAGGCTAGTAGTCACATGATTTTTGTGAATTTCTGCAATATGAAGCTTTCTAAGTAAAAAAGGCATCTCTCTCCCCTAGAGCATTGTTTATCATGATGATTTGATGAGCTTGAGTTTGTCTTAGAGAATGAGAACGTCCATCTGGCAGAAGGAGCTCAAAGGGAGGCTCTGTTAACTCAGAATTCAGCATACCAGGGGTGACTCACCGAAGAAAGTGCTTTTGGCCAAAAAACGAGATAAATATCTAGAAGGTGGAGAGTCATTGCTTCTGTTCCTCCAGCAATCAGTTGCTTAATTAATTACTCTATGTTTCCTTTGGTTTATATTCCTAGTTCTTAACCCTGAACAGGGGGGCCACTAGAACACCAAAAAAAAAGGCATTTAAAACCCTAGAGATAGGCTTTAAAAGATAGAAAAACAGCAGCATTTTCATTTTCCAGGTTTATCACCATTCTGATATGGTACCCATCCTTCCACCTCCCACTGCAGCCAGTCCAGGTGTGAAGATTCTGTTAATCATTGAGTTAGGGAACCATAAATTCTGGTTCTGGAATACTTTAACTTACTAAATTGCTTACCATCTGTGGACGTTATCTTTGGGGTGTATCTTTCAGAGAACATCTCAAAACAGTATAATAAAATTGCTCTTCTGGGCTTGAGCTCCCAATCAAGCATTTAGATCAAAATCTTTAGTCTTTGGAACTCTTTAAGGAAAAAAAACAAGATGCCTCAATCCCAACAGTGGGTCTTGAGAAGTACACTCCCCTTGCTGTAGTGTGGGTGAAGCAGCTCACCTTCAGGAAATCATTTTTCCATCAGGACTGCCTGTAAATCCCTCTAGGAAGTAATAATGATATGAGCCTTTCTGAGCACTTCTGTGCTGAACTGAAATTGTTAATCTAAAGCATCAACAGGTCCATGCAAGCCTCTTTAACCTCTGTTTATTGTGGAGAAAGTGTATCAATAATAATGATCCAAAGACATCTGGTTTTGATTACTCGATTCCAGCAGCATAACAGATCTGACTTATGCCAGGGAAGACAGGGGCTGGTTGCTAAGGAGCCAGAATGGGTGGGTCTGCCCCACATCGAGCCTCCACAGAGGGCAGATGTGAAGTCAGCTCTTGGAGAGTTCCTAAAGTCCTGAAGCAAAGGGAGAGGTCTTAGAGGGCCTTTGCTCAGCGAGCATGTGAATTGTGTTGCTTCCAAGAATATGGAGGAGTTCAGAAGGGAATGGGAGGCACCTAAGCCACAGAACACAAACACAGATTTGCCCTCTCACCTCTTCCTACGTGGCTCTGAACATTTTTTGCTTAGAATCCAAAGGGACTCTCTCCTCCAAAATCTAATTTGCTTCAGTTGTTTTGTTTAGCCTCTGAGAACCTCACCTTTTCACTTCCACCTGTGGATGGACATAGATGTGTTGCTCATGCCACAGATGCATGAGTGAATCCAAGGCCCAGTGGTGTAGTGTTACACTGAGTATATAAAAACACTTGGTCGACTCTGTTGTAAAAGAAATAGTTTGTAGTGCAGTTTTGTACATGTCAGGTCTTTTTATTTTTTCATGGTCCGAAAAACTTGTAAACTGGTATATAATCAAAAGGTTGATGGATAGAATAAATAAAATTTCAGTTAGTGCATTTCTTAAGAAAGATAGCTACCAGTTTGTCATGTGCTTAAAGAAGTCAGGAGCATTTGAGGATGTTGGGAACTGTTGTAAAAGTAAAGCCGTTGTCTCTAGTCTACACAACGGTACCAGAGAGGAAGTGGAAGCCCATTAGCAGCACCGTCATGTCTGCTCTTGCCAGCCCAGCCTTTTTTCAAGGATCTTGTCTCCCATCCTATCCAGTGACTTTGATAGGGATGAGCTCTGTTTGCTCAGCTGCAGGGTATGGTCTCCAAACAGACTTATTACAAGGGTTTCCTATCATCTCTTCCACTTCCTTGACCATCAGCATCAGAAAGGTTAAAATGCCTGAAACTATTCCAATTGTAAAACAGATAAACTAGATGTGCTTCCTCCCCTATTGCAAATGTATCCCCCAAATGCAGTCTCCAAGTTCAACAGGTATTTCCAGGGAACCTTTGGATTAAGGCAAAGTAGGCAACATGTATTGGTTTTTTTCCCAAAGGACAAAAGTATTTGTCCCTTCCCCCTAATGCTCATACGTTTTAGCTGAGGCTTAAATCACCAAATCTAGTATGTCTTCAGAATTGAGCCAGGGGCCCATACACTCAGGGACCAGTCCCCTCGGGATCATACAGCCTCAGACTAGACTGTTCTGATCCCACCAGAACTCTGCCGTTGTCCCCTTCTGTCAGGCCCTTCCAGAAAAGCAAACAACTTAGCCTTCCCACTGTTGGCCACCTAGTCCCTCGGTGACCATTCTACAGCGAGCACATAGCTGTTCAGGTGGTGTGCTTTGTATTGGTGGGAAGGGTAGAAAGTGGAACAAGCAGTGTGCTGAGCACTCACATCCTTGGAGAGGTCGGCATACGTGACCTTGAATGAACTCAGCAAAACTGGGGAATCCAAGGAACAGCATTTGTATGGGAGGAGGAGTTGGTTATGGTCCTTTAACCTCTTGGTACCTAGTGCTGCATTATAAAACTGGGGTTTAGAATAATAGTGCCCTTCCCCCATACAAATGTGCTTCAGGACTTAGGAGTTTCTGACCCATGGATGCATGGTCTTGTTTTTGCTGTTTTGTTTCCAAAACAACCTCACTTGGTATTGCATGGAAAATCAGCTTTTCCTTCCTGCCCACTTGGGGCCCTCTGCCCTCCTGGCCTCTTCCCCAGTGTCTTCACAGTGCTCTCGTAAGGAAGGCCATCGCAGTGCTCTTTGGAGCCGAGGGGAGTGGAACTTGATCCAGAAAAGACAGCAGGAAATTGAGTTTTCCTGTTTCCATTTCTCAAGGAGGGTGTTCTAGGCTTCCTACACACCTCCTTCCCATGGGTATAGTCTGGTTATAAAAGAGAGCTGAGAAGAAAGAGGACCTGGGTCCAGCCCCAGGTTTGGGTCCAAGACAGGTGCTCAGCAGCTGTGAATCCCACTTAATCCCCTTTAATAGCAGGCTAGGCATAAGTAACCATTCCCCTTCTTTACTAAAATATCTGCTCATCTGGTACCAGCAAGAGAGGACAGACAAAGGCCTCCCCCTTAGTCTAGATAGAGCTTTGTACTATCCCTAAAATTCCACCACCCCTATGTCCCACTTCTTTTTGTAAAAACAAAAGCTTAAACTTGTGAGTGTGCTCTTCCTTTCTATGTGTTAATCAGTTTCCTTCCATTTGAGCTGTGTGGGAGGGAAGGGTGTTGGAACTGTAGGTTGTAACCTTGTGCCAACCAATAAAAACCAGTATTTCACACACACCCCTGCTTAGTGTCCAGTCTGTTCTTTCCAGAGGTTTTCCTTGAGTCCTTCCATCAGTCTTCTTTTGATTTTGCCTCTACTCGCTGCTGGGTTCTTGGGAGTTGCCTTTGAGGTCAAAAGTGGCCCCATGGAAGAATTGCTGTTCAGGGAATTCAAGTAAGGAATAAATTGGAGAAGCCCATGGCAGGCAATGAGATTCAGCGTTTATTTCCTTTTGCCAGGGAGACCCCTAGGCAGACTGCTGGTGGCCAGTGCTGAGGAGAGGGCCCATCTCCCATCCCAACCAGCCATGCTTTGCTAGGAGCCTAAAGGAGAGAGAGGTGAGCTACATCCGGGATAACGGGAGCACAGCGAGAAGCTGCTTTACTGCGTAGGAGCAGGAGTGGGTGTGGTGGAGTTAAGAAGGGCTGGAACAATGTTTTGAAAAAATGTAAAACTTGCAGGCAGAGGAAGACAGCTGGGCATTATCACTGGGAGAACATTGAAGAAGCTGTGTTCTCCAGGCCCAAGGACAAATGAAGAGCATTTTGAGCTGTAATGAAAAAACATGAAGCCAAATTATGGAAGACCATAAGCCAAGGAGTTTGACTCATAGATGGAAGCATTGTTGAGCCAGGCAGTCATGAAATATCAGCCATGTGTGAGAAAAAGGCAGCAGGAAAGGTTGGAGAGCAGCAGTCTGGAAGCTTGTGATACACATGAGGCCATATGGACTCAGGGTGTGGACTTGGGGATGAAGAGACAGATAAAGAAGCAAGAATAAACAGCATATCGCAGTCAGATAAACATGTGCATCCACTGAGGCAGGCTGGCCTCCCTGGAACTGGTGGCAACACCCCTGGCCAAGTTCTGTAAGCTAAGAAACCTGATGTAGTGAATGCTCCCAGACGGTCACTACCGGAATGAGAAACAAACCTAACTCATAAGAGGCTGAGATGTATGTGCCTAGGTGATGGTTGGCTTGTTCACATGATAAAAGTCAAAGCAAGTTACCTGGGTAGTGCACTGGCGGTCTCTGCGGGTAGCCAGAAATAGGCAGAAAGGTGATAACTGAATAGCAATAGCCTGATGACTTCATTCCACCACAGGGCAAATTCCTTATCAGCTGGTCAGGGGGCCCTTTGCCCCCTGACTCTACAGGCCTCCTTGTTGTCCATCTTGACAATCACCCCTTTCCCTATCAAAGGATTCTTTCTTCTGCCAGATTTGGCGTACATAATGAGGCTGTGCACTGATGAGTGCTGGGGCCTGAGATACACTGTACTCAGGAAACCGCCAGATGGCACCGCCAACTGGGTCTGAGATTCTGGCAGCTCCCCACTTGCCCATGTCAGATCATGATGGGCCGTTCTACAGGTAGCCAATCATCAAATCCACTACATGTGATTGTTCTTCATTCTCGGGCAAATACAAACTTTGGGATTATCTTGCTGCAGTCCAGTCTCCCAGACAGCCTGCAGAACTTGGGGTGAGAGAAATGTAAAGATGCCCCAAAACTTTGAGCATGGGTGATGAGAGGAAGTTTGCCCAAAGGACACCAGTGCAGATCTGACGTTGCTGGAACCAGCACTGGGGACAGTGTGCCACAATATGCACTGATCTTCCTACACCCTTTGTTAAGTGGCAATTCTCACTATCCAAGCCAGACTGAGTCGGCAGAATTTCTGCTCATCCCCCAGCCAGGCTGGCTCCTGTCCTCTCCAGAGACCTGATAATCGTGCCCAAGAAAGCTGGTGTTACAAACCATAGACTTTGCTTTGTTATCTTGGTTTTGTGACACCCAGCTAACATCTCAGCATCTGCGGATGCAGCCAAGAGGCTCCATGTTCTGTGTCCTGAACACCAGCAACGTGCTAAATCAAGGTCAAGCAGTCCTCACAGGGGCACCTGCTTGGGTGACAGATGGCATGAAATGGGAGAGATGACAACCTGGGAAGGTATGCCATTGGGGGTGGGGTGAGAAGGGTCAACGGAGAGAGCCTGGGCGGGAAGGGTGGGATGGAGTAAGGGAGAAAGAACGGTCATCCATCAGAAGGCTGCCTGCTACAGTAGAACGTGTGAACGCTGGAATTAGAGCAGTGTTACGGTCTCAGCTCAGCTGTGGACAAGCTCTGTGATCTTGAACGAGTTACCATCCCTGTTCCCTCTTAGTCAGTGGGGGGAAGTCTACCTTGCGGGATTGTGCATGTTAAGTAAGTGAAGGATGTACGTGATGCCAGAGTTGGTGTGTGATCATTAAATGGTAGCTGTGAGTGAGCACCTGTTTGGGAAATACCAAGGACTGTGTTGAGTTCACCAGATAAGACAAGTCACAACAGACACAAATAATCAATGCAAAGCATCAACTGCAGTAAGAGGGAAGTTGAGGGCTTGACTAATCCCCAGAGGAGCCATCATGGGAGGATTCATGGGGGGTGAAGGAACGCTCACTAAGAGGACAGCATGTGCACGCGCAGGGCGCTGTGCTCAGGTAACAGCAAATTTGCTGGGGCTGGAACATGACAGCCACAGTGGGTAGGGAGGATGGAGAAGCAGGAGGTGCCATGGGAAAGGTCAACTGGGGTCAGGTGGCTTGGCAGGCTGTTTGAACTTTACTCCGCATGACTGGGAAGCCAGCAAAGGTTTTAAAAGAGAGCAGTGACTGCATCAGGTTGGACATTTGGGGAAGATGATACTATCTACTGAGTGGTCCTTGTGATCCAGGCCTTAATGTCAGGCGGTGTGTTCACTGCCTTACATTTAGTCTGCAGTCCTGTGATGCACAGGGCCTGGAATCATCACCACTGTACAGTAAAGGAAATGGAGGCATAGAGAAGCAAACTACTTTTAAAGGACTTGGACAAACTTAACACTAAAAATCATAGGGTAAAGCACCGAAGATGTCTTAAGACAGTTTTAAAAAACTACAAAGAAAAACACAGGACTCCAAGGGAAAAGTTGTGTTCCCTAAGTATCAAGATTTAATGTAAAGATACAGTAACTAAAACGTGGTAAATGGGAATAGCTAGGTAGAAAGAGAAATAAATTAGGAAATACAACAGGGGAGCAAGAAACAGAGCTATGCATGTGTGGGAATGTGGTAAAAGCCAGAGGCAACATGCACCTGAATGGGGAAAGGATGGGTTCTTCAGTAAGTAGTGTTGGAACGATTGACTAGCCAAGTGGAAAAATATAAAATTAGATCCCTACCTCATACCCTGCAAGAAAATTAATTCACAAATGTATAAAATGAATCATAAAACTTAGAGGAAAATACAGAAATAATACATCAAAGGTCACACAGGTAATAAATTGTAGTCAAAGGTAAAGGGTCTGACACCAGGGCCTGCTCTCACTCACACTTTAGAATGTTAAGATGGACCAGAAAAGCAGAAACTGAAGGTGGGGAGGTAGTGAATGAGAGCTAGATTTACATCTGGTCCCCAAACACCTCACATGAAGGGTTGCTGTGGAGGCAGAGGGAGGGACTTCCTCATAACATATCACCATCACTCAGTCAATAGGTTGAGCACTGATGATATACCAAGACACTAACAGGTGTCCCTGTGAGCAGGATACCATCAGGAACTCCAAAAGCACTTACTGAAAGTGAATAGGTGGTCCTGATACCTGGGTAGATGTGAAGAGGATAAAAATAAGGCAAGAGCAGTGAATCATTTCGTGGTAGGGCTGGAAGGATTTTAGGGGTCATCTAGGCCAAACATCTCATTTTACAGATGGGGAAATAGGCACAGTGAGAAGGGACTTTTCACCAGTATTCTAGTTTGGAACCCTGAGCAGAGAATACAGATCTCTGGCTATGCTGTAAATAGCCAACTCCTCTGTCTCTGTTAGCATGAAAATATCTATAAAAATGGTTATCCCATATCACCTCACACCAGTTAGGATGGCCAACATCGAAAAGACTAGGAACAAAAAATGCTGGCTAGGATGCGAAGAAAGGGGAACCCTCCTACACTGCTGGTGGGAATATAAACTAGTTCAACCATTGTGGAAAGCAATATGGAGGTTCCTCAAAAAACTAAAAATAGAAATATGATTTGACCCAGGAATTCCACTCCTAAGAATTTACCCAAAGAATGTAATTTCTCAGATTCAAAAAGACATATACACCCCTATGTTTATCACAGCACTATTTACAATAGTCAAGATATGGAAGCAACCTAAGTGTCCATCAGTAGATGAATGGATAAAGAAGATGTGGTGCATACACACAATGGAATACTACTCAGCCATAGAAAGAAACAAATCCTACCATTTGCAACAACATGGATGGAGCTAGAGGGTATTATGCTCAGTGAAATAAGTCAGGCAGAGAACGACAAATACCAAATGATTTCCCCATTTGTGGAGTATAACAATGAAGCAAAACTGAAGGAACAAAATAGCAGCAGACTCAGACTCCCAAGAAGGGAGGACTAGTGGTTACCAAAGGGGAGGGGTGTGGGGGAGGGCAGATGGGGAGGGAGAAGGGGATTGAGGGGTATCATGATTAGTGCACATGGTGTGTGTGGGGGTCACGGGAAAGGCAGTGTAGCACAGAGAAAACAGGTAGGGACTCTGTGGCATCTTACTACACTGATGGACAGTGACTGCAGTGGGGTATGGGGGGGACTCGATAAGGGTGAATGTGGTAACCACGTTTTTCTTGTGAAACCTTCATAAGAGTGTATATCAATGATACCTTAATAAAAAAAGTGGTTATCCCACTCTGGCCACAAAACTATCCAGCCAGTGCCAGTTGTAACTCCATGTCTATCAGTTCATCACTCATTCATTCACCATTATTTACTCCATCGTTTTTGTCTCCATGTTCTTCCACTGCAGCCCAGAATTAATTCCCAGTCCTGAAGTCATCCAACCATTACTATCCTCTCCTGTGCAACAGCTGAGCCTGTCCAGAGAAAAGCACATACCGTGGGGTCACCATAGGTTCACGCCTCCCTCCACTAAGCCTCCATTGTCGCTCATCAATAGCCAGTGACTCCCACTTTGACAATTCCAAAGGCTATTTGTCTTCACATCTGATTTCACTAATGCTCCCTCCCCCATGGTGTCCCTGGAAGCACTGCTTCTCCTACCTACAGCTTTCAGAGTGAAGTTTCAACTCCTTAGATGAGTACCCAGTATCTTTTGTGATTTGGCCCCTGCCCACCGCTGCAGCCTTTTCTTGCCATGTGCATAGCCTTTCTTTTCCCCTAGCTTCATAGAACTTTTTGCACTTCTCCAAATGCATCAAATAGCATTGCACTACTTAAAATTCACAGGTGCTATGCTGCACTGCAGGGCAGATCTCCAAGATGCTATCCCCTAGGCAGAATGTGCGACTCCTGCACATGCCTCCATTGTGAAGGCACCTTCTGAAGGCAGGGAGAATCTCTCTGTTCTTGGATTCCAACTCTCAGCTGGGTTCTGAGCAGGTACCTAGGAAATGCAGGTTTGAGGGGGAGCCAAATGGCATTCAGGGAATGTCCACGAAGAATGCCGGCCTGCCTAGTGTCCCCTGTTCTCTCATCACTCCCCTCCTCACCACACACCTTCCCCCAAACTGGAAGGAAGCAACTGCAGGGCTGTCCTCAGGGACCTTTGTAGCAGGTGGAGGGGGCAGGGGAGCACCATGGAAAAAGTCTCTTCACTTTGTGATATTCAACAGCACGCCACCCATGACCCGACGGAACAAACACCCAATGGAGCCTGTCCCCCAAGGCCCCTTCCCCAGCTTTCTCTTCCTGCCTTTAGTTTGGGGGTTGGAGGGGAGGAAAAGAAGGTGCTTCTTTTTCAGGGGCAGGAAGTCCCCAGATCATACCACTCTCCATATCTCTCAGCCCAGGATCCTGTGAACTTCCCCAGGGGCTACTAGAAAGCTGGTCATTTCCTGCCGGGCTCTGAAACAGGCAAGGAAGCCAAGTGGAGGCTGAGAATGAAGAAGGGAGGGACAGTTGGAAGGACCTGCAGGCTCAGGGATGGAGTCAAGGGGAATATGTTTCCTTTGAGGAAACTTGATCTGGGGATGCTGAGTAGACTGACTGTAACAGCTAATATTTGACTCACTCATGGTTTCCAGTTTACCAGGTACTCTCCCATCAGTTCAGACAATATCTTCAGCACTTACTGCCTGTACAGGGCCAGGGGCGAGGGCCCTGACCTTTCCATGTACCTCAAGAGGCAGGTATTTTGATCCCCACCTCATTGTTGGGGGAGCTGAATGAAGCCTGGAGATGATGAGGGCAAGGGGAAAAGCAAGTTGGATGTGGGTCAGTTTCAGAAGGTCAAAGAAAGCTAGGGGGAGGCAAATACCTTGCAAGTTAGGTCTGGTGCTGAGTTCCCTCCCACCCCACCACCCCTTACCTCTGCTGCATCTTTAGGACCACTTAGTCCCTCCTCACTTTTTCCTTCAGGATATGCAGACCCCACAGGGAACACCTCATGGGCCCCCACCTGCTAGCCTTACCCTGACCTGCTTTGGAAGGAGGGTGGGCCTCTTCTTGGTTATAGAGAAATCACCTGTGTGGAAGGGGGCCACTGCAGTTTGGGGCCTTGGGGGGAACCACCATGGAGGAACCTGGGCAAAGTCAGGGCAAGTTCAGGGCTGGCAGGGGGCTGGGTTGAGTTGTTCCTGGAACTGCCTGTAGTACCCACAATGACCCTTAAGTGGAGGGGGCCCCAAAACAACAAAAGAGAGAGCCTTGCTCTGAGGCCCCATGCCTTGCCTCCTCAGACCTCCAGTGAAACCACAGTGGCAGGAATGGGGACTGTAGGGCTCCTCTCTTCTTCAGCCTTAATGACCTTTACGTCAGAATACTGTGGGGGCCCAGGCTGACCCAGCTCTACTGGCCGTGTCTCCTCAGAAGCTCTTCCTCAACATCTTCCTCTTTCTGGAGCTGCTCCCCTGCTCTGCCCTCCTGAAAGAGACTGAAAGCTTCTGGAAGAGGTTAAAGAACAACTGGAGTCAAGATGTGGAAGTGGGAAAACATAGGGGCTGCACACAGAGCACCAAGTAATTTCCAAAAAATAAGTGAGACAATATAGGAAAAAGCCTGGAAGGAAGCAACCTCCAAAACTGGGATTACTGTTTTCTTCTCTGTGACTTTGTATATTTCCAACTCTTGATTGTAACTTATTTTTGCAATCAGAAAGAAAACAGTCCCTTACACTTATGGAGCATTTTATTATTTACCTAACATTCATTGCATATGTTTTATTTCTTTCAATCAACAATGATCTTATTTATGAGGTAGGTAATAGTTACATTTTGGATTTAGGGACTTTGAGATTCCAAGGTGTTGAGTGACTTAACTGAAGCCACAGAGTATGAGTCGTGTGGTCTGGGCACTTTGGGTCAGGCTGGCGAGGTTGGGCCTAGGCAACATGATGGTGACCAACAAGATTCTGCGACAGTCCTGATTCCTCTTTGTGTGTCTCCCCTTCCAACCGTGGGCGTTGGCCCATTGTCTCACCTATCATTAACTCCATTAACTCATTGATAAAATATATACTGAGAACCTAACGGGTGCTCCATTTTTTTTAAGGCATTCTTTATTCAATGTATTTTTAAAAGTTTTATTGAAATATAATTACAATAAGCTGCACATATTTAAAGTGTACAATTTGTTAAGTCTTGACATATGTATTCATATGAAACTATCACAATCAAGGTAACAGATTTATCCATCACCCCTAAACTGCTCTTTGTGCCTCTTTGTGATCCCTCTCTCCTGACCCTCACATCTTCATCCTCAAGCAAATACTAATCTGCTGTCACTAGAGATTAATTTGCATTTCCCAGTTGTATAGAATATAGAATTATACATGATAAATTTTATATATGTTCTATGGTATTGATTCAAGTTGATAATTTTTGCATATAGATATCCAATTGTTCCAGCACCATTTGCTGAAAAAGCTATCTTTCTGTTCTTAGTTTGCTGAGTGCTTTTATCATGATGGGGTGTCAAATTTTTGCCAGATGCTTTTCTCCATCTATTGAGATGATCATGTGGTTGTTTTCCTTTGCCCTATTCATGTGCTGTATGACATTGATTTTCCTATGTTAAAACACCCTTTCATTTGTAGGATAAATCCAATCTGGTCATGGTGTATAATCCTTTTTCATGTGCCCTTGGATTTGGTTTATGAGTACTTTGTTGAGAAGTTATATCATCTATATTAATAAGGAATATCAGTCTATGCTTTTCTAATGGAATCTTCCTCTGGCTTTGGTATCAGGATAATGCTGGCTTCCTAGAATGTGTTAGAAAGTGTTCCCCTCTCTTATTTTTTTGGGACAGTTGGAATAAGGTTGTTGTTCTTTAAACGTTTGGTAGAATTGGCCAGTAAAGCCTTTAGGCTTGGATTTTTCTTTGTTGGAAGATTTTGATTACAGATTACTGATCCAGTCTCCTTAGTTATTATAAGTCTGTTGAGAGTTTCTATTTCTTCTTGAGTCAGTTTTGACAATTTGTGTGCTTTTATGAATTTGTCCATTTCATTCAGATTATCTTGTTGGCATACAAGTATTCATAGCATTCTCTTATCATTTTTTAATTTCTTTAAATCAGTAGTAATGTCCCCACTTTCATTTCTGATTTTAGTTTATTTGCATCTCCTGCTTTTTAGTCTAATAAGGTTTTGTCAGTTTTGTTATCTTTTCAAAAAATAAGTGAGACAATATAGGAAAAAGCCTGGAAGGAAGCAACCTCCAAAACTGGGATTACTATTTTCTTCTCTGTGACTTTGTATATTTCCAACTCTTGATTGTAACTTATTTTTGCAATCAGTTTAATTAATTATGTTTTTTTTTTAATTCCCTATGTCATTTATCTCACTTATCTGTGCTCTCATCTTTATTGTTTTCTACCTCTACTGGATTTGGGTTTAGTTCGCTCTTTTTCTAACTCCTTTAGGTATAAAGACATGTTGATTTAAGATCTTCTAATTTAATGCAGGCATTTAGAACTATAAATTTCCCTCTGAGTACTGCTTTGATACTCAGGGATATAGATCCCACAAGTTTTGCCATGTCTTCATTTATGTCAAAGTATTTTCTAATTTCCCTAGTCATTTCTTCTTTGACCCATTCTTTTCCTTTGTCTCTTATAACAGTTTCTGACTTAAAACCTGTTTTGTCTGAAGTTAGCATCACCACCCTAGCTCTCCTTTGGTTACACTTTCCACTGAATATCTTTTTCCATCCTTTCACTTTCAACTTATTTGGGTCTTTGGATCTAAAGTGAGTCTCTTACAAGCAATATATACTTGGGTTTTTTTCTTCAACATTTAGACCATTAAGTATATAAAATTCAGTGGCATTAAGTACATTGTGCAACCATCACCATCTCCATCTCTAGAATTTTTTTTTTTTTGAGGTTTAATGCAGAGGGCTTGGACTTCCTTGGCAACTAAGCAATGAGTCAGTTTGCCCCTGCATCTTTATTAGGTTACAGCAAGCAGTGAAACAATCATAGGCTAATAATTATTGAATGTACTTTCTCAACGAATCAACCAACTGCCAACTAGGTATGTGTTTCTTTTTAGAGTAAATACCATTTATTTATTTTTTTTATTTTGCTATTATTAATATACAATTACATGAGCAACATTATGGTTACTAGACTCCCCCTACTATCAAGTCCCCACCACATATCCCCATTACAGTCACTGTCCATCAGCGTAGTAGGATGTTATAGAATCACTACTTGTCTTCTCTGTGTTATACTGCCTTCCCCGTGCCCCCCCACCCCACCCCCACCCCTGCTACATTATGTGTGCTAATTGTAATAGCCCTTTTTCCCCCTTATCCATCCCTTCGCACCCATCTTCCCCAGTCCCTTTCCCTTTGGTAACTGTTAGTCGATTCTTGGGTTCTGTCGGTCTGCTGCTGTTTTGTTCCTTCAGTTTTTTTCTTTGTTCTTATGTGCCACAGATGAGTGAAATCATTTGATACTTGTCTTTCTCTGCCTGGCTTATTTCACTGATCATAATACCCTCTAGCTCCATCCATGTTGTTGCAAATGGAAGATTTGTTTTCTTCTTATGGCTGTATAATATTCCATTGTGTATATGTACCACATCTTCATTATCCATTCATCTACTGATGGACACTTAGGTTGCTTCCATTTCTTGGCTATTGTAAATAGTGCTGCGATAAACATAGGGGTGCATATGTCTTTTTCAAACTGGGCTGCCGCATTTTTAGGGAAAATTCATAGGAGTGGAATTCCTGAGTCAAATGGTATTTCTATTTTGAGTTTTTTGAGGAACCTCCATACTGCTTTCCACAATGGTTGAACTAATTTGCAGTCCCACCAGCAGCGTAGGAGGGTTCCCCTTTCTCCACATCCTTGCCAACATTTGTTGTTGTTTGTGTTTTGGACGGCGGCCATCCTAACTGGTGTGAGGTGATATCTCATTGTGTTTTTAATTTGCATTTCTCTGATGACAAGCGATGTGGAGCATCTTTTCATGTGCCTGTTGGCCATCTGAATTTCTTCTTTGGAGAAGTGTCTGTTCAGCTCCTCTGCCCATTTTTTAATTGGCTTATTTGCTTTTTGTTTGTTGAGGTACGTGTGAGTTCTTTATATAATTTGTATGTCAACCCCTTATTGGATATGTATGTCATTTATGAATATATTCTCCCATACTGTGTAGGATGTCTTTTTGTTCTACTGATGGTATCCTTTGCTGTACAGAAGCTTTTTAGTTTGATATAGTCCCACTTGTTCATTTTTGCTTTTGTTTCCCTTGCCTGGGGAGATATGTTCATGAAGAGGTTGCTCATGTGTATGTTCAAGAGATTTTTGCCTATATTTTTTTCTAAGAGTTTTATGGTTTCATGACTTACATTCAGGTCTTTGATCTATTTTGAGTTTACTTTTGTGTATGGAGTTAGACAGTAATCCAATTTCATTCTCTTACATGTAGCTGTCCAGTTCTGCCAACACCAGCTGTTGAAGAGGCTGTCATTTCCCCATTGTATATCCATGGCTCCTTTATCGTATATTAATTGACCATATATGCTTGGGTTTCTATCTGGGCTCTCTATTCTGTTCCACTGGTCTATGGGTCTGTTCTTGTGCCAGTACCAAATTGTCTTGATTATTGTAGCTTTGTAGTAGAGCTTGAAGTCAGGGAGCATAATTCCCCCTGCTTTATTCTTCCTTCTCAGGATTGCTTTGGCTGTTTGGGGCATCTCTATAATTTTTTATCTTCCCAAACTGAGTCTTCATACTCATTAAGCAATAACTCTCCATTTCCTCTCACCCCACAGCCACTGGCAGCTACCATTCTACTTTCTGTCTCTATGAATTTAACTACTCTAGCAAGTTATAAAATGAAATCATACAGTATTTGTTGTTTTGTCACTGGTTTCTTTCATTTAGCATAATATCTTCAAGGTTCATCCATTTTGTGGATGTGTCAAAATTTCATCCCTTTTTAAGGCTGAATAATATTTCATTGTATGTGTACATGTACATATTTTGTTTATCCATCTGTTGATGAGCACTTGGGTGGTTCTAACTTTTGACTGTTGTGAATAATGCTACTCTGAACATAAGCGTACAAACATCTGTTCAAGTTTCTGCTTTCAGTTTTTTGGGTATATACTCAAAAGTAGAATTGCTAGGTCATATGGTAATTCTATTTTTAATTTTTGAGAAACTGCTGTACTTTTTTCTGTAGTGCCTGCACCATTTTATATTCCCACCAGTAGTACACAAGAGTTCCCATTTCTCTACATTCTTACCAACATTTGTTATTTTGTTTTGTTTTGTTTTAAATAATAACCATTCTAAGTTTGTAAAGTGGTACCTCATTGTGATTTTGATTTGCATTTCCTTCATGTTTAGTTATGTTGAGCATCTTTTCATGTACCTATTGGCCATTTATATATCTTTACAGAAATGTCTATTCAAAATCTTAGATCACTTTATATCCATTCTGCCAATCTGTCTTGTGTATGTGTGTGGTAAAATATACACAAAATTTACCATTTTAACCATTTTTATGTATACAATTCAGTGGCATTGTACATTCATAATGTTGTGCCGTCATCACCAATATCTGTCTTTTAATGGGTGAGTTTAATCCATTTAAATTTAAAGTGATTACTGATATTCAAGGACTTACTTTTACAATGGTGTTGTTTTCTGTATGTCAGATCTCTTTTGTTCCTTTATCCTTTCAATACTGCCCTCTTTTGTGTTTCATTTTTTTTCTATTGTACCATTTTGATTTCCTCTTCATTCATTTTATGTATATTTCCTAGTTGTTTTCTTAGTGGTTATCATAGGGATTAGCTGATTTATCATCAGAAACCATAGGATAATATATTTAAAGTACTGATGGGGGGTAGGGGGAGACAAAAAAACTGTCAACTAAGAATTATATATACAAAAAACTGTCCTTCAATTAAGAAGTTAAAACATTCCCAGATAAGCAAAAACTAACGGAATTTGTTCCCAGTAGACCTGCCCTACAAGAATGTTAAAGGGCTTCAGACTGAAAGAAAAAGGCAATAGATGATAACTCAAAATCACATAAAAAAAGAACATGGAAAAGGTAACTACAAAGTAAATATAAAAAGTAGTAGTATTGTATTTTTGATATATAACTCATCTTTCTTGTTCTTACATGATTTAAAAGACAGATGCATAAGACAATAATTATAATCTATGTTAACACAATATATAAAGAAATTTGTAACAGTAACAACATAAAGGGGAAGTGCAGAATTGGGTATGAAGAATTAATGTATACTACTGATGCTAAAATGGTATCAATTCAACTTAGATTGTTATAAATTTATCTGTTTATTCTTAGGTGCACTCTGGTAATTTGTGTCTTTCCATGTATTCTCCATTTCAACTAAGTTGTTGAATTTATTGGCATAAAGTTGTTCCTAATATTTCCCTACTGTTCTTTTATTATCTCTAGAATCTGTTGTGATGTTACCTCTCTCATTCCTGATATTGGTGATTTGTTATTTTCCTTTTTCCTGATTAGTCTGGCTAGAGGTTTATGTATTTTGTTGATCTTAAGAAGCAGTTTTTGGTTTCACTGGTTTTCTTTTTCTTTTTTCTATTTCATGGATTTCCACCTTGATATTTGTTACTTACTTCTGCATATTTTGGTTTCAGATGGAAGCTGAGGTCATTGACATGAGATCTTTTCTTTTTTTAAAAAATAGTCATTTAGTGTTATAAATTTCTCTAATAGAGACATCCCACAAATTCCACAAAGTGTTTTCATTTTCATTCAGTTCAAAATATTTATTATTCTTTGATCCAGAGGTGTATTGTTCATTTTCTAAACATCTGGGTATTTTTCCAAAGATCTTTCTGTTACTGATTTCCAATAAAATTTCTGTGATCAGAGACTATGCTTTGTATTTTTTATTGAGATTTTGTCTTATGTCTCGATAAATGTTCTGTGTGCACTTGAAAATATGTATTCTGCTATTGTTAGGTGGAGTATTCTATAAATTTCAATCAGATCAAGTTGGTTGATAGTGTTGTTCAAGCCTACTGTATCAATTACTGAGAGAGTGGTATTGAAATTTCTGACTACAATTATGATTATTTTTTCTTGCAATTCTCTGTTTTGGTTCTAATGTTCATGGGCTTAACTGGGCCTATGAACATTTAGGATTATGTTCTTGATTAAGTAACCCCATTGTCATTATGAGCTGACCTTCATCCCTGGTAATATTCACTATTCTGAAATCAGTTTTGTCTGATATCATTATAGCCTTCCCAGATTTCTTTTGACTAGTAAAAGCATGGTATACCTTTATCCATCTTTTTGCTTTTAGACTGTTTGAGTCTTTATATTCAAAGTACATTTCTTGTGGGCAGCATATAACTGGGTCTTGCCTTTTTAGCCACTCTGACAATCTCTGCCTTTTAACTGGGTTGTTTAGACCATTTACATTTAGTATGATATAGTTAGGTTTCAGCTTATCATCCTATTTGTTTTCTAATTGTCTCTTCTATTCTTTGCTCCCCTTTTCTTGTTTGTTTGCATTCTTGGGGATTACTTGAATATTTTTTATTTCACTTTGTCTCTTTTGTTGCTTTATTAGCTATAACTGTTATTAGTTGCTTTAGGGTGCATAGTATATATTTTTACCTTACCACTGTTCAACTTTTAAGTGATATAACTTCAAGTGTATTTGAACCTTATAATAGTATATTCCCATTTCTTGTCCAGCCTTTATGTAATTGGCATAAATACATTTTACTTTTATATATGTTAACTTTAATTCTTTGAAATTTGGGATTTGTTTTATGGCCCAGAATACGGTCTACCCTGGTAAATGTTCTGGGTGGCAAACCCAATACATTATTGTTTTTTAAACACAATTACCTTTTTAAAAGATATAAGTAATAAAAAATTATATATTTATGAATGTAGTTACCATTGCTAGGTCTCTTCATTCCTTTGGATAGTTCCATATTTTTATGTCATACCATTTTCTTTTTGCCTGAAGATCTTCCTTTAATATTTTTTGTAGTGTAGCTTTGCTAGTGGTCAGTTTTTTCAGTTTTTATATATCTGAAGATGTCTTTATTTCACCTGTTTTTGAAAGAAATTTTTGCCTAATATTCCAGATTGGGAGTTTTTCTTTCAGTGTTTTAAAGATACTGCTTCACTGTCTTCTCATTTGTTTTGGGTGAAAATCTGATGTCATTCTTAACTCTGTTCCTCTGTACATAACTTAAGATTTTCTCTTTGCCACTGATTTTGAGCAATTTGATTATGATGTGCCTTGCTGTAACTTTCTTCACATTTCTTGTGCTTGCTGAATCTGAGTTTATACTTTTCATTAAATTTGGAAAGCTGTTATTGGCCATTACTATTCAAATATTTTGTCCCCTCTTTCTTTCCTCTCCATCTGGGCCTTTAATTACCCATATATTAAGCCACTTGAAATTATCCCGCAGATCAATGATGCTCTTATAATTACAAAAAAAAATCTGGTTTCTTTATTTCATTTTGGATAGTTTCTATTGCTATGCCTTCATGTTCACTTTTTTTCCTGCAATATCTGATCTACAATTAATCTCATCCAGTGTATTTTTCATCTCAGATATTATAGTTTTCATCTCTAGAAATTCAATTTGGTTTTTTTTTGTATCTTCCTTGTCTCTCAACTTTTTGAGCACATGGTGGTTATAACTGTTTTAATGTCCTCCTTAGATCTAACATCTGTGTCACTTCAGGGTCAATTTCAATTGATTATTTCCTCTTTATAGGTTGTGTTTCCTGCCTCTTTGCCTGTTTTTTGTGGATCCATTTTTTAATGGATGCCACTCAGTCTGAATGTAACCTTGTTGAGGCTGGATATTTTGGCATTCCTACAAAATCCTCGAGCTTTGTTCTGGAGTGAATTTACATTACTTGTCAACAATTTAATCTATTCAAATGTGGCTTTTATGATTTGTTTGGTGGGCCAGAGCAGGGCAACATAAGGATGAGCAAGGCAGTAGTAGAAGTGGATACATAAGCCCAGGCACTTAACCATAGAAGCATGGATAAGGGGACAGTCAAAACTTGATCAGAGTATCACAGTGCAGCCAGCCTCGGCCCTACCCTATCTCTCCCCTTCCTGGGGTGGCAGTGGTATGAAGAGGGCTGGAATGTTCCCTGGCTGGGCTTCAGGATGCCCTCATGGAACCTTAAGTGTCATTACAGGAACACACCTGGCTTAAATGCAGCCCTAGAGCTGCTACCAGCACAGAGCTGTCCAGGTAGAGGGGCCCACCTGTCATCCCATTCTGCCTTCCTTTGCTAATCACACGAAGGGCCTTGGAAAGTCATCACACTGTTCAGAACCTCAGCTTACTCATTTGTAAACTGGGGCCATCCTACCTGCCCTGCCCAGCTTAGAATGGTATTCTATCCTAGGAGTGATGGAAGTAAAAACATGCTCAGTTTCTGGCACTGAGACTCTGGCCCTTCCCACACATTGGCCCAGCCAGTGAGATCACTAGGCTGGCTCCTGGAAGGCCCTCAAAACGTGGTCAGAACCCTGAAGTTGGGGACAGAAGTCATGTGTGTACACAGTGAAGGGGGCTTGTGTTCTAACTCCTATCACTTAATCCCCATCTCCTTGCAAGATGAGGCAGGCCCTGCCTGGCGATGTGGCCGCCTCCCTCTGCCCTCAACTCTGATACAAGCATGGGATGAGCCATCTCCCTACTCTCCAGACTTCAAAGCCTGAGAATAAGAAATCTACCTGGAGCCTCCAGACCTAGGAGTTTTCAGTCATTCCTTTCTCTTTATCTCTGATTCCCCATGACAGTCAGTGGAGGTGTCTGAAGCCAAGAGGCCAGAGTTCCCACCTGCCCTCTGGTTCCCAGTTGGGTCATCTGCAGCAGACCTGCCCTCATCCAACCTTCTCTGGAAGGACCTGAGGAAACTGAGGCCAGACCAGAGCCCGTGGCTCAACCATGTCCATAACAATAGCTGCCTCTGGCAAGAATTAGATGACCCAGGTCATTCATGTATCTCCAGTAGCACCCTAGGACCCAGGAGGGCCTCAGCCTGCTTCAGCTGCCACAACCTTCACGTTCTAAGGTGGCTTCCATCACCTGCCAGTCTGGAGTTCTCCCAATTGCATGTAATTTTTGCACAGGGAGGAAGGTCTGGTACAAAACTGTACACATCTATGTATAAGTACACACATATTCAAGGTAATTGTAAGTTCACATACAATTACAATAAATAATAAAGATTCCTTGTACAGTTTGCCTACCTTCCGCAATGCTAACTTTCGCAAAACTAGTATCACAACCAGGATACTGACATTGGTAAACTCACCACTCTTATCTCAGTTTCTCCAGGAGGTGTGCTACGTTTTAATCATCAGACCACCAAAGCGTTCAACCCGCTTGTGTGTACCTAGTTAGCAAGTTACCTGTGACCCAGGGGGACTTTAACGCAGGGCATGCTGTGTGCTAAACTCCTTATCCATGTAATCATTTAATCTTCACAGCAGCCTGTTTTACAGGCGTTAAAGGCTGAGGCGCAGAGAATGTGGATGGGCTGGTGGACAGGTGGTCCAATGGTTGGGCAGGAGCTAACCCAGTCCTGCCTACTCTACCCTCTGAGCACAGCCCAGAAGGCCAATCGGCGCTAAGAGGCTTGGAGTGAAGGCTTGTGGGCTGGAAGCCGGGTCCTGCCTGGGCTAAATGTTAGATCGTGGCTTGGCCCTTTACCTGGGCTCCAACCTGATGGGCAGAAGAGGACGACGCCGGGCCGGTTCTCGCAATCTGAGCTCCCTAGCACGGGCCGTCAGCTGGCGTCCGCCCCGGGGGACGCTGGGAAGCCGCGCGCGCCCCGTCTCCCCGCGCGCTCTCCTCCCCTCGCTGCGCAGCTCTCTGCTGCCCCCTGCCGTCGCGGGATATACCTTGCAACCCGGGCCGTCCCTGCCTACGCACCGCCCGCCTCCAGATTTGCAACTCGAGAAGTCTTCAGGCAGGCCGCCTTCCGCCACCGGATTGGCTGCACCCGAGCGCGGAGGCCCCGCCCATCTCCCCGGGTCCTTTGATCACGCGCCTGCTTGCTCTTCCGGGGCCCGGGAGCCAACCAAGGGCGTTCCTGCTCCGGCTGCAGCGGCGGGAGGTAAGGCATGGCCGGGTCGGATGGGCTGCAGAGTGCCTGCAGGGGTCCACGCCTCGGGGTGCCGGGATTCCAAAGTGCCCGAGCCCACCAAGTCCCCCTCCTGCGACCCGAGCCTCACAGCACCGTGGGAACTACGTCCCGCTCGCTGTTGCGGGTCCGCATCCTAGGAGCGGCCTGATACTCAGTCTTGGCATGTCCCCTTGACAGTGGGACGCTTTGCATGTGACTGGCCAAGCCCGGTGCCACCACGAACACCGGGACAGGTAGCTCATATTTTGCCCTCTGATGGAGACCCGGGCGAACTGGGTCAGGGACCTTGGATCTGCGTGCAGCCGCCAGTGGACAATCTCCTTACATGTGTCGATGGGAACTGACCCTCTCCATCTCCGCCAGTCAGTCCAAGCCAGGAGGGGCGGGACCTGGGCGGAGCCCCGGGTGGCGACCAGGAGGTGACATCACCTCAAGATATAATACAGCCCTGCCCACTTGTGTGTACCTTGGCACGAGGCCAGTGGGGGAGAGGGTGACCAGGCTATATATCTACAGTAACACCAGGGACAAGATGGGCATAGGGCTTATAGTCTGAAATGTGGAGATTGTACCAGAACTGAGGCTGACTCCTCCAAATGCTCCTACCTCACCTCCTAGGCCACAGTGCAGGACCCTCATATTTTAACCTCATTTCCCCATTTTGCTCCACTGGATAGGTGCTGGCAGCCCAGGGCCCCCAAGCAGTTGGGTAGGAGCTAGAAACCTGCACCTAACCTGTTTCCAGGAGTTGAGATCTGCAAATGTTTGGCCAGCACCAGAGCTGGGCCCCACACTGATCTGGGGATAGGAGCTGGGCAAGACTCAGGCCCTGGGTCTGAGCCTCCCTACAGTGCCCTTTACATTCAGGATTTGCTGAGAGTCACTGGAGGCTTAAACCCAGCATGTTAACATGGAAGATCCTTGTCCCAGTGTCTTAAGTTTTCATACATCACCAGCTCTTGGGTGTGAACCAGAGGCTGGATGTCACCGTGGGTGAAATTGGTAATCTCCCTTCTCCTCCCCAGGGAGCCCAGTGGAGGCGCCCTCCCAAGGCACCACTGCCCATGCTGACTACCTGGCTCTCCAGCGGCCGATGTCATGAGTAACACCACAGTGCCCGGTGCCCCCCAGGCCAACAGTGACTCCATGGTGGGCTATGTGTTGGGGCCTTTCCTCCTCATCACCCTGGTCGGGGTGGTGATGGCTGTGGTAAGGAGCCCCACATACACACTCACACCTTGGCTAGGGCTGGGTGGGCCTGGCCCAGCCTGTGCCTGTCATCTCAGCGGTCCTGCTGTTATGGGAGTGGACGATGTAGAGGTGGGTCCCTCTTGCTTGTGGGCTCAGCAGCCTCCACAGTGCTGTGTCTCTGTTTCAGGTAATGTATGTCCAGAAGAAAAAGCGGTGAGTGTCCTTCCCCCCGTCCTTTCCCCTGCATCGTTTAAATTTCTTCCCATATAGGATCCGAGTTCCCTGCATACATGATACTCCCTCAGCCATCCATATAACAAGTCTGAAACTGTATACACCCTCATTAGGTTTACCTGCCCAGACCCAGCTTACCCACTGGAGGTGGCCCTGCCTGGGGGAGCGGAGACAGGGGAGTCAGATGTTTGAAGGGGGTGGGGCCCCTGGCTTGAGCCCCCTACCGTGCTCCCCAGGGTGGACCGACTTCGTCATCACCTGCTGCCCATGTACAGCTATGACCCTGCAGAGGAGCTGCACGAGGCTGAGCAGGAACTGCTCTCCGATGTGGGAGACCCCAAGGTGAGCGCTCCGGGAACTGGGAGACTCAGCAGAGGCAGGCTTCCCTGCTCGCGCCCTCTCTCAGCCAACACCAGAGCTGCCTCCGCCCTCAGCCTCCTCATCTGGCAGTGACTAGTGCAGTGCCTCCTCCAAGGTTGTGGACTCCCAGAAGCCAGAGCCCAGCCCTGTAGAGCTCTCTCTGAACCCCACAGGTGGTACATGGCTGGCAGAGTGGCTACCAGCACAAGCGGATACCCTTGCTGGATGTCAAGACGTGACCAGACCCCCTTGCCCTGGTCTTCAGAACTGGGGATCCTGGACTGCCCCAGGGCCCTGTGGCCTGCTGCTTTTCCCTCCCCCTTGCTCTCACCCAGCTCCCCTTCTGGGTACTGGGTCTCCATCCCTCCCCCTTTCTACCCATCCCCAGAAGCTCCCTTCTCCTAGGCTCCTGCATAGCAGCCAGCCTCCAACATCAAAGCACCCCCCACACACATCCTGGACCTTCAGCTCTTTGTGGGGTGAACCTACCTACCCAGTCCCAGGAACAAAACTGGCGGGAAGGTGGCCGGGAGACGGGGCTTTTCCCTTTCTGCAGTCACCTTAGCCCCTGCTCCCCCACTCGGTTTGCTTTGGAGTTGTTCCCATGGTGACAGGGCTTGATGTACAGTATTCAGTATACATACTTTGTAAATAAAATGTTTTGTGGCTAGGGGTGTGGCTGATTTCTTCAAGGGCCTAAATTACCTTAAGGGCTTTTTCTCCCTGCCCCCCAGGCAGAAGAGCATGGCAGAGCCCCTCCAAAGCAACTCCCTTCCCACTAGATCCTTGGTTTCCACCCTTACCTACCTACCCCAGGAACCCACCACAGAAAGACTCTGGTCCAGAAAAGGATACTTTTTTTTATTCAAGTAACTGCAAATAGGAAACCAGACAGGGGGGCCCCAGGCTGGGACAAAAATAATGGCAACCTCCTCCCCGGCAGAATGGGGGAGAAGGTGACCCCTACACCCTAGACGGTCAACATAGGCCCCCCCCTCACTCTGCTGCAGCATCCTAGGGGCAAGGCCCCACCTTCCCTGGGACTGGGGTAGTCGGTAACCCAGCCTGCTTTGCCCCAGGCCCCTTCCCCTAAGAGCATCTCGGAGGAGGAGGAATGGGCAGAACAGGAGGCAATGAGGATGAACGTTTGGCGCTGGTTAGCAGCAGCAATGACTGATGTCTAAGAATGGAAACATTGAACAAAAACAACACAACTGTCCAGAGGTAGTTTGTGAACAGAGGAAAGATGGAACCAGAACCTTGGGGGGTGGGGAGGAGCAGAAGGTTGGGAGTGGGCAAGGCTAGCTCCTTGTTACTTGTGCCCCGTGTGAGGAAAGGAGGGACTGAGGCCTAGAGGAAGCAGACAGGGTTGAGGAGTGGCTGCAGCCCACCTTGGGTGGCTACCACAAGGAACCTGGGCCTCCTGGCCTCACCTGGATAAAAGGAGACTGCATTCCCATCATTGCAATAGATTTCCAGGCTGAGGACAAGGTGGGCTGGAGCCCATTTAGAGCGGTAGGGGGCTCAAACACCTCCTGCCTTCCTTTCTTTGCTCCACAGAGGGGTGCCAACCTAGTGTGGGTATTAGGCAAGGTGGGGAAGGAAGGGACGTGGGTGTGAGCCACACCTGGCGAGACACAGGCTAGTTGGGAACATACTGGGGCCAAACACCCCTCTCCATGGGCCCCACCTGCTGCCAGTGGGGTGGTGGGGGGAGGCATATCAAGTTGAGATGGGGCTTGGACCCCTTTTAAGGCCGGGGGGCCCTCCCAGGCCCCTTAATGGGAAGCCAGGGGGAAGAGTGGGGGAGAAGAGACCCTCAAACCGAGAGCCCAGTCAGCAGTGTCCCCACCACTAAGGGAGTGGGGTGGCAACAGGAACAGAGGGCAACTCGGCGGGAAGTCAGCTTTAACCTGGAGGGCAAGTGTGCGCGCGTGGAAGAGGCATCGCTGGAAATGGACCAAAGAGAAACTGCTCCCCACTGGGCCCGAGGGCCCTGCAGCGGCTGGCGTGCTGTGTAGTGTGGAGGTGAGGGCGCAGGTGGGTGGTGGTGACGAGCGGGCCTGGGGGAAGGGGCAGGGGCAGTGGGAGCGGAGCTGTCCAGTCCCAGAAGGAAACTGCTCCTCGGTGAGGGTGCAGGCGGCACGAGTGGTCACTGCTCCTCCTCTGAGGACTCCTGCGAGATGCCCTCTTCTTCCTCCTTCTCCTGCCAAGGAGGTGGGGCCATCAGCAGGAATGCCCACCACCAACCCCTTCCTCCTCTACCCCGCTCCCTCCACCCTGAGTCGTTGGGGGCGATGGGGGGGGGGCACAAGGCCAGGCTCGCCCCCACCCCTCCCTGCAAGTCCTGGCTCTCCAGAACGGGGATGAGTCAGGGCTGAGTGTGTGGGTGACTCAGCAACCTCCACGGCCCAGTTTCATTCATAAAAAAGAATAATTTAAAGGGAGGGAAAAAAACCACACACATGCTGCTCTCACACTGAGCCAGGCCCCCTTGGCCCCTGGGCCCATGGCTGGGGCACTGCGCAGAGCCCAGTGCAGTACTGAGCCCCACGAAGTGACAAGCGCTTTGCAGGGGAGGAGGGGAGAGGCCAGGAGAGGAAATGGGAAGGAAAGGGGTGGCTGCAGGGTGCATGAGCCCCCCCTGGTGGGTGCAGGGGAACCAGGTGGCCTTGGCCTGCAGGGGCAGCTGCTGGGTTGTGGAGTAAGCTGACCCCAGGCCAGGGCGGGGAGGAAAGGGAAGTGTGTGCCGCCGGGGCTCACTCACTGGGCGGGAATGTTGGGACACCACACGGGGCGCCCCGTGCCAGGCACAAACTCCAAAACAACTTGTTTCCTGTTACTCACTCCTGGGGCCTGGCCAGCACCCCCTATCCCCCCTCACCCTGGGGGTGGCTCAGCTCGAGGAATGAAGGCATCAGGGAGTTCAGGGAGCAGGTTGGGGGTAGGAAAGGGCCAGGAGGTACAGTGCATCCCCCAGAGGCAGTCCCCTGGAGCAGCCCACCTACTTCCACTATGAGCTCTTCGGAGGCCCAGAAAAGGATGCCCTCTCCCTGCGAGATCACAACTCAGTGACCGCCCCTCCCTCCACCCACCCCCCAGGCTAAGGCCCTTCACTGCTGCTGCTTCCTCCCTCTCCAAGACCAAGGACAAACTTCACCCCTTCACGGTGGGGCATCCTTTCCTAATTTCTATCATGAAGGCAGACTAGATGACCTACCAGTTCTCCCTGGAAGTTCTGCATTTGTCCTAGATGCAGAGGAACGAGAGGCAGGGAACCCTTCCAGCTAGAGCAAGGGGTCTTGTCTGATTGTACCTGGGACCACTTACTTCTCATGGACACAGCCCTTTAAAAGCCCTGCGCTAGGTGCCAGAAGCCTGGGCGCTGTGCAAAATCCCTTCCCCTCTATGCCCGAGTGAAACGGGATGTCCCACACCATTCCTGGCCCTGCAGGGCAGGGAGAGCCATTTTTCCATGGTGGGTGCACAGAGTCAGGGCTGCTGCCCATTAACACCATCCCCAGACCCGTTACATCCGCAGAAGAGCCAAGCCACCTCCGCCCCTTCACCTACCAGTTTTTTGGGTCTGCCCCTCGGTTTCCTCCCTGGAGTTGTGGTGGTTTTCTAGATGGTCAAAGAAAAAAACCCATTAAGTCAAAAATGTCCTCAGTGGTGCTCATGCGATGCCCAGTGCCCCAGATGGTGAGGGCGAGCAGGGACGCAGGGCAGGATTATCCACCTCTGCTTAGGGCAGCCTAGGCCTCTCGCCCCAGCAGGCCCACCCGAGTCCAGCTGGTGATGACTGGCCAGCCACACTGCGCCCCCCCCAACATACACACACGCCCCCCACTCCCTCCTCCACCCATGACTCAGAGGATATGAGTCGTGTCTTAGAAAAAAATAAAAAACAAAACAACTTCTCTGACAGGCTGATGCCACTGTGAATCCGGCCTTCCCTGCTCATCCCAGCCCCTCAAGGTCCGGAGACTGGGGAGTAAAGGCACGCTCCCCACCCAGGGGCCTGTGCACTCTTCCCCGCCACCCTTCTCCAGACCACGGACGCTGTAGGACTTCTCACTTGATTTCCCATGGTTCTGGGCAGAACCAAGGCCCCCGAGGTGAGCTGTCAGTCATCACCCCACCTTCCCCGATCGGGGAAGCCCCATTCACTAGCTGTGCGCCACGGGCCACAGAACCAAGACGAGCTGGCCCCTCCGGACCGCCCACCTCCGGCCTCACCCGGGCCTTGGCAGCGCCCTTGTTCTTGCTCCCCTTCGGTCGGCCCCGAGGTCTCTTGGGTGTGGGCACTTCACTGGGCTCCTTCTGCAAGGACAGACGGGCGATCAGGAACACAGACGCCACCTGTCCCACCTCTCTGACAAAACAGCCCTCTGCTCTTCACCCCGCTGGGGCGAAGTCAGCACGCCATCACTGCTCCCCAGGAGCCCACAGGAGCCTTGGCAGGCAAACGGTCAAGATTCAAGCTCTGAGCTGGACCACCTCTAGCAAAGCCCCGCCCCTTGCTTCCCTGTGACAACAAAATGACTAGAGGCCAGAAGACCCCTGGGACAAGTGTCGTCACAGGGAAGAAGGACACCATTAGGCAGCTCTGCCACTGACAAGCACTAAGATCTGGGGCAAGACATTTATTTAATGCTTGAGCCTGTTTCCGCATTTGTAAATGGTGACAGGACTTACCTTGCGGGGTATCATGAAAATTAAGAAGCAGGTTTAAGTGTCCAGCACAGGGCCATGACCATGGTCTACCCCCTCCAGTGACACATGCTGGTGACTATGGGGGGTGGGGGATGCAGATGAGGGGAAAGGATCTCCCTCCAGCAGAGGGAGCCTCCAGCCTCTACCTGCAAACCGGACTCTCCTCCAGGCTGCCTCCCAGGGAGAATTATTATTCCCAGATTTCAGAACCCAAGATCCCTGCCATTGTTGCCACTGAAATTTTAATAAGCCCGGGCAAGAATAAAAAGCTGCTGCATAACGCATAGAAGCTGGGCAGTAAAGGCACCTCAGCTTCGGATTTCCAGGGTGTAGCTGCCCATGAGTCCTTTGTAACCTTGGTCCAATAAGCCCACACCCTTTCTCTGACACCCCCCACCACTGACCCCAGCTGACAGGTAAGGGAGGCAGCCAAGGAAACCAGACTAAGGAAAAGATGAGTCCCTCCCTCCAGACACACTGTGGGCTCTGAAACAATCAGATAAATTCCACCACTCACTTGACTCCTCATGGCTCAGGTCTACTCAAGAGTCAGTACAGACTACTCTCTCCCCCTCACAGATGGGGAAAAGCCTAAGGCCTGACCTGTAACAGCCTGCCCACTGGCAAAGGGCAAGGGTGGACCTCAATTCCTCTCCTCTTCCAGGAAAGGGACGTGACTGGGCCTTACAAGCAGATGCCCCTCTGAGGGAAACCCAGGTCTCTGCCACCTAACAGGTACCCCACAGCCCATTAGGCCATGTTCCCTAGGGTGCCCACAGTGCCAGGGTGGCCTTCCGACCCCATGGGACCTGATGAGGGGAGAGTATCAGGTTCTGAGGGTCACCCTGCCAACTCTCTGCCACTTTCAATCTCTTGGGATTTCCTTTTACAGAGCCAGGGCGAAGCACAGCCCAAGGCGACTCTAAGGCCCAGAAACAGGTGCTGGCCCAGAATTTTTTGCTACTGGCCTGGGATGAGGAAGTGCAGAAATGGACAAGTATTTAGAAACTTCTACAGTAAGTTGACAGTAAATTATATGCAATGGATGTAACAAAATCCCCAGGCTTGTATGTATATGTATTTTCATGTTTCTGTAATTCATCTTTATTGCGTTTTAGAAGTGGTCCATGATGGACTAGAAATAAAGGGCGGGTGGTTTACCACCGTGTAAGCACTGGTCTGCAGCACCACAGGGTCCCTTCTGGCTCGAACTTGCTAGCATGAACTCAGAGCTCAATGGAGTGTCTCAGGAGGATCTGACAGGGTCAGTGTGTGCAGGGTAGGTGGGCTTATTTCGAGAGGACACATACATACCGCACTCTGCATAATGATTCTGCACCCCTCATTCCCGTTTTCACCTGCTGAGATGCCTGTCACCTCCCTAGCCCAAAGGGATAAACCAAGGCAAAGATTTTAACACCCACCTGACTACCTACCAGCGCCGTCCCGGGACTCACCGGAGGCTGCTTGCGCGGCCTACCCCGCCCTCGCTTCTCCGTGCCGTCCTTTTCCTGCTTGGAGGCCAAGGGCTGGCTGGACTTTGAGCTCGACTCGCTCATCTTCCCTTCTCTATGGAGCAGGTGGAGGAGCAATGGCTAGGATGCTGGGAGGCAAGAAAAGCTGTTTTAAACAAAACATTTTGCTTCAGCCACCTCTTACCCCCTCACCACCCAAAAAGTGCAGGAAACTGCTTGTTCCCAGGGGAGCCCAGGTTTCCCACCCTGCCCTGGGTTGAGGGGGTGGTCTGCCCAGACCCAGCATGCTGCCACAGGGCGGGGCTGGGCCGTTGGACCTAATCAGCTCCTTATCTCCAGCTCAGAAGGGTTCTTTGTTGTCCGCCACCCCCACAGGGCCCAGGCCCAAGAGGCACAGCCAGCTCAGACAGTGGCTCTGTGGGTGAGGCAAAGGTGTGGGTGAGGCAGAGGTCCTCACACTGCCAGGGGCCCATCCCTCCAGCCAGTTGCCCCTTCTCTTTAAGAGAAACCAAGGCTGGGTAGCTCACAGAGAGGAAAGGTAAGCAGAGAGAATGACACCTGGCAGTCATGGGCATTGATTCCCAGCCTACCTCACCACAGTACTGCCTATCTGCCAAGGCCCAAGCTACAGGGCCAACAGTGACACTCTACACCCACCACTCGGCCAGGGTTAGTGCCCACCTCATAAGTTCTGCCCTTTGCTCCCTCCCTCACGTAAAGCCTTGGGGATTCAAAGATGGAGACAATTTGGGAAGGGGGAAGATGACAGAAACTGCAACAGGTGAAGTGGGGAGGAAAAGGAACCCGTATCTCAAAGGTGGGTCTCCTCTTTCCCCTCACCCCAACCCTGCCCAGCTGCAGTCGGCCGAGATCCTTCTGTTTGATGCCTGTTTACAGGAGTAATAGAGATTTTTCCGAGATGGATCCTTCTAACAGGGCTAGCTGGCCCCTTGGAGCCCAGCAAGGCCTGACTCTAAAAGCTTCTTGACTTTTTCCAGCACCTTCCGTCTTTTTAGAGGCCTGGTTGGGTTTTAAAAGCCTCCAAGTTTTAAGTGCTGCAAGGAACATCTGCACCCTGTATTTCAGAGCCTCTTCTAGAGGCTTGCAAAGGACAGTGAGGGTCCCCGTCTCCATCCCTGTCCTCCCACTTATTGTCCCCAAGTCACAGACAGAGACATGACCTGGGAGACCCAAAGCTCCACACCTCCCTGGTAACCAATCCCTGGCTGTACTTGGCAAAAGGTGGGCCCAAGTGGTTCCATTTCTGAAAGCCCATCAACCTGTAAAATGGGGTAACGATAAGGTATCTGCCTCAACTACCTATCCAGACTGCTGCATGGATCAAACCAGACACATTAAAAATGCTTAAACAATGGCAAATCTTAGGTCAAACCAAGGACCAGAACATTTGAAAATTCTTTCTTTCTTTCCCCTTTTCAGGTTTTCAGACAATTTCCAATTCTAACCCAACAACAGAAAAAAAACACATTTTTGCAAACTTGTGACTTGGAGAGCCTGAGACCCTATCCTCAAGCACTGAAGTGCTCCAGATGGTGGGACTTTGGTAATCATTCTATTTTATAATAATCCAGACTGGAAGACCCTTTTATACAAGGTGGGTGGTGATTTATCCCACTCCATCATTAGTGGCTTGGCCTGCTCTGTAATTACAGGCAGTGATTAGAATCTTGTATTTACACCACAGGTTCCCCTTCAAACTAAACATCAAAATTAATCAGCTAAATGAGCGCTGACCTCACTTGAGGTCTGCCAGAGGCCTCTCTTCACAGAGAGGGTTCTAGCCAGTGGAAGCCAGCCCCTAATCCCAGAGAGTCTGGGCCCAGCCTGCCTGGGGATCCTGGTGGGTCTCCCTGAAAGCTCTTGTATCACCTGGTGCTTCCCCCCACCTCTTGCTGTCGGGAGCCTGTAAAGCGCTCACCAACCCCATTGAGGCCTCTACAAACTGAATGAAGAAGGTCTGAGGCCCTCGCTGGTGAGACCGACAAATGCTTGTCTCTTCCACCTGTTTCGGAACATCAGTGAGGCCTGGCTTGGGGAAGCCAAGTTTAAGGCCCGACCTCAATCCTTCAGTTTGCAATAAGCCCTATTGGGTCTCAAGCTTGTCCCCTCCTTACACCGTGCACGCAGTGTGTGCCCCACAAATGCTTAAAGAACCTACAATAATGACCTTAGAAAAATCATCACACGGCTTCCTTGTTTCCAAAAAAAAAAAAAAGTAGCCCAGAGAGGCCTGGTGAGTTGCCCAAGGTCACACAGCAAGTTGGCGAGCAGGAAAGAGTAGGTTCCTAGAACCCTTGAAGCCCGCCACTTTGCTTCATAACCCACCTGGAGGCTGGTTAAGTCCCTGTCGCACTCTGCTCCAGACCCGGCCGCAGGGTGACTCTGCAAGTGTCTGCGCCGGGCGGTTGCAGGTTAGCTGGCGGGACTAGGGGCCATAACGCGGGGGGGAGGGGCGCAAGCCGCTCCTGCAGGCGCGGGAAACCAGTGCACCCCGACCGCATGCACCGCCACGCGGGTGCACCCGGCCCCACTTCCTGCCAGAGGGGGCACCCAAGCCCGCCTTGGGGCAGGAAACCTGGCGTGCGCGCGGGCGCAGGGTAGAAGAAGAAAGCCACCTCCCTCTTCGCCTTCTCCGCAAAATAAAGCCCCGGAAAAAAAAAATAGAACCGGGGAGTTAAAGGGACTAGTTCCAACAGAGCCCAGCAAAGCAGCGAAACCAGTTTGAGGGGGCGGAAGGCAGGCCCGGCCCTGGGGGCTGAAGAAGCGCGGGCCCGGCCAGAGTGGGGTCGTGGTGAAGACCCAAACCCAGGCCCGCGATTCGGCCTTATCTGCGGAGGGGGCACCAGGAGGAAGGCCGAGCGGCGGTAGGGCCCAATTGCGGGGTTCCTGCCCATCCCCCTTACTTCTAGAACTTCCCTAGGCTGCGGAGAGCGCCTGGCCCCC
>JAVSCE010012566.1:0-203781 GCA_032199065.1 Smutsia gigantea | reverse complement strand
CAAAATAGACTTCAAAACAAAGAAAGTAGCAAAAGATAAAGAAGGACATCATAATGATAAAGGGGTCAGTCCAACAAGAAGATATAACCATTATAAATATATATGCACCCAACACAGGAGCGCCAGCATATGTGAGACAAATACTAACAGAATTAAAGGAGGAAATAGACACCAATGCATTCATCTTAGGAGACTTCAACACACCACTCACTCCAGAGGACAGATCAACCAGACAGAAAATAAGTAAAGACACAGAGGCACTGAACAACACACTAGAACAGAGGGACCTAACAGACATCTACAGAACTCTACACCCAAAAGCAACAGGATACACATTCTTCTCAAGTGCACATAGAACATTTTCCAGAATAGACCACATACTAGGCCACAAAAAGAACCTCAGTAATTTCAAAAATATTGAAATCCTGCCAACCAACTTCTCAGATCACCAAGGTATAAAACTAGAAATAAATTTTAGAAAGAAATCAAAAAGGCTCACAAATACATGGAGACTTAACAACATTCTCCTAATTAATCAATGGGTTAACGACCAAATCAAAACAGAAATCAAGAATATATGGAGACTAATGACAACAACAACACAAAGCCACAACTTCTGTGGGACGCAGCAAAGGCAGTTCTAAGAGGAAAGTATATTTCAATCCAGGCCTATTTAAAGAAGGAAGAACATTCCCAAATGAATAGTCTAAAGACACAATTACTGAAATTGGAAAAAGAAGAACAAATGAGGCCCAAAGACACCAGAAGGAGGGACATAATAAAGATTAGAGAAGAAATAAATAAAATTGAGAAGAATAAAACAATAGAGAAAATCAATGAAACCAAGAGCTGGTTCTTTGAAAAAATAAACAAAATAGATAAACCCCTAGCCAGACTCATTAAGAGAAAAAGAGAATCTACACACATAAACACAATCAGAAATGAGAAAGGAAAAATCACGACGGACCCTACAGAAATACAAAGAATCACAAGAGAATATTATGAGAATCTGTATGCTAACAAGCTGAAAAATATAGAAGAAATGGACAACTTCTTAGAAAAATACAACCTTCCAAGACTGACCAAGCAAGAAGTAGAAAAACTAAACAGACGAATCACCAGCGACGAAATCGAATTGCTAATCAAAAAACTACCCAAGAACAAAACCTCTGGGCCTGATGGATTCCCCTCTGAATTGTACCACACATGTAGAGAAGAAATAACACCGATTCACCTTAAAGTTTTCCGAAAAATAGAAGAGGAGGGAATACTTCCAAAGTCATTCTATGAAGCCAGCATCACTCTAATACCAAAACCGGGCAAAGACCTCACCAAAAAAGAAAATTACAGACCAATATCCCTGATGAACGTAGATGCAAAAATACTCAACAAAATATTAGCAAACCGAATTCAAAAATACATCAAGAGGATCATACACCATGATCAAGTGGGATTCATCCCAGGGATGCAAGGATGGTACAACATTCGAAAATCCATCAACATCATCCACCACATCAACAAAAGAAGAACAAAAACCACATGATCATCTCCATAGATGCTGAAAAAGCATTTGACAAAATTCAGCATCCATTCCTGATTAAAACTCTCAACAAAATGGGTATAGACGGCAAGTACCTCAACATCATAAAGGCTATATATGACAAACCCACAGCTAACATCATACTTAATGGTGAGACGCTGAAAGCTTTTCATCTAAGATCGGGAACAAGACAGGGATGCCCACTCTCTCCACTGTTATTCAACATAGTACTGGAGGTCCTGGCCACAGCAATCAGACAAAACAAAGACATACAAGGCATCCAGATTGGTAAAGAAGAAGTCAAATTGTCACTATTTGCAGATGACATGATACTGTACATAAAAAACCCTAAAGACTCCACTCCAAAACTACTAGAACTAATATCTGAATTCAGCAAAGTTGCAGGATACAAAATTAACACACAGAAATCTGTTGCTTTCCTATACACTAATGATGAACTAACAGAAAGAGAAATCAGAAAAACAATTCCATTCACAATTGCATCAAAAAGAATAAAATACCTAGGAATAAACCTAACGAAGGAAGTGAAAGACCTGTACTCTGAAAACTACAAGACACTCCTAAGAGAAATTAAAGAGGACACTAACAAATGGAAATGCATCCCATGCTCTTGGCTAGGAAGAATAAATATTGTCAAAATGGCTATACTACCTAAAGCAATCTACAGATTCAATGCAATCCCTATCAAACTACCAACAGCTTTCTTCAATGAACTGGAACAAATAATTCTAAAATTCATATGGAACCACAAAAGACCCCGAATAGTCAAATCAATCCTGAGAAGGAGGAATAAAACAGGGGGAATTACACTCCCTGACTTCAAGCTCTACTACAAAGCCACAGTAATCAAGACAATTTGGTATTGGCACAAAAACAGACCCACAGACCAGTGGAACAGAATAGAAAATCCAAACATTAACCCAAACATATACAGTCAATTAATATTTGATAAAAAGTGCCTTGGATATACAATGGGGAGATGACAGCCTCTTCAGCAGCTGGTGTTGGAAAAACTGGACAGCTACATGTAAGAGAATGAAACTGGACTACTGTCTAGCCCCATACACAAAGGTAAACTCAAGGTGGATCAAAGACCTGAATGTAAGTCATGGAACCATAAAACTCTTAGAAAAAAACATAGGCAAAAATCTCTTGGACATAAACATGAGCAACTTCTTCATGAATATATCTCCCCGGGCAAGGGAAACAAAAGCAAAAATGAACAATTGGGACTATATCAAGCTGAAAAGCTTCTGTACAGCAAAGGACACCATCAGTAGAACAAAAAGACATCCTACAGTATGGGAGAATATATTAATAAAAAACGTATCTGATAAAGGGTTGACATCCAAAATATATAAAGAACTCATGCACCTTAACAAACAGAAAGCAAATAATCCAATTAAGAAATGGGCAGAGGACATGAATAGACACTTCTCTAAAGGAGAAATTCAGATGGCCAACAGGCACATGAAAAGATGCTCCACATCGCTAATCATCAGAGGAATGCAGATTAAAACCACAATGAGATATCACCTCACACCAGTGAGGATGGCCAACATCCAAAACACAAACAACAACAAATGTTGGCGAGGATGTGGAGAAAAGGGAACCCTCCTACACTGCTGGTGGGACTGCAAATTAGTTCAACCATTGTGGAAAGCAGTATGGAGGTTCCTCAAAATCTCAAAATAGAAATACCGTTTGACCCAGGAGTTCCACTTCTAGGAATTTACCCTAAGAATGCAGCAGCCCAATTTGAAAAGGACGGATGCACCCCTATGTTTATTGCAGCACTATTTACAATAGCCAAGAAATGGAAGCAACCTAAGTGTCCATCAGTAGATGAATGGATAAAGAAGGTGTGGTACATATACACAATGGAATATTATTCAGCCATAAGAAGAAAACAAATCCTACCATTTGCAAAAACATGGATGGAGCTAGAGGGTATTATGCTCAGTGAAATAAGCCAAGCCGAAAAAGACAAGTATCAAATAATTTCACTCATATGTGGAGTATAAGAACAAAGAAAAAATACTGAAGGAACAAAACAGCAGCAGACTCACAGAACCCAAGAACGGACTAATAGTTACCAAAGGGAAAGGGACTGGGGAAAATGGGCGGGAAGGGAGGGATAAGAGGGAAAAAGGGGCATTACGATTAGCAGATATAATGTTGGGGGGCATGGGGAGGGCAGTACAACTCAGAGAAGACAAGTAGTGATTCTATAGCATCTCACTACGCTGATGGACAGTGACTGTAATGGGGTTGGTGGGGGGGACCTCATGAAGGGGTAGTTTAATAACCGTAATATTGCACATGTAATTGTAGATTAATGATAATAAAATAAATTATATTTAAAAAAAAGAAAGAAAGAAAAAAAGATGCTCAACATCACTGTCATCAGGAAAATACAAAATAAAATTACTATGAGATACCACTAAAAAAAAATATATATATATATATAATATATATATATATATATATATATATAGAGAGAGAGAGAGAGAGAGAGAGAGAGATAGACAAATGACAACAATAATTCAACACCACAAAATATGTGGGATGCAGCGAAGGCCGTGCTAACAGGGAAATACATTGCAATACAGGCCTACCTCAGGAAAGAAGAACCATCCCAAATGAACAGTCTAAACTCACAATTAATGAAACTAGAAAAGGAAGAACAAATGAGGCCAACGTCAGTAGAAGGAGGGCCATAATTAAGATTAAAGCATAAATAAACAAAATTGGAAAGAATAAAACAATAGAAAGAATCAATGAAAGCAGGAGCTGGTTCTTTGAGAAAATAAACAAAATAGATAAACCCCTAGCCAGATTTATGAAGAAAAAAAAGACACATTACACACATACACAGAATCAGAAATGGGAAAGGAAAAATCACTACAGATACCACAGAAATACAAAGAATTATGAGAGAATACTATGAAAAATTGTATGCTAATAAACTGGATAACCTAGAAGAAATGGACAACTTTCTAGAAAAATACAACCTTCCAAGGTTCACCCAGGAAGGAACAGAAAATCTGAATAAACCAATTACCAGCAAAGAAATTGAATTGGTAATCAAAAAACTACCTAAGAAGAAAACGCCTGTACCAGATGGTTTCACTGCTGAATTTTATCAAACATTTAGTGAAGACCTAATACCTATCCTCCTTAAAGTTTTCCAAAAAGTAGAAGAGGAGGGAATACTCCCAAACTCATTCTACAAGGCCAACATCACGGTAATACCAAAGCCAGGCAAAAACACCACAAAAAAAGAAAATTACAGACCAATATTCCTGATGAACATAGATGCAAAAATACTCAACAAAATATTAGCAAACTTAATTCAAAAATACATCAAAAAGATCATCCATCATGATCAAGTGGGATTCATCCCAGGGATGCAAGGATGGTACAACATTCGAAAATCCATCAACATCATCTACCACATCATCAAAAAGAAGGACAAAAACCACATGATCATCTCCATAGATGCTGAAAAAGCATTTGACAAAATTGAACATTCATTCATGATAAAAACTCTCAACAAAATAGGTATAGAGGGCAAGTACCTCAACATAATAAAGGCCATATATGAAAAACCCACAGCCAACATTATACTTAACAGTGAGAAGCTGAAAGCTTTTCCTTTAAGCTCAGGAACAAGACAAGGATGCCCATTCTCACCTCTTTTATTCAACATACTCTGGAAGTCCTAGCAACAACAATCAGACAACACAAAGAAATAAAAGGCATCCACATTGGGAAGGAAGAACTCAAACTGTCCCTGTTTGCAGATGACATGATATTGTACATAAAAAAGCCTAAAGAATCTACTCCAAAACTATTAGATCTAATATCTGAATTCAGCAAAGTTGCGGGCTACAAAATGATTACACAGAAATCTGTTGCATTCCTATACATTAACGATGAACTAGCAGAAAGAGAAATCAGGAAAACAATTCCATTCACAATCGCATCCAAATGAATAAAATACCCAGGAATAAACCTAACCAAGGAAGTGAAAGACCTATATGCTGAAAAGAGAAATTAAAGAGGACACTAATAAATAGAAATTCATCCCATGCTCTTGGCTAGGAAGAATTGATATTGTCAAAATGGCATCCTGCCTAAAGCAGTCTGTAGATTCAATGCAATCCCTATCAAAATACCTACAGAATTCTGCAGTGAACTAGAGCAAATAGTTCTAAAATTCATATGAAACCACAAAAGACCCTGAATAGCCAAAGCAATCCTGAGAAAGAAGAATAAAGCAGGGGAAATTACAGTCCCTGACTTCAAGCTCTACTACAAAGCCACAGTAATCAAGACAATTTGGTATTGGCACAAGAACAGACCCAAAGACCAGTGGAACAGAATAGAGAGCCTAGATATAAACCCAGCATATATGGTCAATTAATATATGATAAAGGGGCCATGGATATACAATGGGGAAATGACAGCCTATTCAACAGCTGGTGTTGGCAAAACTGGACAGCTACATGTGAGAGAATGAAACTGGATTACTGTCTAACCCCATACACAAAAGTAAACTCAAAATGGATCAAAGATCTGAATGTACGTCATGAAACCATAAAACTCTTAGAAAAAAACATAGGCAAAAATCTCTTGGACATAAACGTGAGCGACTTCTTCATGAACATATCTCCCCGGGCAAGGGAAACAAAAGCAAAATTGAATAAGTGGGACTATATCAAGCTGAAAAGCTTCTGTACAGCAAAGGACACCATCAGTATAAGAAAAAGGCATCCTACAGTATGGGAGAATATATTCATAAATGACATAATATCCAGCACGATTATCATTTAAATATGACGGAGGGATTAAACAATTTCCAGACAAACGAAAGTTGACAGAGTTTGCCACCACTACAGGATATCTTAAACGGACTGCTCTAGAGGAAAGCACCCCTAAGGCTAAAAATATGTCACCAGAGAAAATAAAATCATAGCAAAGAAAGCAGACCATCCAAATACTAACTAAAGGCAAAGAATAATAGACCTAGTATATAAAGAATGGAGGAGGAAGAATAAGAAGTGAGAGAAATAAAAAAACATCAGACAGTATTTACAATAACTTAACAAGAAAGTTAAGTTAGATTGTTAAATAGTAAAGAAGCAACCCTTGAACCTTTGGTAACCACGAATCTAAAGCCGGCAATGGCAGTAAGTACCTATCTATCGATAATCACCCTAAATGTAAATGGACTGAATGCACCAATCAAAAGACACAGACTAACAGAATGGATAAAAAAGCAAGACCCATCTATATGCTGCTTACAAGAGACTCACCTCAAACCCAAAGATATAGACAGACTAAAAGTGAAGGGATGGAAAAAGATATTTCATGCAAACAAGGAGAAAAAAGCAGGTGTTGCAGTACTTGTATCAGACAAAATAGACTTCAAAACGAGGAAAGTAGCAAGAGATAAAGAAGGACATTACATAATGATAAAGGGGTCAGTCCAACAAGAATATATAACCATTATAAATATATATGCACCCAACACAGGACCGCCAGTATATGTAAAACAAATACTAACAGAATTGAAGGAGGAAATAGACAGAAATGCATTCATTTTAGGAGACTTCAACACACCACTCACTCCAAAGGACAGATCAACCAGACAGAAAATAAGTAAAGACACAGAGGCACTGAACAACACACTAGAACAGATGAACCTAACAGACATCTACAGAACTCTGCACCCAAAAGCAACAGGATACACATTCTTCTCAAGTACACATGGAACATTTTCCAGAATAGACCACATACAAGGCCACAAAAAGAACATCAGTAATTCAAAAATATTGAAATCCTACCAACCAACTTCTCAGATCACAAAGGTACAAAACTAGAAATAAATTTTAGAAAGAAATCAAAAAGGCTCACAAATACATGGAGACTTAACAACACTCTCCTAATTAATCAATGGTTAACGACCAAATCAAAACAGAAATCAAAGACTATATGGAGACTAATGACACCAACAAAACAAAGGCACAACTTCTGTGGGACGCAGCAAAGGCAGTTCTAAGAGGAAAGTATATTGCAATCCAGGCCTATTTAAAGAAGGAAGAACATTCCCAAAAGAATAGTCTAAAGACACAATTACTGAAATTGGAAAAAGAACAAATGAGGCCCAAAGTCACCAGAAGGAGGGACATAATAAAGATTAGAGAAGAAATAAATAAAATTGAGAAGAATAAAACAATAGAAAAAATCAATGAAACCAAGAGCTGGTTCTTTGTAAAAATAAACAATATAGATTAACCCCTAGCCAGACTCATTAAGAGAAAAAGATAATCTACACATATAAACAGAATCAGAAATGAGAAAGGAAAAATAACGACGGACCCCACAGAAATACAAAGAATTATAAGAGAATATTTTGAGAATCTATATGCTAACAAGCTGAAAAATATAGAAGAAATGGACAACTTCTTAGAAAAATACAACCTCCCAAGACTGACCAAGCAAGAAACAGAAAAACTGAACAGACGTATCACCAGCGACGAAATCGAATTGGTAATCAAAAAACTACCCAGGAACAAAACCCCGAACCTGATGGATTCACCTCTGAATTCTACCAGACATATAGAGAATAAATAACACCCATTCTCCTTAACGTTTTCCAAAAAATAGAAGAGGAGGGAATACTTCCAAACTCATTCTACGAAGCCAACATCACTCTAATACCAAAACCGGGCAGAGACCTCACCAAAAAAGAAAACTACAGACCAATATCCCTGATGAACGTAGATGCAAAAATACTCAACAAAATATTAGCAAACCGAATTCAAAAATACATCAAGAGGATCATACACCATGATCAAGTGGGATTCATCCCAGGGATGCAAGGATGGTACAACATTCGAAAATCCATCAACATCATCCACCACATCAACAAAAAGAAGAACAAAAACCACATGATCATCTCCATAGATGCTGAAAAAGCATTTGACAAAATTCAGCATCCATTCCTGATTAAAACTCTCAACAAAATGGGTATAGACGGCAAGTACCTCAACATCATAAAGGCTATATATGACAAACCCACAGCTAACATCATACTTAACGGCGAGACGCTGAAAGCTTTTCATCTAAGATCGGGAACAAGACAGGGATGCCCACTCTCTCCACTGTTATTCAACATAGTACTGGAGGTCCTGGCCACAGCAATCAGACAAAACAAAGACATACAAGGCATCCAGATTGGTAAAGAAGAAGTCAAATTGTCACTATTTGCAGATGACATGATACTGTACATAAAAAACCCTAAAGATTCCATTCCAAAACTACTAGAACTAATATCTGAATTCAGCAAAGTTGCAGGATACAAAATTAACACACAGAAATCTGTTGCTTTCCTATACACTAATGATGAACTAACAGAAAGAGAAATCAGAAAAACAATTCCATTCACAATTGCATCAAAAAGAATAAAATACCTAGGAATAAACCTAACGAAGGAAGTGAAAGACCTGTACTCTGAAAACTACAAGACACTCCTAAGAGAAATTAAAGAGGACACTAACAAATGGAAATGCATCCCATGCTCTTGGCTAGGAAGAATAAATATTGTCAAAATGGCTATACTACCTAAAGCAATCTACAGATTCAATGCAATCCCTATCAAACTACCAACAGCTTTCTTCAATGAACTGGAACAAATAATTCTAAAATTCATATGGAACCACAAAAGACCCCGAATAGCCAAAGCAATCCTGAGAAGGAGGAATAAAACAGGGGGAATTACACTCCCTGACTTCAAGCTCTACTACAAAGCCACAGTAATCAAGACAATTTGGTATTGGCACAAAAACAGACCCACAGACCAGTGGAACAGAATAGAAAATCCAAACATTAACCCAAACATATACAGTCAATTAATATTTGATAAAAGTGCCTTGGATATACAATGGGGAGATGACAGCCTCTTCAGCAGCTGGTGTTGGAAAAACTGGACAGCTACATGTAAGAGAATGAAACTGGACTACTGTCTAGCCCCATACCCAAAAGTAAACTCAAGGTGGATCAAAGACTTGAATGTAAGTCATGAAACCATAAAACTCTTAGAAAAAAACATAGGCAAAAATCTCTTGGACATAAACATGAGCAACTTCTTCATCAACATATCTCCCCGGGCAAGGGAAACAAAAGCAAAAATGAACAAGTGGGACTATATCAAGCTGAAAAGCTTCTGTACAGCAAAGGACACCATCAGTAGAACAAAAAGACATCCTACAGTATGGGAGAATATATTCATAAAAAACGTATCTGATAAAGGGTTGACATCCAAAATATATAAAGAACTCATGCACCTTAACAAACAGAAAGCAAATAATCCAATTAAGAAATGGGCAGAGGACATGAATAGACACTTCTCCAAAGAAGAAATTCAGATGGCCAACAGGCACATGAAAAGATGCTCCACATCGCTAATCATCAGAGAAATGCAGATTAAAACCACAATGAGATATCACCTCACACCAGTGAGGATGGCCAACATCCAAAACACAACAACAACAAATGTTGGCGAGGATGTGGAGAAAAGGGAACCCTCCTACACTGCTGGTGGGACTGCCAATTAGTTCAACCATTGTGGAAAGCAGTATGGAGGTTCCTCAAAAAACTCAAAATAGAAATACCATTTGACCCAGGAATTCCACTCCTAGGAATTTACCCTAAGAATGCAGCAGCCCAATTTGAAAAGGACAGATGCACCCCTATGTTTATTGCAGCACTATTTACAATAGCCAAGAAATGGAAGCAACCTAAGTGTCCATCAGTAGATGAATGGATAAAGAAGATGTGGTACATATACACAATGGAATATTATTCAGCCATAAGAAGAAAACAAATCCTACCATTTGCAACAACATGGATGGAGCTAGAGCGTATTATGCTCAGTGAAATAAGCCAAGCCGAAAAAGACAAGTATCAAATGATTTCACTCATATGTGGAGTATAAGAACAAAGAAAAAACCTGAAGGAACAAAACAGCAGCAGACTCACAGAACCCAAGAACGGACTAATAGTTACCAAAGGGAAAGGGACTGGGGAAAATGGGCGGGAAGGGAGGGATAAGAGGGAAAAAGGGGCATTACGATTAGCAGATGTAATGTTGGGGGGGCACGGGGAGGGCAGTACAACTCAGAGAAGACAAGTAGTGATTCTATAGCATCTCACTACGCTGATGGACAGTGATTGTAATGGGGTTGGTGGGGGGGACCTGATGAAGGGGTAGTTTAATAATCGTAATATTGCACATGTAATTGTAAATTAATGATAATAAAATTCAAAATAAATAAATAAATAAATAAATAAATAAAAAGAAAGAACACCCTTGAATGAGGCTGTAATGCAGTCACCATTCACTTTTGCTTTGCACCTGGCAACCAGGCCAACCTGTCTCTAAACCAAGGTAATGCTTCTTCCTCCTTCTTCGGCTGGTGTTGAGGATGCCCAACATGACATGGGTGCAAGCTGGGGGAGGAATGCTTGTGCAACAGTGATAGATGACCTGGGATTCCGGACTATCCATTCATGCACCTTGATCCCAAATACCCCATTTCCAATGGCAGTAGTGCTGCCAGACCCACCCAGCTCTGTGACCGGTACAGCTGGCAGAAACCAGTTCATCACGGGCATTTGCAGATGTGATCATTCTGTACCAGGGGTCGAGTGTTCCGTCCCTACCAAGGGCCAGGAATACGTCAAGAGTTGTTTCTCCAAAGGTGTAATGCTTGTCTGCTGCGGATGGTACAGCCCTCCCTAGGGTCCTGGAACTGCTTCATGATTCTCCCCCCGGGTCTTTCAGCGATTTGTCTTTAACTTCAGAGGGGATGGTACACCTCTGACTACTGACCTGCTAAAAATGTCACAGTGGTTGTGTCTGGTCACTGAGTCTTCACAGCATTTGTATTCCACCTGTGGGGTACACTTGTCTTCCAAGCCCTCCATGTTGGCCACCTCTTGCTCATGCTGTCCAGTTGGGCTGATGCCATCAATGTAGCAGATTAGTGGGATGTTCTGTGGGATATCCAGGTGATCCACATCTCTTTGGACTATTATGTCAGAAGGTGAGATAGTTAAAAGAACGTAGAAGCAAAACTGTAAATAAATGTTTACAGGGAGACCAGGGTAATGTTTTGGGTCTGAGTATCATTGTCACTTCAGATGTACCCAAAAGTCTTCAAATATCTAGATATTCTCATTTTCTTAGTGTGCAATAACCTGAGTTAATGTTCCATATATACTTGCCATGGCGTTGCTGTGTCCTTTCTTTTAAGGACCCATCTACCTCTTTAGTCAATAGGTTCTGTCTCTGGAAATTGTCTTGATCCAGGAACTGAGCAAGAGACTGTAACTTCTTACTGAGTCAGTTGTCCTCAGTCTCTCACTCTTCCATTTTTGACTTTTTCTTTCTTTCTTTCTTTCTTTTTTTTTGGTTGTAGATGTCAAGCTTCACCTTGTGAGCAGCCCATCTGCTCTCCTTCTGGGAACGTCATGCGCTATCAACAATCTCCACAACTCCCTGCAGGTCAGTCTCCCTTAGCTGCCCCCCCAGCCCCCCAGAATTGCCAGCTGTTACAGCAAAAGCCACTAGAGCTGGCTTCTGATGACCGAGATCTGGCCTCTGTCACTAGAGAACAGGGGCACATCCTCATGGGTATTAACAAGCCCAACTCGGTGACACCTCTCTGGCCTGCAGAGAGCCACCACTGACCTTCCTAGTGACACTAAGCTAATAAGATCCTGATGGTCATAGCTGATGCTGTATCCTTTGGGCCCCTCATGGGACAGGATCCTATGTCCTCCTGGTCTCCCATAATGCACCTGCTCCATCATTCTCACATCCTTCAGCTTCTTTATTGACTTTCAGAGAAAAGCAGGCATTTCCATTTTCTTCATTGTGGACTATTACTTTCTCCAGGCTTGTAAGGGCTCTTCCAAGAGCTGGATCTGTCTCTTGTTGCTTGGGGAACAAATTCCCCAAAACCTGGTGGCTTAAAACAACAAACAATACATTTTTCTCAATTTCTGTGGGTTGGGTTGGAAGTGGCTTAGCTAACTGGTTCTGCCTGAAGGACTCGTATGGGGCTGCAGGCAAAGTGTCAGCCAGGGCCGTATCATCTGAAGCCTTGGTTAAGGCTGGAGGGCCCTCTTCCAGGAAGGCTCACTCGCGCGGCTGGAAGTTGGTGCTGATGGGGAGGTGCACATGGCCTCTCACCCTCCAGAATCTCTCTTCTCCGTGTGGCTTCTCCTACGAGATAATCTGTGCTTCTTTTCCTGGTGCTAGACCTCGTGAGAGAAAGAGAGAGCGCACACCAATAAGAAAGTGTGCCAGAGAGAAAAAGCCTAAGACTTAAGCCAATCTCATCATACTTCCGCCATATTCTACTAGATAGAAGTGAGTCTTTAAGTCCCGCACATACTCGGTGAGAAGGTCCTACACAAGAGTCCCTGGGGCCACCTGGGAGGCAGCCTGCCTAACCGCAAGTTTGCTTCAACCCCGGGGGTCCTGGACAGGATATCAAATGCAACGTCCCAATAATGTCCCCTCCAAGTCAAAGTATTTTGTGTCCCGTGTTCCCGCCTTTTGGTCAAGAACCCTCAAATCTAGTCCCCAAGGCCCTTCTCCGGCCCCTGCTGATACATGCTAGCTAATCCTTACAGGTCTTGTCGCACAATCTCTTTCCTCCCTTGTTCGGCTCAGCATATCCTAGAATTTGGTCCTAGTTGTCAGCAAGTGAGGGCAGCTCTGGAGAGGCCTCTATAGCATCATCCAGTACAGCGAAGTGCTAATTCTTATTAGAAAAGGGTGGGCTACCTCTGCAGAGGTACCTAATGGGGGAGAGGAGGTCTTCTTGGATATGAACAAGCCCAGAGCATCAGTCCAGATTTCCCCAGCCCACATTTCAGGGCCCAGGTTTTCCAGTCAGGGCTTTGACCTTAGCATGACAGCCAGTCTAGGCTGAGCTTTTGAATGTCTCTGCAACTCTGAAACTCAACAATCAAGCCCTGCTTCAGTTCCTCAGCTATGTTAGCTTTTCTATGGCAGGAAATAAGGGCTTCTTTGTAAACTACCCAAGAGGTCCTCTGGCTCTCACACTTAGCCTTTAGCTGTTTGTTTAACTGGTTGTTAATGTCCCTCTGGTTCTCCTCCCTGGCAGGGCTTCAAGACAACTCATCCATAACCAACTAACTCTGCTGCTGTGTGAGACACCTCCCACCGCGCCCCCAATATCATTCAAATGCCCGATTGTCCCCCCGGCAGGTCATCTCCTTCCACCAGAACACTTCCCCACCCCACCACCAGGGAGGCCACTAGGCTGCCACCTTGTCCCCGGGACTCTGTGTCCACAATCTACTCCAGATGGCGTCCTCTTTGCCCTCCATGGGGTGAGTGAGGCCATCCCCAAGCCCTGTCTTTCCAACCATTCCTGTGCTAGTTTGGGTTCTCTCTGAAGCAGATGCCGAGATCTTTATTTGCAGAAAAGGGAGGGAGCGGAGCAGGTTGGGGCAGGGTGGGGGTGGAGGTCTCCAGACCTGTCCTGCAGGTCTGATATCTGTTGAAGGAGACGTAGGGAAGGAAGATTGTTAGGAAGTGTCTCCGACCACGGCATGGCTCTAAGAAGGTTTCAGCCAGGCCAACGGGGAGTCCTTCAGCCAGAGCCAGAGGCGCCATGCCCTAGGATCCCACCGTGCAGGGTTCAGTGGGGCTGAACCCATACACATGCCCCCCCGCACCAGGTTCCCATAGCAGGGTCGCTGAGCAGCCTTTCCGTGGTCCCCCCATTTCGCTCTCCCCACCCCCTTTTGGCAGATACCTTGGCTACTAGTATCTTAACTCCTGAGAACCCCAGTTGACTGAGCCCGCTGAGTGAGCCTGGCAGGAATACATAAATGCCCTGAACAGCCATACATCCGCATTCCGGGTGCCCTCTGCCCTAGAAGCTCAGCCAGATGTCTCTCCCGGGCTGCCTTCCATCCCCTCACTGGCCCTGAGGGCAGGCCTGGTCTCAGGGCTGGAATGGGCAGGCATGGTACTGCGAGGAGGCGGGCAGAGACAGCATGGGACGTATATAGCATCCTCTCCAGTGTCTCATATAGATTTCCTGGTTGGGCTCCAAACACCTGGGACAAAGATTTCTCAGGGTTTCAATGGCCAAATGGGATTCTCAGGGTTAAGGCCCAAGCCAGAGACTTGTACTGTGATATGCTGAGGCCCCAGCTGTGTTCCTGCCCTGAACTTCCACCCCTGGAGTCCTTCCTTTGTTCAAAACATAATCTCTGGGCTCCTCTTTTTAAACTGTATTCCTCACCCACATCCTCATCCTGCCTTTACTTCCCAAGCATGAAATAATTCGGTCTCAAATGCTTCCATACGAACTCATTTTCTGAGGCCTTTCCTCAATTCCAGGAACAACCCTGGGCAGTGGGCCTGCCCTGGGGAGTGCATGATGGGCAGTGAGGAGGAGTGGTTAGAGTGGGCAGACCGAAGCCAGTCATGAAAACGTGGGGCATTGCTAATAGATTGCTGTTCTTTGCCAGGAGGGTGCAAGTGTCTGTATTTTTGTCTATGTGGTATTTGGCCGCTGCACCTGTCTCCAGGTGTTCTAGAAGGAGATTTTTGCATCTCTGCAGTAAGACAACCCTTAATGTCATGCAAAGGGGGAGCTAGGGGAAGGATAAAACCAGGCAGTGGTTCAGTCCCGTGGGTGCCCCAGCAAGTGTTGGGAGAGGGGAGGACATCAGAGCCGGCTCAGTCTCCCTGAGCACTTTCATGCTGTAACCTCTTCAAGGTGAAAATTATGCCAGCCTAAACCTCTGGAGGAAAGTGATACCCACGTGCCTCGCCCCCAGCCTTTCAGGACACAACACCTTGTTCCTCGTGGAGAGTGGACCGCTGTGACTGTTCTTGATCACAGACAGGCTGGTGGCCCTTGCTTGTTTCCAGCGACAGGATAAAGAGCTGATGCAGAAAGACCTTGCTTGGAGGCTTGGAGATTGGCTTTGGAGCAGGAGCTCTTTGCAAACCTCAGAGGTGCAGTGGGTAAGGGCAGGATGCAGGTCTCAAGGGGACTGACCTCAAAGCAGAGCTGCCTCTGGGTGGTGAGGGGCATGACAGCGGGGTTCTCTGCTGTGTACCCTGGAGGGGCCTGAACTGGCTGCCAAGCATCTCTGGGCCTCAGCTTCTAGGTACATAGGTAGATAGATAGATAGACAGATGGTAGATAGATAGATAGATAGATAGATAGATAGATAGATAGATAGATAATAGATCGATAAATAGATATTTATCTGATGATAGGAAAATGATAGATAGGCAATAATGATAGATAGATAATCAATAACAATAACATCTCCCTCATAACCTTGTTTGGAGGTTTAAGGGGAGTAAGGTACAGAAACTGCCCAGGGCCAGGCCTAGCATTCCAAATTCTTAATAAATGAAATCTGCTATAAGTGTCGGTGTTTCTGTAATAGATACTGGAGCAGCAAGTATACTCTGCTTGCAAAACCCAGATGTGTCTGAAATGTCCCTTTATTTTTAAAAAATCAATAGAAATCCAACACTAAGCCCCATTCCATCCGGCTCTCAGCTGCTCTTCTGGCTGCTCCATATCCAGGTTTCACAGGGCACCCAGACACTGGGGAGACCCCTGTAGGTGACACAGGGGACAGATGCATGGGCCTCGTCCAGGCCCACTTGAGCACCTGAAGCTGGCTGACCTTGCACTTTTCCGCCTTCCAAGGCTGACCCCCACTCCTGGGGCTGGCCTCCCCCTCAAGCCCACCCTGAAGCTCCCTGACCCTCCTCCATCCTGCAACTCCCTGGTCTCCACGTGACCCCAGTGATCTGCAAGGGGAGGTGTCCAGGGACCCATCTCTCACCAAGCTGCTGATCTCCCTCCACTGGAGGAAATCCTGCCCCCTCTCCCCAGGGTTAGGCCCCTCACTCTTTGGACCTTCTGAGCCGCCTTCCATCCGCTCTTTAATTTGGTAAGTTCTTCCTGAAGAGAGAAGGACAGGCTGGCTTTGGACAGCTTCTGCTTTTAGCTCTGCCTCACAAGTTCCCCCACAGCAGGGAGGTGGGGGTGCGGGAGGCTGTAAGAGAGAAAAAGACGTATTTATTTACTTGTTTATCAAGGAATCTCTTCCATGCATTGGCTCCACTCTACCTGTTGAGACTTATTAGCGAGGAAGTCCCCTGCCTCTAGGGGCTCACGTCCTAGTGGGGGGCCCTGATGATGAGCACACAAACAGATGTCAGAGACAATTTTGCCTACTGTTAAAGTGCTAGGAAGGGAATTTTAAGAAGTGATGGATTAGAGATAGGGTGGGGAGTTCACATTTGTTGGGTGGTTGAAGGCTTCTTCAGGGAGGTGATGTCTGAACGGAGCCTCACATGGTAGGAAGCCAGCCGGGCAAAGACCGGGACAGGCTCCGTCCTGGCAGACGCAGCAGCCCTGCAGTGGCAACAGGCTCGGCTTGTTCTGCAATCTGAGCAAGACGGGGTCGGAGAAGTATCTGGAGACCAGCTCGGGACCTTTGAGGCCACAGCATGGAGTGCGAATTTTAAATTGACTGGGACATCCTTCAGGAGGATTTGAAGCAGAGAGGTAACGTCATCTGATTTATACTTTTAAAAGATAACTTTGGCTGCTGGGTGGAAGAGGGTTTGTACAGGGCCGAAGGTGGAGGCAGGAGCTTTGAGAGGCTGTCCCGGGGGTCCGGGGGGATGTGGGTCTTGTACCACAATAGACTGTTGTTGGTATTAGTGGTCTTTTGTTTTTGTTTTTGTTTATATTGACAGAAGGGTATGGCCTCCTTTCTCCTTCCAGTAGACCTTTTAATTATTCTACTACTCATTTTCCCTTTATTATTTGGGAATAAATATATGCAGTGTCCTACGAAGTTATTTTCAATATATTGTGTTCTGTCACAGTCCGATGAATGTGTGTTTATGAGTGGAAGACTCTCTTTTCCCAATGTCCATTCCTGTAACTCATTCTTCCCTCTCCCCTCTGTGCTTCTGTCCTCTGGTAAGGCTTGGATTGGGCCAGGTCCTATCACCATTTTTGTGTCAAGTCCTCTTCATACTGTTAAAAGGTAAACTGAGGCATTTTAAACATCTTAAGAGTTTATTTGGGCAAAAACTGGTTCAAGTCTAGCAGTGCCAAACTGGAAGTGGTTAAGAGCTCTCCACCTACAAGAGGCAGGGAAAAACTTAATATAGGCACGGTGTAGAAGCAGAGAAAGGAAGGTGTTTGATTGGCTACAGCCTAAAGCCCGCCTGGCTGTATGTGATTGGTTGTCCTCAGGCTCTGTAACCTTGGAGTGCTTACAGGCCTATGTCTGGTTTGCTTGCATAGGCTGTCACCGTGCTAGGCCCACCGCAGTCTAATGGCCTCCTTGTTTAATTAATTTACCAGTCCCCTCTGCTGCTCTGCTGTGAGGAAGGACATCAAGTCTAAATAAAGATCACTACAATAAGACCAGTCATACACAGTCATAATCATGCATTTCTTAAGCACTTAGGTATGTATCAAGGTCAGGCACCAAGCTAAAAGTTTGCCTCATTTAATTCTCATGACAATCCTTTTGAAGTGGTCACTTCTATTGACCCCATTTTACAGAAGAAAAGCTCTGGGGAACTAAGCAAATTTCCCCAGGCCTCATGCTAGAGTGAGTGGCAGGGCCAGCATTCAGCCCCAGGCTGTCCAATTCCAAGGTACACTCTTGATTAACCACCTCACCCCTTCCTGCCCCGTGGTGAGGGTGGCTTTTTTTAGGGTGGCTAGCCCAGTTTGAAATCAGAAGGATGTAGAACTTAGGTGAGCATAGACTCCAGTTCACTCTCTGCTCCTGAGTGAAGTAAACAATATGCAAATTAAAGTCCTAATGCAAAGAAGCACCTGTTTGCCTCTAAGTCAACCATTCAGGCACTTTCTGTGGCAAGTCTGTGGCTCCGAGGGTCAGACTAGGCCTTGATTAAATGTGATGTTACTGTCAGTCCAGATTTGTACTGTCAGGTGTGTGACAGTCTCTGGAGCCACAGGACCCTGAGATGCAGCCAGCAGTGACCCCATCCCACTGCACCTTCCCTCCGGGAGCACAGAGCTGGTACGGCTGCTAAGCCGTCCTAGCCTAATGACTCTTCATTTTCATGCCTGGCCATTGTTAATGCCATTTGGCCATTTCTCTCTCTCTCACATACACACACACTAAATAGAATTAGGATGTACTGGGAAATGTGACTTCTGTATAGGAAGTTGAAAATTTAAAACTTGCCATCTGGATTTTATGGCATCTTACACAATAAGACAGCCTCTTGAGACAGCACATTTTGGGGGCAGCTTGGCACTGTCATCTGCAGCTTGCTTCCTCTCTGTCCTTCCTGCTTCCAGCTGCTGAGTCCAGCTCCATAGCTTGAGTGGAGTAGGAGACGGGTCAGTAGGTGAAGAATCTAAGGCTGTGCCTTCCTTTTTCTCTGACTGTGACAGCTGACAGGCCAGGACGTGCCTCTGTCTTTGCTTTGTTTCCCTCCTTTGAAACCTTAATAAAACCGTCATCAGTGAAGTCTAACCCTCATTCTCCACACAGACAGCCCCTTACTTGTTCTGTGTATTTTATGAAGACAGGTGCAGCTTCCCTGAAGATGGCGGGTGGGGAGACAGTGAGGACAGGCTCCCGCTGCATGCTGACCATCACGGCAACTGCCGCTGCCTCTTCTGCAACTACTGGTCACACCTTTGGGGCAGGGCTCATGTCTTCTTCGTCTCTCAGATTCCAGAAGAGTGCTGGGACACAATAGGCATTTATTATACACTCAGTGGCCTGGGCTCATGCTTCAGCCTCACCGCCATGAAATACCCACCGTGTTCCCGGGATGCCTGTCATTTCTCCATTGCCTTTGCATGTTGGTGCACTGTCTGTATGATTGGTTTTTTTTTCAGTAGTCATCTTTAAGCCCATTGATTACCTTTGTTTTTTATTTTATTTTTTTACAATCTCTTTATTACATAACTTCCACAAATGGAAAAGCAGCACCTTATGTATTAAGGAGAAGGGAACTTTAAACCTGATACTTAACTGTTTTTTTTTTTAAGTCTGTGTGTGCACCATCTAAAAACTCCTCCTGTCTCCTGTGCCACCTCAGACGTGGACACTGATGTGTGAGCATTACGTGAAGGGGGCCGGGGCAGAGACTGCTGGTGCCCTTTAGACCTTACTGCTGCCTTGTGCTCCCCACCCTTGTAACCTCCAGAATCAGCTCCTCTGCCCTGCTCTGCAGGCTGCCAGGGAGTTCACATTCCTGAAGACAGCTTTGAATCAATGACTGATGGGAATTGGCATAGATGTGCCCCCGCTCCCTTGCGTCCCTGGGGGGTACTTCTGGGCAGTGCCATTATGCTGATTCCCAAAGTTTCTCTGCAGGGTGAAGTTCTAGTCACTTGTTGTAGTTGCTGACTGACTAACACACCCTGCTGGCTGCCTTCCTCTGTCACCTCCCTGACCCTTTACCAGTGTCCCTGCACCTCCCAAATGAACTACTAGCTCTCAAATTCTTGTTGATTAGCTTTTGTGAGGCCCAAACCATGTCAGGGATTGCTTGCAAATCAGGGCACAATGGTCATTTTTATACTCACCAGGGGAGGCTTGCATGATGTGTGCTCTATACCACTGTACACAGTCTATACAAACTTATTAAATGGTAAGTGGGAACGAGTGCAACCACACTTGGACAAACATTTCATCCAGGTAACATTTTCCTATCAAAGTAACACTTTGCAAATATTTTCCAGAAAAAAAAATTGAGCTAAGTCTAAACAGTTGCTAGTAGTAATGGCTCTTACCAACACACCCAAGTAAACACAAGACAAAAGTTTTATTTGGAAAATGTTCTCCCATGGAGGAAAGTCAAAATGCTTAAAGCCTGGGAGGTATGAAGCATAGGTTATAAATGCAAATAATTACTTCAAGAGAATAGTTGAAGGAGATATTCATCACGTATTACTACGATCATGATAGTGAGCATGATTCATAACTACAAAATCCTCACAATTTTATTGCTTGTGCCCTCCCTTAATCGAGCCCTTTATATAAAAAGTTAGCCATTGTCTCCTGCAAAAATGCAGTCCAGGGAATGAAGTAACAACAGCTTGAGTTAAAGGGGCAGGTTTACATTCTGCTTTGCGGATCCAGATATTCTAATTATTTTCTACTTTGTCTCTGTCATTGGGCCCTTAGGTTCCTTCTGATTTCAGATTGACATCACTGGCTGATAGTCCTTGACCTCATGCCTAATAGAAGGCTCCTAGAGCACCACTCACCATGACAGAAGTCCAGGCACAGGCAAGGATGGAGGGCCAAGTGCAAACAAGGCTGCCTTGCTTGCCTGTTGAATTAGCCTCCCTTTCAGGGAAATTTTCCAGCAGTACAAGCTAACAGCTTCTGTTCACACTCATTGGCTTGAACTGTGTCACACGGCCACCACCACTTTCAAGGGAGGCTGGGAAATGTAGTGTTTCACTGGGAACAAGACCACCAATAAAATCAGAGTACTGTTAAATGAGAAAGAAGGGAGAACAGATCCTGGATAGGCAACTGACAATCTCTGCCACAGAATGAAGGTCAGATAAAGTTCCTTTGAGGAAGTGACATCTAAGGCAAGCCCTAAGAATGAAGAAGTACTATGCTAGGAGTGTTGGGAGGGGCATTCCAGGAAGAGACAGCAGTTCATGGAAGAGGGCAAGGAAGGCAGGGGAAGAGAGCTTAGTCTTCCAGGGTGAGTGGCCCCAGTGAGCAAGGTGAGAGTAACTTAGCCCTTTCCTGGCTTCCCTTTGGAAGGTAAGATGACTGCTGCCCAATCATTAAAGAGTGCGGAGCTGGAATAATAAGTGGCTGTTCTCAGAAAGAGAATATTATAGATCACGACCCCTCCATGACTCATCCCTTCTCACAGATCTTCAGTTTTGAGTGCTTAGTACTTTTTCCACTGGAAGTCTGAAATGGTGGTCCCTCTTCCTGCCATACTCACTGTCAGCTTTGTTCTGGGCTTCAGAAGAAAGAAATCCTGCTTCCTGTCCCTTGTTTCCTGGCTGCAGCCTCTGGTTCTGCCCCCTTCTTGGGCTCCCAGTGTCTATTTCTGCCTCAGCCTCTCTCTCAAGCCCAAGGATCCGTTTTCCCTTCTACAGTTGATCGTTAGTTGCACACAATCATCAGAGAGGAAAATAACTTCTCTCCCTCCATGGGTTAGTTTTTTTTTTTTTTCCCTTAGATCACTTTGTTTTGTTTTTTCTTAGGCAAATTTCCCAGACTCTTCTCTGCAAGGGCAGGAAGAAACTAAGCAGGTGTTGAGGGCCTGGTTCTCCGGGGGATATACTGGAACAGCGTTGGTTCAAGACCAGAAATGATGTAATCAGGTCACTGGCAACAAAATGAAGACAGGGAAAACTCCAGGATTTTTTTATCTCGGATTGGGGGGGATTGAGATATAATACTGTGGCCAGGAAGGGGAGTAAAGTAGGCTTGGTTTTTAGAGAACAGCTTCCAGGTTTGCACAATTTCTCCTCTTTCTAGGCTGGCTGACCTTGGGCACCTTGGGGTTCTTTTAAATCTATAGAAAAGCAGATAATGGTTCCTCCCTAATCAAGTCGTCATTGGGATTAAATCATAGTGCCACATAGAAAGCACTCAGCAAACGATCACCATTATTGTTACTTGTGGGATTTAGAGCATATGTGTTTTTTATTCAAATAGTGAATAATATTCTCCATTCCAGCTATGAGAAGAAAAATCTACGGAAGATCACTGATTCCTTCATGAAAAGGATGGCTCAGGAATAGATAACATGTACAAGAACGGCAGCAACCCTAAGCCTTTCCTCCACGGAGACTTGAGGGACAGATACACTCTTTAGAGTGAGGGCTGCTTGGAATAAGCGATATATCCCAACGTGTTCTCCGTGTGAGATCAGCCCCAGCTAACCAACTCACCTGGGACGTGCCTGAGGGTGAGACAGAGACAGCCTGCTCTGGATTCCCTCCAGGGTGTCAGTGGGTTAGTTTAACAACAGGTGAGGAAAATTCCAGCTGGGAATGCAGATCTAGGAATTGAGTTTCTTTCTCTCATGATGGCATAGAGGACTATCTGTTGGCATCTTTCTACCAGTCTGTTAGAACTATTTTGATGCTGACTGTAATTCAGAGCGTAAGTGCTCTATCTCACTAAACTACTCACTTCTGGAAATTAATTGTTGACCAATATGAGACAATTTAGGCATGGCACGAGTGTATCAGTTACACATGTCAACTGCATTTATATCTTTGCTGCATCAGTCAGGTTAGGCAAGGTTACGCTGTAGAAACCAATAGCCCTGAAATCTCAGCTGCCTAAGACAACAAAAGGTGATTTCACTCATACTGTATGTCCAGATCAATGTCAACTGTCCCTGGTGGGGAGAAATCATATTCTGATTTTTAAAGATACTGTCCACATTCTAGTACCTCAAGCAGGCCCTGTAGCCACACCTAACTTTAACCAAGAGTTCTCTTGTCATTGTGTTAGTATTTTTCCCATTCAAAAGATCCTACATATAGTCAGGGTGATTTAATGAGAGTCTTCAACCTTTTAAATCATCTGGCTTGAAACTATAGAGGACTGACCAATGATCTAATGCAAATAAGGCAGGATAGGGTTCGTGAAAGACCCATCAAGAGTTTCTTCTGAGAAAGCATTAATGTTTCATCTGCTCACAGTATTCAAAACCAAACCTGTTCCATGCCTTATATTTGAGTTTTAAAATAAAAATAGAAATTTGGGGCAGTAAAACAGTCAAGGTACGTGCAATGATGATATTCATTTTCCTTGACAAATGGTCAAAATCATCTTTGTAAGAATAATGGATTTAGTTTATTGAACCTCTTCCAAGGGAGAGCTCAGGAGAGAAATGTCATAAATAAGTCTATATAGCTTCATTGCCTTATTCCAAATTCTGTTCATAATTTAGAAGTTGAGAGAGTAATCTACATGGTTGAAGGACAACTTTAGATCACACCTGCCACTTAAAACACCAAGGGCACCCTGGACTTTCTGACTGTTTTGAATGAAATGCTTAAGTGAAGCCAGCAGAGATATCACTAAGCCACTATTTGCTTCCTGCTTATCACATGGCTGGCGCTGGGCTAAGCATTCTGCTGCACATATTATCACATTCTACCATTCTCCAAACGAGAGGCAATATTGCTGAGGCTCCAAGAGCGGACAGTATTCATCCAAGGGTCACTCTGCTGGTACCTGCCACCCGCAAAGCCTGATCTGAGGTTTGCTTGAATCCAAAGCCAAACTTTGAACTAATCACAGGGGATAAACAAGACTCCACTGATAGAATCCCAGAAACTGGGTAAGAAATTTTGATTGATTGTATATGTCCTATCTGGCTTTTGTCCACATTTGAGGAAGTAGGCATAAAAGGAATTCACCCAGGGATATACAGTGGGCCTTCCATCAACCAAAGATTAGCTTCATTTCTCAAAGTAAAGAACATTACTCTTCTAGCCTTCAATGGAGAGCATGACAGCTTGATGTGAGCATGCTGTGAGCTAACCGGCCCTGGGAACAGTGTGATGAGGACTTCAGCTTTTAAGCTTATACTTCTTCCATCAGATGTTTAGAAACTTCTCAAATTCAAGCCAGAACATGACTGTGTCTAGAAGATGGAATAGCTTTTCTGGAAGGGAAAGAACTGCCCAGGACCCCAAGTTCAGAATTAGCTGGTGTTTATAGGCTTAGCCAGATTCTTAAATTGGCTGAATTCTCTCTGGGTGAACTGGTTTTCTATTTCCCTAGGGAACTCTTCTTGACACTGACCCTTCTTTCTTCCAAGCCTGTCATGGTCCCTAGGTCTGAGAACCCCACAAGGTAGTCATGGACTCCATAAGCATTTTTTGAGCACGTCCTCTGTGCCAGACACATACTGGTGATACAGAGGTAGACAAAACAGACCCAGGCATGGGCAGCAAGTCCAGTGGCCATTTTATTTGAGATGCAGTGACACACTTAATACTCTTTTCTGTCGTGCCTTGGACTAAGCAGGCTCTTTCCCTTTAAGGCAATAGGGCACAGTGGAAGGAAGGCTTGAGGACAGATGGGGACACACTGATAATAGGTGATTCCATTGTTCATTAGCCTTATTAACCTCACCGATCTTTTTCCCCTGTAAAATGGGGGTGATAACACTGACTCTGAAGGGCCATTGTAAGGAGTCAATGAAGTAATGCATGTAACACATCCAACAGCGTGCCTGGTTCCCAGGAAGTGCTCCATAACTGTTAGCTAGAATCATAGTGATGAAGATGTCCACAAAAACAGGAAAGGAATAACTAACAATGAGATCGCGGTAGAAATGAAATTAAGGCTGCTGAGAGGCAAGGGTTCAATCACTAAAGCTATTTCCTTTGCAGTAGTTACCCTTTAAAATGAAAATTTTGATGCCATTTCCAACTCTCTTCTAAATATTTAGAGAGAAGGCCTTTTCTTAGATTTATGTGTAAGGGGTGAGATGCAGCTGAAGGGGGACTGTTTTAAACCGAAGCCAAACTCACTTCCTTTTTCCTTTTCTTTTGTCCTGTCCTTCCCTGGGGTCCAGAACAATGAACTTCATTTAGATAAAGAGTATTTACTCAAAGCCTATTTCCATTTAAAGTATTTAAGCAGGACAGTCAATAATCTTTTATTCTGTTGAGGAATTTTCACTGTCTATTATTACTGGAACAAAGATGCCATTATTAAAATAAACTCTTAACTTCCCATAGAATGGTGTAAAGCGTCATTCATAATGACTTTATGTGAATGGAAGCTGTGACATTACTATCATATAGAACACTGTCAAAGATCTTGATTCTAAGAATCAGGATTCTCTGGTAGCAAGCAATGGAATCCACTTAAGCAAAAGAAAGAATCGATGAGGAGGTTATGAGGTTGCTCCCAGATGCCAAGGAAGAGCTGGCGAACCAGGTTCCAGAAAGCACATGAACCAGATACCTCAGGGAGCAGGAGCTAGGACACAGACTTGGGTCACCCATGCCAGATGAATCAACTTCATTTATTTTCAGTCTGTGCTTCACTTGTCTCAAGATTTAATTTTCTGGGAGAGAAAATGTGGTTGGCCAAATTTGGGTCTTGGGCCCACTGATCTGTCAGGGGGTACCAGAGCACCTTGGTTGACATTCCTAGCAAGCCTACCTACACTGGGAGAAGGGTGGTTAGTTCCCAGGAGAACCTAGGTGCTGCCATCAAAAGGGGGAGTGTGTTAATGGGAAGGCAAAAATGGGGGACTATATTAATGGGGAGGCAAGAAGAGCTTCACACTACAGAGAACCTTTAGGGCAGAGAGATGTTAGTGGGGGAATCACCACCACATAACTTAATGGGGAGACTGAGACACTGAATGAAAGTACAAGGATCCTCCGTTACCCATGGTTTTGCTTTCTTCCAGTTTCGGTTACCTGTGGTCTGCTGAGGTGCGGATGCGTATGACCCTTCTCCTGATGTACACCTAGAAGGTCGGTAGTAGCCTAACCCTACATCACAAGGCCTGCATCATTCACCCCACTTTATCTCCTCTGTTAGGTAGGCATTGTATCATCTCACATGATCACAAGATGAAGGGTGAGTACTGTACAATAAGATATTTTGAGAGAGAGAGACCACATTCACATAACTTTTATTATATGATATTGTTATAATTGTTCTATTTTATTATTAGTTATTGTTAATTTTTTACTGTGCCTAATTTATAAATTAAACTTTATCATAGTTATATAAGTGTAGGAGGAATGTGTGTTTAGGGTTTGGTAGTATCTGTGGTTTCAGGCATCAACCAGGGGTCTTGAAACATATACCTCCAGGCAAGGGAAGACTCCAGTAGTTTGCCTGAGGGCTCACATTTATCAACAGAAATGGAATGTTCTGACTCACACCAGCCAAATGGGAATTTTTTCCTTACTCTTTCCAGCTTGCTAAAGCAATGGTTCAGAGACCTGGCAGTACATCAAAATTACCTATGGGATTTGTTAAAAACAGAGAAGCTGTGTCTGGCCTGGGGTTGGGGCATCTATATTTTTAATAAGCTTTTCATCGGATTCTCTTTACAACCAACTTGGAGGCCAGCAACAAGTTTCCATGGGATCCAAAAGAAAAAGAACATTCAGTAGAACTAAAAATGGGCTACCATAATTGTAGGGAAAAGACTCAGATTTGCTGACAAAATTTTTTGAGGCCCAATTAGTGTTAGCTGTCTTCATGGTTTGGGGTTTAGGGAATGTGAGGTCAGAGAGAACTCTTCCCTGTTTCTGACAAGCCTGGGCTAAGTGGGTGAGGAGGGCCAGGCTGTTGTTGTAGGAAGCACGTATCCTTGAGCATTGCAAGAAGAGGGCTGAGGCCCCTCTAAGTCTGTCCTGACATCCGTGGTGCTGATGGCAAAGCATCAGATTATATGGGTAGATTACCCAAGTGCTGAGATCTGGAACGCAGAAAAGGATTGGGAAACAGGCCTGAGCTGGCACAGACAGGAAAGGGGTCTGTTACCTTCCTCCTTTCGACTCATCACAACTGATGAGGACAGGCCACCCTATGTCTCTTAACCAACTTGGAGCATAGAGGAGATGGAGAATGTTTCTCTTCTGCTGGGAGCCAGACCCTTCTGCTTTTTACCAGGCTGTTCCTACCCATCTTTCAGGCCCTTGCTTAACTATCACCTTTCCCCAGTCTAACTTAGGTCCTCTGCTGCTGTTCTCTCCTGTGGACACCTCTTCTTTCCCATGCCAGCTTCATAGCCATGCAACCCGGTCAGTCACACAGTCCCTGTACTAGAGGGACTCCATGTTTGGTTTAATGCTCTGCCATTGCCATCTTGAAATTCTTAATAAGTTGTGAACAAGGGGCTCCCCACTTTCATGTTGACTTGGTTCCACATATTTTTGTAGCGCTGGACCTGCTCTTTTCCTTCTTTAAACTTAGCACCATTTAATTCCAGTAGCCCTAACATCTACCCCATGCCTGCCACTATCATAAAGGCTTAATAAATGTTAAGGGTAACCATTTGAAATTATTGTTATTTGACTCTGTTTGACCTATTTAAAAAAGCATATTCATAGAGTTCAACCTAAAATATTCTGGATGAATGAGTGAATGATGGTGGGAAGAAAGATACCTTAAATACAGCGAGTTTACAACTCAGTACCTACTTCCCTACTTCCTCCCTCCCCAGTGGCTCAGAGGAAGAGACTACACCCCTAATTCCAGGGCAGATCCTGAGCAGCCTACATATTTTAAGGACAATCTTTCTTCTTCCTCTGGACACTGTCAGGTTTGAGTGAGACTGCTGGGACTACTGCTGCCTGATGATGAAACCAACCTGAAGCAGAGAGCAGAGGCAAAGGGATTGCAGAAAAGCAGTGACAGGCTATCTTGGGGATGCACCCTGAACCACCTCTTAACTACTCATGGGACGTAACAAAATTTCAGTGTTGTTTGTTCTGGTTGTCCATTGCTATGGAACAATTACCCCAAAAAGAAGTAGCTTAGAACAGCATCCATTGTATTATATTTCACAACTCTGTGGGCCAGGAAGCCAGCCAGGGCTCAGCTAGGTTTTTCTGTTCCATGTAGCATCAACTAAGGTCACTCAGTGGCGTTCAGCTGGCTAATGAATGGGCTGGTCTGAAGAGTCCAAGGTGGCGTCCCTCTCATATCTGGCATCTTGGTGATGGCTGGAAGTCTAAGCTCAGCTGGGATCTTTAACCAGAGCACGTCCCCATGGCCTTTCCAGCACAACTATCTCAAGAGAGTCTGGCTTCTTACACAGTGTGCAGGGCTTTGAGAGAGAGTGTTCTGAGAGGCAGTAAGTAGAAGCTGCCTTATCTTCAGGCCCAGGCCTGGACTGGCAGAATCACTTCTGTTATAGTCTATGGGTCAAAGCAGGTGCAAAGCCTGCCCACATTCAAGAGGAGATAACATAGATTCTACCATTTGACGAGAAAAGTATCAAAAAGTTTATGGCTATCTGTAATCCTCCACATTACTTAAGTCAATCGTAGACAGGTTTTCTGTTATTTACAAGGCAAAAGTATCCTAAATAATTTAAAAAATTCAAGGTTCTCTCAAACCTGGGAAGATATTTCTTCCTTTTCCTCTAACAGAGGGGTCTGTAAGCTTTTTCTACGAAGGGCCAGATAGTAAATATTTTAAGTTTACAGGCCACCTAGTCTCTGTTGCAACTACTCAACTCTGCTGATGAGGCATGAAGCCAGCCATGGAAAATATATAATGAATGATCATGGCTGTGTTCCAATAAAAATTTTATTTATGATCACTGAAACTTGAATTTCATATCATTTTCATGCAGCATGAAATATTCTTTTTTTGCCTAATGATTTAAAAATATAAAGGGCATTCTTAGCATTTGGGCTGTACAAAAAAGAAAGGGTAGGTCAGATTTGGTCCCTTGGCCAGATCTTACTGACCCCCTAGTCTAAAACATCAAGCTTCCTGCAAGCTCAGGGCCTTTGCTGGCTCTCTGCCTGGAATACTCACTTCTGTGGTCTTCACATCATTTGTACCTTCTCTTCATTTGGGTTTTAGCTCAAATATTACCCCAACAGAACGACCTTCTCTGATAATTCTATCTAAAATAGTCCCCTTACTCTGAAACACATTGTCCCTTTATATTTTCTTGATAGCATTTCTCACTGTCTGAAAGTTTGTTCATTTGTTTCCATGTTTGTTTCCTGCCTCTTTTCTACCCTCACTAGAGTTGAGTCTGAATGAAGCAGGGGTCTTGCTTGTCTTATTCTCCTCTGTACACTGCTTACCCAGCACAGTGCATAGTAGGTAATAAATAGGCACTTATTAAATATTTGTTGAGTTTGAGTTGGTTACAACTTAGTTCTCTGGGGCTTAACAGGAACATAAAGCGCTAATTAATTTATTTAAATTTTTTACACTTTTTAAAATTAAGGTATCATTGATATACAATGTTATGAAGCTTTCACATGAGCAACATTGTGGCTACTACATTCACCAATATTATCAAGTCCCCCCCGTTGCCATTCCCTATTGCAATCACTGTCCATCAGCATAGTGAGATACTATAGAGTCATTACCTGTCTTCTCTGTGCTATACTGCCTTCCCCGTGACCCCCCTACATTATGTGTGCTAATCATAATGCCCCTTAATTAATTCCCTTCTCCCTCCCTCCCCAACCACCCTCCCTAACCCCTTCCCTTTGGTAACTGCTAGTCACTTCTTGGAGTCTGTGAGTCTGCTGCTGTTTTGTTCCTTTGGTTTTTGCTTTGTTGTTATACTCCACAAATAAGTGAAATCATTTGGTACTTGCCTTTCTCTGCCTGGCTTATTTCACTGAGCATAATGCCCTCTAGCTCCATCCATGTTGTTGCAAATGGTAGGATTTGTTTTCTTCTTATGGCTGAATAATATTCCATTGTGTATATGTACCACATCTTTATCCATTCATCTACTGATGGACACTTAGGTTGCTTTCATATCTTGGCTATTGTAAATAGTGCTGCAATAAACATAGGGGTGCGTATGTCTTTTTGAATCTGAGATCTTGTTTTCTTAGGGTAAATTCCTAGGAGTGGAATTCCTGGGTCAAATGGTATTTCTATTTTTAGTTTTTTGAGGAACCTCCATACTGCTTTCCACAATGGTTGAACTAGTTTACATCCTCACCAGCAGTGTAGGAGGGTTCCCCTTTCTCCACATCCTCACCAGCATTTGTTGTTCCTAGTCTTTTTGATGTTGGCCATCCTCACTGGTATGAGGTGATATCTCATTATGGTTTTAATTTGCATTTCCCTGATGATTAGTGATGTGGAGCATCTTTTCATGTGCCTGTTGGCCATCTGAATTTCTTGTTTGGAGAAGTGTCTGTTCAGATCCTCTGTCCATTTTTTAACTGGATTATTTCCTTTTTGGGTGTTGAGGCATGTGAGCTCTTTATATATTTTGGATGTTAACCCCTTGTTGGATATGTCATTTACAAATATATTCTCCCATACTGTAGGATGCCTTTTTGTCCTACTGATGGTGTCCTTTGCTGTATAGAAGCTTTTTAGTTTTATGTAGTCCCATCTGTTCATTTTTGCTTCTGTTTCCCTTGCCTGAGGAGATGTATTCAGGAAAAAGTTGCTCATGTTTATATTCAAGAGATTTTTTTCCTATGCTTTCTTCTAAGAGTTTTGTGGTTTCATGACTTACATTCAGGTCTTTTCTCCATTTTGAGTTTACTTTTGTATATGGAGTTAGACAATAATCCAGTTTCATTCTCTTACATGTAGCTGTCCAGTTTTGCCAACATCAGTTGTTGAAGAGGCTGTCATTTCCCTATTGTATATCCATCGCTCCTTTATCTTTTATTAATTGGCCATATATGTGGGTTTATATCAGGGCTCTCTATTCTGTTCCATTGGTCTATGGGTCTGTTCTTGTGCCGGTACCAAATTGTCTTGATTACTGTGGCTTTGTAGTACAGCTTGAAGTTAGGGAGCGTAATCCCCCCCGCTTTATTCTTCCTTCTCAGGATTGCTTAGGCTATTCGGGGTCTTTTGTGGTTTCATGTGAATTTTAAAACTATTTGTTCTAGTTCGTTGAAGAATGCTGTTGGTATTTTAATAGGGATTGTATTGAATCTGTAGATTACTTTAGGCAGGATGTCCATTTTGACAGTATTCATTCTTCCTATCCATGAGCACAAGATGTATATCCATTTATTGGTGTCTTCTTTAATTTCTCTCATGAGTGTCTTACAGTTTTCAGGATATAGGTCTTTTACCTCCTTGGTTAGGTTTATTCCTAGGTATTTTATTCTTTTTAATTCAATTGTGAATGGAATTGTTTTCCTGATTTCTCTTTCTGCTAGTTCATCATTAGTATATAGGAATGCAACAGATTTCTGTGTATTAATTTTTTTATCCTGCAACTTTGCTGAATTGAGTTATTAGTTCCAGTAGTTCTTTGGTGGATTCTTTAGGGTTTTTTATGTACCTTCTTCCTTGCCAATCTGGATGCATTTCATTTCTTTGTGTTGTCTGATTGCTGTGGCTAGGACCTCCAGTACTATGTTGAATAAAAGTGGTGAGAGTGGGCATCCTTGTCTTGTTCCCAATCTTAGAGGAAAAGCTTAGGGCTATTCAATTTATACTCGTCAAATGAGAGAAAGATAATAAAAGCAGAGGAAGGAGATCAACCCATGTTATCTGTATTCAGAGAAGTGTTTCTCCCTCTGTTATTTCCCTGGGTTTTAGGCAAAAGCTGAAGGAAAAATCCTAGTCCCCTTGTATAATTCTGAAGATAATATTTGGCAGATCTGAATGACTTACCTTGTGTATTTCAAGACAGGAAAGGGGGAAACAACCTTATCTGAGGAGGGAGAGCATTTTCATGATGGTTGTGAATACTGTTGAGAAGCTATTGTCCTCAGCCCACTAAGGTACAATTGCACAGAAATTCCCGAGATCCCTGAGGGGAAGTGGCCAAAGTCCTGGGTGATACAGCAACTACAGAAGTGACAGAGTTGGGAGTAACATCAGCCAAAGCTTGTCATAAGAAGGGAGAGAGAAAATAGCAGCAGTAGGTGTGACATTTGGGACAGGAAGGCTTGAGCATGGACACAGTGTTCCAGTGGTGTTGGGTAGTGGCCAGAGCCCAACAATTTGGCACTGGGCTTTCCAAGCCTGGGGCCAGGCATGGCTTCCATTCAGTCAGCCTCTAGATATTAAAACAAACAGATTGGCAGGGTGGAAAGAGCCTGCAGTAGGTGATTATAATAAACAGGAAGTCTCCATGAGAACCAGAGAGGGCTACAGCCTGTGGACCTTAGAGCTTAGTGAGTTCTGGTGAGGAAGAAAGCTCTGGGACACAGAGAGCACAAAGTAGAAACAGAGAGGGAGACTGGTACAGAAGGTGACAAGCGGCTGACCTGAAAATGCTGAGCATAGTGTAGGCTGCATTGACTGGCTACCTGGGCTAAGCGAGTGAATATGACTTTATAGACAGTTGACACCCTGTTGGTGGAGGAAGCAGAAAAAGTAGAAATGGAATTGTGTCTCTCATCTGGACTTTCTGGTTGCAAGTGGTTGAAAAGCTAACAAACTCTGGTGAAAGCATAAAAAGGGCATTTCCTGGCTGAGAAGTTCAGCGGTATGCTACTCCAGCTCCAGGTGTGGCCAGACCAGGATCTCAGAATGTCTCTGTACTCCGTCTTTCTCTCTTTCTTCATCTTGCAGTTCTTCTGTCTTCTGCATTAGCTTCATTCTTACAAGGGTTCTTCTCATGATAAAGTGGCTCATGTTAGTTCCTGGTTCAGTGGAGTACCTGTGGCCTGGTTGTTCTAACAACTCCAAGAATTTTATCTCAGTGTCTCTGACTGCATCATGAGCTCATCCTTGGGCTGGTCACTGGGCCCAGGGGGCTGCAAAGTTTTATTGATCAGCTCTGGGTCACGTGCCCTCCCCTGTAGTCAGCTCCACCCAAATACCTGGGCTAGAAATGAGGAAGAAGTCATTCCCCAAGGAAGACTCAAGTACTGTCATCGTAAGAATGGGGTATAGATGTTGGCTAGGCAGAAAACAAAACAAAACAAAACAAAAACAAACAAAAATCAGATGTCTACAACCAGGAATTCATCACACTCACATAGAATTGACCAGAAGCCTCCATCTTTCTCACCATTATATGGATATACTGCTAATTAAATGCTGCCATCAGGTCTTAGACGTTCAGTTGTTTTCATACCAACAAAGTTACATTCTCTGGTTTAAATCAACATGAGGAAGTTAACACCAAGAATAACACAAATGAAAAAAAGTATTCAAAGTGATTTAAAGCAAAAGCACAGACTAGCACAAACTGAGTAATTAAATTTGGCAAGTAGAAATGCAACCATTGCCCAACTAGCCCTTGGATTGCAAGATGACAAAGCTTAGAAAAGAAGAAATGCTTATTATTATTTTGTCTAGATTTATCTAGAGAACTATTTCACTTTTGACTCAGAAACAATTCATGGAGAAATTTTTACATGGGAGAAGGCTCCGAATAAAAAAGCCTTTCTAATTCCTGATAACGTGTGTATACTTGGTTCCTATGCCCATCTCACTTTATTTCCATGACACCACACCCTTCCAGTCCTCCACATTTTTGACCATTCTGTTTCTGTATCCTCTCCCCAAGCCTGGACCATTGCTGTTTTCTGGAGTTTCATCGTCAGCTCCCAGCTCTTCTCTCACAAACACTCACTGAGTAACTCTTTGTTCATTCTTTTCAACAGGAGCCCACTGAGAGCCTCCACTGTGCCAGGTGCTGTGCCCCATCCTCATGGGCTGACTCCTGATTGCCCATGTGCTAAGGACTGCCAACTCTCTGAAGTCCAGACCTCTCCCTTCAAATTCACAACTGTACATTCCCAGGGTAGGTACTTTATAAATAGTTCTTGAATGAATGGATAAATGGATGAGTGCTTTTCCCTTAAAATGTCAAGTTCAATATACCTAAAAATGAAGTCCTCTCCCTGCCTGGTCCAGCGCCTACTTACACTTGGTCATTCCCTCAAGGACAGAAACCTCACAGTTATCCTTGCCTCCTTTCTCTTGTCTCCTTCTCAAGTTCCACTGATTTTGACTCAACATTTCTTAAATGTGTCCCTTCACCCCACCCCCAAGGCCTCCCATCTCCAGTCCTGCTCCAATTCAGACCTGTATCACCTTCTCTTAGATGCTGCTGCAGCCTCCCTACTGGTCTGCCTGCCTCCAAGCATGTCCACACAGTAGCCACACTCTCCTGCTTCGGAGGCTCTCCATTGCCTGTTGAACAAAGGCCATGCTCCTTGATGTTGCTAATTAAGTTGCCTGTGTCCTGCTCTCTGCCTTCCTTTTTGGTTTCATTTTAAGAGTAACTTCCCTCGAATGTTTGTGGTTTCCTGCACAAAGCACACAGATTCATGCCACCATGGCTTTGCTCAGGCTCCACCCTCTCTTTGGAACATGACTCCCCCGCCCCTGTACCTCCATTTCTCTACGTCCATGTAAGCTTTAGCTGAGATGCCAGTGCCTCTAGAAGGTTTGCTGACGTCTTCAGGTTGGGCTGGGCTCCCTCCACTCAGCATAACATACTGGGCTCCCTCTCCACTGGCATCACGAAGACCAGGTTCTTTTGCTGTCACCTGGACTCTTGTGAGTTCCTGGAAGACATGGGCAGGTTGCAATCATCCTTGATTTCCCAGTGCTCAGGCAGCACCTGGAACACAGGAGGATTTCAACAAATGTCTGTTGACGTTCTCTGTTTCCTCAGAAGTGAAACAGATACACGTTTTAGCCTTGGGTGTCTTTCACAGTGTGAAAAAGTCACCCCTAAAATACTAACTAACAGCTCAAAGGGATTGTTGTCCAAGACTGAGGTAGAGGGTTACCAGCAGAAATTTAGGGGTAATTAATTTGCATTTTCTGGCCTGAAGGATTAACTCTAGGGATCAAAGGCAAAGGCTAAAGACCCTAAAATATATGCTATTCCAATACTATGGGATCAGAATGACTAATAAAAAAATCAGGCATTTCTCTAGCTTTAGCAGTTTATTTACTTACTGTCTGAGCTTCTAAGCCTTATGCCAAATTTTCAGGCTAATATTTTCTAAATTAATTTAAAATCCATATGGCTTGTCAACCAGTCAGAGCAAAGTGAGTTGTGGGGGGGAGTAGGGAGTGAGATGGGGAGAGGTGCCCCTGGACTGCGCCATGCTTTGCTTTTCCCTTGGTAAGACGGAAAACCCCTGGAGTTTTTTGATCAGAGGAGCAACATGAAATAATTTAATGTTCTGATAAGATCACTCTGGCTGCTTGGAGGAGGTGTAACTGCAGGCAGCATGGGTGGAAGTCAAGAGGCCAGTTAGGAGGCTGCTGCAGTCATCCAGGCAAAAGATGATGGTAGTTTGGACCAGGGCTGCAGCAGCAGAGGCAGAAAAGTGGTCAGATTACAGGTATATGTTGAAGACTCAGCCAAAAGAATTTTCCAGTGATTGGAGGTAGATTATAGAGAGGGAAGAAAAGGATGACACAAAGGTTTTTGGCTTGAATGACTGCAAGAATGGATTTGCACTATGGCATCTCACTACGCTGATGGACAGTGACTGCAATGGGGTTGGGGGGGGTAACCTGATGAAGGGGGTAGTGTAATCACCATAATATTACTCATTTAATTGTAGATAATGATATCAAAATAAACTAAAAAAAAACCTCAGAAAACATAAGTCCTTTACAAAGGGAAAGCTCAAAGTATTTCTCAAGAGTGAGTTATTTCCCTATGGCTGTATCTACAGCACTCAATACAGAGGTTTGCAAAATGTGAAGTTTTGGTTAAATTTCAGGTAGGATATAATTGTCACCACTCACTTTGTGATCCAATGGGTACAAAAATTTTTTTCTTCTCTTCTTGTTAGGGACTTGTTTAATTTACTTAGGTATCATTTCATGGAAGGCAAGGATTTTTCTTGAATCTACTTATCAGGTTCTTTAATATAACAAATACCTGGCTTCAAAAAAAAAAAAGAATGGATTTGCATTGGGAGGAGCAGCTTTGGGGAGAAAAATCAAGAGTTTGGTCTGGTCCCTTTTAAGTTTGAGATGCCCATTTAGATATGCAAGTAAAGGGTTAAGCAGTCCAGTCGTGTATACCTGTCTGGAATTCAGGAGAGAGGTCAACTGTAGGATAGATAGTTGGAGGTTGTCAGCGCAGATGGTATTTGCAGCCCTGAGGCAAGTTGGAGTTTACTAGAGAGTGTGTGTGAACAGAGATTTGAGAACCAACCTGGGGCAGTCCAGTGTTCAGAAGTTGGGAAAATGAGGAGTACTCAGCAAAGAAAACTGAAGGAGAAAGACAAATGAGAAAGGAGACCCAAAAGGCAGTGAGTGGGTGGTGACCCCAGGGCCAAAGAAAGGCTTTTGGGCCTGAGGTAAGAAACAACCTACCAGATTCTAATTCACCCAAGTCTCCATAGATATCGTTTATCCATGTGTGTGTGTGTGTGTGTGTAATTTTTTTGTCCTGGGGTCACCCAGCTACCATGTATTTCCTTTGTTCGCTCCCCTAGAAATTCTGAGTCCAGGTGGTCAAGGACTTTAGTACTGGATCTGGATGGTCACAGATTTTACTAGTTCTCTTTTCCTCTTGTGGCAGTTGCATCATCAATTTCCCTTTCTTTCTACACTTCTAAGGAAAGCCTGGCGCATTGGGCATCTGCCAGAGCTGCCTGTTTGTAAACCCATTCATTGACTCATTCGCCAGATCGTTACTGGGAACTTACAATGCTCAGGCACAGGATTCAGCCATGAACCACTTAGTCGGCACCGTTCTTGCCACCAGGGAGCTTAGGTTCTGAGAGTGAGGAGGTGGGGGGAAGAGGGAGACCATGGATGGGGGCAGGGTCGCCAAGCAAACAGCAAAATAAGTTCAAGTTGTTGTGCAGGCACTGAAGAAATCAGTCAAGGGTCTGAGACATATAATGACAATGGAGATGGAGAGGGAGGACAGTCTTCAGTTGACAGAGCAGGGAAGCTGCTCTGAGGAGTTGGAGCCTGAGGTCTCCAAAGTAACCTGTCAAGCTTTGTTTTTAGAGTTCTGAATTGAACCTGTGTTCCCAGCTCCTAGAAACCCCGGGCTCTTGGTTTCCTCCTGGCTTGCTAGAGCAACGGAGGAAACCTACCTCCAGTTCTAACGTCATGCGAGCACCTACCTTTACAATTTTCACTATTACTCTGAAAAATCAGTTCTTTTACAGTTTTATCAAACATATGCCAGTAGAAACAAGTGATCAAAAATGGGATTTATCAAAGTTCTTCTTCCAACAACATGCCCAGTTACCATTTTATTTAGCTGACATTTTTTGGAGCACTTAATGCAGTGCAGATACTGGCCTAAGGAAGCATTTCATGTGCATCCTATCATTTAATCTTCACAACAGCCTTGTGAGGTAGTTCCCATTATTATCCCCTTCTTACGCTTAAAAAACCTTAGATTTAGATCAACTGTCTAGGGTCACAGAGCCAGCAAGGGACAGAGCTGTGGTTAAAACCCAGATTGGTTTAATGCTCAAGATTTTACTTTTAGCATTACTTTGAAAAAGACAATATGAGGACATTCTTAACTATGTCCTTTAGGTACTCATTCCTTATCTTCACCAAATTATTATCGGCTAGGAACCTACACTACTGTTTACAATTTCTAGCATTTCTCCACAGCTGAGCATTCTCTGGGGTATTTCAGTAATGCAGTGTTTTCATAGTATTAATCAAATTCCATCCTAAAGTGAAAGTGTTTTAGTTTGTGATTTCAGTTTAAAAACAGCACTGCATTGTCTTCCAGGAATGCTATAAGCAGAAATTCAAGGAAGTATTTCGATTAAATAGGATAAAAAACTTTTTATTAGAACATCAAATATTTGTGTTTCATCTCTAAGCTCAGTTTAAAAACCATAATTTCAAGATTTTTTTTAGCAGATAGGGTAAATTTTGAGATTTTAAAATTTCATATAATAAAAATATAGGTTATAATTTACTGAGCATTTATTATGCTCCACAGTGTCTTTGTGTATATTATTTTACTTGTTCTTAACTGCAACTCTGTGAGATAATTAGTTGTTGTCCCTGTTTTAAAGATGAAGACATTGAGACTCAGATAGTTAAGTAACTTGCCTGAGATTAAAAACCATGTGTCAAAGCCAGTATTTGAGCCAGGGATGGAAACTCAATGTTTTCATTACATGAAATTACTTCTTATTCAAACTTTCAAAAATATCTTTCCTAATTAGATTATTTTCATTCTCTAAATAAGTGACTTTGGGAAAGTATCTTTCTTTCCTGGTATTTGGTTTCCTTGCCTTTGAGACAGTGTGATCGAACTGGAAGTTTTCCATGCTGTCTTTAGAGCTGAAGCTCCGGGGTTCTGTGAGTCCAGTTCAAAGATAACTCACTGGTGTTCAGTGGGACTCCTGCTTTTCTCATTTGTGGTTTTTGGGAAAACAGTAGGAAATTGAATCTTTTAAATCAACTGAGCAGGTATATCTACTATTTTCTCTTTTATACTCATGGGTATATTATTTAGTCCTTCTTAGTTGAAAAATGCTTCTTCACTGTCATTTATAATAGTCATCACTAACAATGGCCTGAAGAAATAGGAGGGAGGTTGTGTTCTGGGAGTGGGGAGGTAGGGAGTAAAGATTTGAATTGCTTTCCCTAACTTATAGCTGGGAAACCAGGCTATTCTGGTGTCTTAGTTTGGCTTTCCTGAGGTCACATTCACGCACTGCCAAGGAAGGATTGGGATCTACACCTCTGAAATGTCCAGTCTTCCCCTGTATTTGGTAACTCATTCTTTCATTACGGTAGTCCAGGAATCAGCAAGCTATGGCTTGCAGGTCCAATCTAGCCAGCTCCTTACTTTTGTATGGCCCACATTATGTTTTTTAATGGCTGGGAAAAAAAATTTAAAGACTATTTTGTGACACCTGAAAACTATATGAAATTCAAATTTCAGTGTCCATAAATAAAGCTTTTTGGAACCCAGCCACCATGCTCATTGACTTATGTACTTTCTATGGCTGGTGTCCTGTCACAATAGCACAGCCGTGTAGGTGCAGCAGCACCTGTATGGTCCATAAAGCCTGACAGCCCTCTATAAAAAATGCCTGCCAACCTCTGGGTTAGTCTGTGTTAAAGTAATTAAGCAAAGAAGCCAGCAGACTGAGGTGGCTCTAATGTCTTGATGGGCTATGGAAACATACCAAAACCAAAGTGGGAGTCATGCACTCGAATCCAAGACATAGAAGCTTAAGAACAACCAATTACAAACAGCCAACCAGGCTTTCTCAAACAAAGCGACCGCTTAAGTTAAAACCAAATAATTTCTTTGCTTTGCTTCCAAGTCTTCTCTATAAAAACCTGCCCCTAGTTTCTGTCAGTGGAGTGCTTCTGACCACTTTCTGTTTGGTCCTGCCTGATTGGAATCAATGTTTGCTCAAGTGAACTCTTGAAAATATTGATGTGCCTCAGTTTATCTTTTAGCATCCATCAGACTCTATTGATCGCTTACTATTGCTAGGCAGCCTGCAGATCACAGGGAACACAGAGGCAAACAAGTCACAACAAGGTGCTGTTTTTAAGCTATCAAAAAACCAAAGAACAAAGTTGGAGGGACGTGGGACTTCCTAATTTTAATTCGGCCGAAGGATATTTTTTAAAATAGAGCTACTATGTTCATTTAGTGTCGTCTTGTTAAAAAGAAGTATGTTGACACCAAAAAAAAAAAGAGCATATTAGTACCAAATATGTAGGTAAGACCTAATGTCAAAATAAAAAGTATGCCTGCAGATGGACTACATGTAGCTTTATGAAAAACTCATCGACATTGTCATTCTTTTTTTCATCTCATGACTGATCAGAGAAAACTTCTTCCTGGACATCAGATCAACTTTGGGAAGCAGAAGGGTGGCTTATTGTTCCTTTTCAGGCAAACAGCCTTTAAAGAATGTCTATTTTTTAAGTTGGGAATGTTTGTATTTTAGTGATGGAACACTTTAGTTTGGGAGTATTAGAGCCACTAGTTTTGTGAGTCAGTTTTTCTACAAATAGCATTGGGTAATAGAAATATAGGGATGGGAAATCCCAGAAAAAAAAATACAAAGGGAAGTAGGGAAGTAAATAAAAGCAATCAGCCAACATTTACCTATTGTAGATGCAGCAGACATTATATCCCCTTTGCCCTGTGTGTAGATGCAGGATAACCCACTTTAATACTCGGTTTTCATACTGGCTTCTCCCCAGAAAAAAGTGATGGCAGAATCATTTCTCTACTGAAATATTGCCCTCTTCTACCCCCACCATGCCACCTCCAGTAGATACATGCACCCTCTAAAACCCGTAGCATTCCTCAGAATCAGAGCCATCTAAAGGCATGTGAACTCTCAGGGAAGAAAAACCCACCATTCAATAGGAGTTCTACCAGTAACACAGCCTAAATCTGGAACTGAACTGCCAGCTAGACTCTCAGCTCTGCTGTTTAGTTGTTATGTGACTTTCAGGGATTAATTTTCCTCCCCTATAAAATGATGATAAGATAATACTAGGGTTGTTAAGAGATTGAGTTATTTTTGTAAAGTGTTTAGAGTGTAAAGTGTTTAATTAGTGTAAAATGTAATATATCTGGTATATAGTAAATGTTATGTAAGTAGTTTCTCAATTAAGTGAGTAAGGAAGAGGAGAAATGGATATGGGTAGAAAATAGAGCTAGCATGAAATAAGTCATAAAAGGAAATAATAATATTGTTAACATATAAAATAGACTGTAGTACAGTAATATGAGTTTCATTAATTTCTTGAGCCAAAGAATGTTAATTAATAAGTGCTGTTACCTTCCTTAAAGAACTATGAGACAATGGCTTTATAAGGATACACTACTCTTTTTTCTTTTGAGGAAAATGAGGATTTCATGTCTGCTCTGGTCAATTACTTCTACACAAATTGTAGACCCTGGGATTTAAAGTCAAAACAGATTAAAGGCTTGTATAATTATTTCTATATTTGGGACATACAAGCAAAAGGTCCTAGAAAAACACATACTCTTCAGAATGAGCTATCTCCTCTTTCATTCATATGTTATCTTATTCCATTTTTAGATGTCTGGCTATTATTAATTTTTTTTACATATATAAAATGTCTCTCTTATCAACATACTATATGGAGATGGTTATTTAAGACAGATAGATTTGAATTCTAAGCTCAGTTCCACCACTGACTCTGTGATCCTAGGCACCTTACTTTCTAATCCTTAGTTGCCTTATCTATAAAATGAAGATGGTAAATATGTTACTTCAGAGCAGTCTAGTAAAAGTTAGAAATGCAATAAAGTGCTTGGCACAGATCCTATCACAGAGCAAAAGCTTAATGAACATCCTAACATCATCACCATCATATTTATTTTTAAAAATCTACTTTATTGAGGTAATTTACATACAATAAAATGCTTTTTGACAAATGTCATGAGTTTTAACAAATGTCAACACCTGTGTGAACATCACCACAATCGAGATACAGATCATTTCCATCACCCCAAAGTCATTATTTTAAAATAGGAAAATTAATATCTTATCCAGTAATAATACAAAGGAGAAGTAACTGCATAAAGCAACATATAAAAAAGAATGAATAAACACTAATTGGAATTACAACCCATCAATGGAGATGTTGCAGAAGGGGCATCTGTTTTGAGGGGACTGGGGGACTGGGCAGGTACACTACAAATTTTTACTTCTGCAATTCCCTCTCTTCCTTTTGGCATGTCCTTTGCGGGAGCAATTCTTCCCAGTGCTTTCTGTGTTAGGAGTTGGGCTGCTTCACCCCTGGCTTCAGTTCTTGTCATTTCTGCTAGAATTCTTGGAAAGAAAACTCTCTTACTGATAACTGCTGGATGTAAGTTTGAAGAAGCAGAGATTGCCACTGAGAAGGAAGGCACCAGAGGAAGGCCAGCTGAGGATGGACAGAGATCTTGTGTTGATGTCATCATCCGACTACCTGGAGGCCCCCCCAAAGCTGCACCTATCCCTGATCCTCAGTTACAACAGGACCTATGAACCTTCACCATGGACCAGCCCTGTGCTTCAGTTTGTAATTAAACATTGTTCAGGAACCATTAGTGAGTGGTTCTCTAACTATGCGGGCTCAGAGAAAACATATATGAGCTTGCTTTCTCACTTTCTACAAATGGAAGGTAATTGTATGGCAGATGTAAAGTCAATTGCATAACTGAAGTCAGAAATAATATGGATTTAAAATACATAGATACGGAAAGCAGAATTATTTGGACTGTTTGGCTAATTTGAAGAAATTCAGACATCCACCCAAAGAATTGAGGCCCAGTCATTTTGCCTAAAATCTTTCTATATTTCATATGACAGTGATTTCTGGGCCTTAAGTATTTTCGTCTATCTGTATCCATAGCTACAATCTATTCTGTCACATGAGTCACTGTTTCTTCCTTATTAAATATGTGTCCTTCCTGTTGGTGGTGTGAACTCTGAAGCACCCTTTGCTGGTCTAAGTGCTGGGGCTGTAGCAATGGACAACACAGATCTCTACATCATAGAACCTACTTGCTAGGAGGAGAGACAACTGTACCTGCCATGTGCCACTTTGTGGGCTGCAGTGCGACTGATTCTTCCTTTATTTTGCCAGAAGCGTGGGAGTTCTTTGTGGAAATTCTGATTAAATCCATAGGAAATTTACATGGTATCCATACACATACATATTTGTGTGTAGGTGGGCATATAACAGAATAGTTTGTGTATATTTAGGTGCCACCTACATTTGGCTAGGAGACCTGGTTCAAGTACAACTCTAGGCCTCACTTTCTCATCTGAAAAATGGGGATTATCATAGTATTACTCTTACCTCGTAGGGATTAAATGCATATAAATAATTTAGCATAGTCTGGCACAAACGAAAAGCTTGATGGATGATAGCTCATATAATGTTATTATTGCACATACATTACTTTATACACATTTGCCCAATAGTCCTTAACAGAATGAAGTAATTATGGGTCTCATTTTGTTTCATTCATTTAACATTTATTGAATACTGTACCACTGCCAGGCCCATTGTGGCAGATTGCTTTTTTTCAGAGCCAGCTGTAACTGTATCTCCCATTCTTGTCACTTCCCCATCTAAAGGTACAGTCTCTCCTCGTACACAGCCTACCTTCTCCTTGTACCTGGGTGGGTGTGTGACTTGCTTGTAGCTAATGAAGGTGGTAGAAGTGTGTGACTTTCCAGGCTAGGCCATAAAAGGTGATGCAGCTTTCCGTAGGCTGGTACGTTCACACTGGAGTCCTAAGGCAGTGTTGCTATGAGGAAGCCCCAAACTAGGCCACAAAGACCACATGGGGAAGCACTGGGCCCACCCGGAGAGAGAGATGCTCAGCTAACCACTGCAGCTGTGGCTCCTGTCACCGTCTGACTGCAAACCTGAGAGACCCTAAGCCAGAACCACCCAGTAGGCCCACCCCCAAATACCCGACCCACAGAGATCACGCGAGAAAATAAAATGATTGTTGTTGTTTTAAACCATTACGTTTTAATGTGATTGGTTATGTATCTATAGAGAACTAGAACACCTGCTTTTAAGTGCTCAAGATAGAGCATTAAATAGACCTTATTCTTGGCAAGCAAGGAACAACTATTTTTCAGGGTTTTAATTATCAGGTAGTTATTTGGACCTGCCATGAAGTCTAAATTTGTAGATATAATTAGGAAGTAGATCACATCCATTCATTCATATATGCATTTAATAAATCAGTTTCTCAATATAGCTGCTTTCTCTGGCACCTGAGCGTTAGCAACCCTTTCTCCATGTTCCTAAACACCCAGGCCTGCTCCTATTTCAGCTTATACAGCATTATTAATGCTTGTTGCTTCTGTCCCTCCACTGACCAGCAGCAGTCAAGTTCATTCTGTTATCTTTGTATCCCTAGCATCTAGCCTAGTGCCTGTACATAACCTGTATAAAAAAAAACAAGTAAGACAAAACACTTAACTGAAGGAGGGTTGCTAGTTCCTTCCAATACGGACATACCGATAATTTCTTCAAGGACAGTCTTTATCTTCTAGGAGTTCACAGTTCAGCACTAGGCACTGGGAAGTCCAGCCCAACAAGTACAGGGAGTGGGCTGCCTGCATTGATTCCTGTGGTGGAACAGGGGGACATCAGGGCAGTGCTTTGGGGGTGCGAGGCGGAGGGGGCACGGGAAAGAGCCCATTCATTTATTCTGCAAATATTTGTCACCAGAGCGCAGGCAGCACATGGTGAGCGATAAATATGTTATAAAACGCCAACACTGTTCTAGGTGTTGGGGATGCAGCAGCGCACAAGAAAACTGCGGTGGCCCATGCCGTCTTCAAGCTCACGGCCTAGCGAAGAACCACAGGCAGTAGACATAATTATGTAAAAGTGTGTTACATGCCGAGCAGGAAAACAACAGGCGGCTGAAATTCTCGTAGAGATGTTAGATCCTTCGGCTGGGGGCAGCCGTGGGCGAGCTTTGAGTGGCAGTGGCCAGGAGGGGGACGGGCTGTAAAAGGGCAGGAATACTGCAGGCAAGAAGACCTGGGAAATTTAAGATGCATGTATTTTCTGCCTGGAAGAAGGACCGTGTGCCTACGGTTAACGAGGTCGCTCGGAGCACTCGGGGTTCTCCCGGGGTAGGCGGCTGCATTTTGAGTGCTCAGTAGTGCAAGGCGGCCTGAAGGGAACTGCTTCTCATGCTCGGCACATTTAGGCTCCTCAGACCTGCAGGTACACCAACTCCCGCTTCGATTCCGGCTGCAGCAGGCCGGCAAGATGGGGGGGTGGCTGGGGCTCCAGCACTGCAGCGCTCACTCTCGAGGATCTGTGGTCTGCAACACCGCGCGGGCGGGCGGGGGCGGAGTTTGTGCTGCGGACCTAGGCCGTGGCGGTGGCCCCACCCAAGGCCCCACCCCCAGCCCCCAGGCCACGCCTCCATACCCTGCTGATTGGATCAAGCCTACGGAAGGGCCGGGCGTCCCCTGGAGGCCGGGGGGTCGGGCTGAGGCGGGCGCACTGATTGGCCCAGGTGGGATGAGGTCATCGCTAGCAGGTTCGAGCGGCCCGGACGCCGGCGGGGCTGCTGAGGCTGCTGTGAGAGGGCGCCCGCGGCCGCTGGAGAGCCGACAGGCGAAGGAGGCTGGGAGGCGGCGGCCGCGCTAGCTGGCCTGCTTGGTCGCTTCCCGGCGCCGCTGCGGGTCCGCCGCTGCTCTTCCTGCTGGCCCGCTGCTCAGCTGAGCGCCGCGAGAGCAGCCGCCCGTTGGCTGGGTTCCGGCTCCGTTCGGGAGTCGTGCGCGCCGGCGGGCTCGGCGCCACACCTGTGGAGCCGGCGGCCGTCGTGGGTGCCGGCCGGGGTCCCGCCGCGTGCGTGCTCGGGGCTGTGGGCCGCCGGGGCCCCGGGGGAGGCGCGTCCCCCGGCTGGGCGTAGCGGGCACTATGGGGCTCCCCGCGCTCGAATTCAGCGACTGCTGCCTAGACAGCCCGCACTTCCGAGAGACGCTCAAGTCGCACGAGGCGGAGCTGGACAAGACCAACAAATTCATCAAGGAGCTCATCAAGGACGGGAAGTCACTCATCAGCGCGCTCAAGAGTGAGTGCCGCGAGCCCGGCGGGGACGGGCCCCCGGGTGGCAGGGGCGGTCGGCAGCCCTAGGCGCTGGGCGCGCGCGCCGGGCTGGTTTTCTGTCCCCCGGGGCGCTGAGGGACGGGTGCAGATCCTTATATTGAGGCGGGAAGGATATGAAAAACGGGCGAGGCTGCTGCAGTCGCCGAGGAAAGAGCCGTCGCTCAGCGGTTTGCTTTCTGGGCTGGCCGGGAGGTGACGGAGCGCTACGGGTGCTCGTGGGGCACCGTGGGTGCGTGTGCGCGGCGCACAGGTGTCCCGGCAGTGGGACTGTAGTGCCTGGCGCGCCACAGCTTGTTGGGAAACCCCATCGCGTCCACGACTTCGGCTCCCTTGGGTGCCCAGCCGTGGGAACAGAGAGAGTCCTGCCAAGGGGGCGCTGCCTCCCCTCGGAAAAAGGCGGCTGGTGGCTGCTTCCCTCTCAGCACGCAGCTCCAGCCTCCTCAGGGCCGCCGGCGTTCTCCGGCAGGCACAGGCGCTGCCCCGAGAAGGGCTGGCTGGAATGGTTGGTTAGCTCACGATTCCTTGCAGTGTCGGCAGCCAGGAGCCCCCAAGTCTCGAATCAGGGCCATGTACGTGTGCAGGTCTGATTCTTGTGTTAAGCAGAAGGTGATAGGGGTGGGAGTACAGCATCAGAGTGTTCCTTTACTCTAAAATGTGGGCGAGGGTTTAAAAATAGAACGAGCATATCTTGACTCTCCCTCGCTCTCCTTTTTACCTCTCCTATTATCCTTGAATACTCGGAGGTCTTGAGAAGGAACGTCTTCGGCCCTCCCTCAGAAAGGAGAAGTTTAAACATATCCTTAAAGAGTCTCAAACCTTTTGTAAAACCGTTTTTGCTTATTTCCTTTTGGTAGGGGAGAAATGAAATTTGTATTCTGTGTATGATTTTCCCTTGAGTTTTGCAGAACCAGAGAGCTGCTGCTTCTGGCCAAACGAGCACTCGAGGATGAGCGCCTTGGACTGTGAGATCGTATTTTGGTAGCCTTGACAGTTTAACCATTTAAAAATAGTTTAGTACATCTTTTAGTTTTGAGAATCAGGGATAACATGAAGGAAAATAGTGGAACTGTCTTTGACTTTACTTTTCCTGTCTCTGTGATGGATTTCTTAATAGGTGATACCTTTCAGCTAAGAAAGGCAGAGTGGGGTCCTAGCTGTGAGAATTGTCCCCAGGCTTCTTGAAAGGAGACTTCAAGTCAAGGGCTTAAGATGTTATTTTGTGAGCCTGTTGCTTCTAAAAATGAAGAGGAAGACAATGGAACTCAGGGCAGCAAGTGCCAATCTTTTGGGGTGAAATCAACATAAAACTGTAATATGATGAGGTCCCTTAGTGGCAGGGTCTGGGCTGGAGACTGATGTGAAGGATTGAACACACTCTTCCTTTGTCAATGACCAGGGCTATCTTTGGTTCATCCCAGGTTTGGAGTTAAGTTGGGGGCCCACTTTTCTGGCCTGTGAATTTTGATTGAATCTCAGGCCAGCTTTAATTGGGCCTCTGCATTATTCAGCAAACCGTTGGAGAGCCTGCTGTGTTCTGGATACTAGCATGGGCACTGAGGATGTAGCAGTGAATGTTCTATTGCCCCTGTGGCTACGGAGACTTACTCCACACCAGGCACCGCTTCACTCATGCGTTATGTCATGTGTTGTTATTCAGTTTACAAATGAGAAAACAGGCTCGGGGGATCCACTAGCTCAGAACCACACAGATCTAGCAGTGGGGCTTAATTTTGAACCCCTACATGGTCTGAGCTAGAGATGGAGGTCCTGCTGATGTGGAGCTCTTAACTCCTGTCCCATCCTGCTTATCTAGAAAGGACCCTCTGGATCAAGCCTGCTGGAATTTGGACTTATATTTGAGGAGGGTGCATTTGTGTGACTTGCCACTTAATTGTCTGCTATTTTTTGGGGGGTGGGATGGGGATAGGAATTCTTTGGGTGGGAGGAAACAATGCCGTGATAGGGTTTAAGAATTATGTAAATTGTCTAATGGAATGGACCACCCTATGGGGGAAAGACTGATGGGGCACTAGGTGTTCTAATCTCTAAGCCAGCTCTATATCTAAGTATACTCTGATTAGGACTACTTGAACAGGTAGGTCATGTGACCTCTTAAACTGGAGAGGGTGGAGTCAATCACTATTTCCCAGACTTCATGCAATGGATAGGTGCTTGCTACATTGTATATTGCTATATAACTATTCATGCAGTATTTTTCTCCATTTTTTCCTTATCACTATTGTAAATGTGAAGCTAGTGTTTTAAAAAATAAATACATAATTATATAAATAACACTGAGTATTTACAGGTCTTTGGGTTTAGGGTCCCTTTGTGTTAATCTGAGGCAATAAAACTGGCCTTCAGAGACACGAAACTTCAGCTAGATCATTGTTATTGCGACTTTCATTTTATGAATGAGGCAACTGAAGATTGATCAGAGAGGTCAGTAACCTGCCCAAGGCGACACAGCAGTTAAATGTATTTGAACCCAAGTTGTCTGATTCCAGAGCCTCTGCCTGAACCCTAATGCAAACTGTTGCCTAGATCATTTGTTTCTGGAAACCCTTTGAGAATCTGATGAACAAGTAAACCCCTTAAAGTCTTTCCCTGGAGACCAAACCTTTGGTCTAGACACATAGAAGAAGCAATAAGATAATTTAGGACTTAACCTTGGCCACTCCCAGTCAGTTTCTTCTGTGCTGATTTGTCAGGCTTTTTCTGTGGGCACTCATTGCCCAGGACTCTTTCCTTGACCTGATCAATGTGTCTTAGGAGGATTCTGTAGGTTTAAGTCTTTTATTTTTTCGGTACAGGTGATAGAGGCTGGTGAAGTCTAGACTTGTAGAATTAGAGTTTTAGGGTTCCCTGGGTTTGAATCTTGACCCATCATTATGGGTTGACTCTGAGCAAGTCACTAAGCCTGAGCTCCTCCGATGTAAAGTGGGAATAGCCCCCTTGACCTCCCAGGGTCGTTGTGAGGACTGAGTGACATAGTGCTTGTAAAGAGAGCACCCAGCTGGGAGCCTGGAGCATGGCACTGCTTAGAGGGCAGTAGCTGTAAATCATCTGCCAGCATTCAGGGCTGTCAAGACTTGGAGCAAAAGGCCCTTAAGAGCAGAGGAACATTTTTGATTTGGGTGCAGGGAGTGAGGCACATGGCTCCTTCATGCCATTCATCGATAACTTACACAGTTGTGTATGTGTTAACCACTGGTGGGAAGAATCCTGGTACCTCTGTTTGTATGAAGTTGGGGTTATGCCAAAAAAGTTCTGTAAGTTAAAAAGAAAATAATAAGGTCTCCAAACATTTTTTGGTTCCTAATAAGATTCTAACATTCTGGTAGTTTAAGTTTTCAATCTTCTTTCTTGATTAACTTCCGCCCTCAGTGGCTGGGCTAGCTGCCTCTGTCTGCCTTCTTTGCAGCGAAAGCTTGCAAAATTCGCTGGACTTCATGTCTGGCTGTCTATGGACTCAGTGGCAAACCAGATGTGGTTTCACAGAATAAAAGTGAGTCAGGCTGTTGGTTTCAGGGCTGGCATGGGTTTTCAGGAACTGGATTTCTTTCCATCTGGAGAATTGGTTAATGGACTTGTTGCTGGGGATATGCCCCTTTAAATTTGACTTGTGCTTTCTGAGATAGAGTACCCTTATTCTTTTTGTCTAAGATGGGGGGTGGGGTGGGGCAGAAATGAAAATTTTAAATATGAACTTTTTTGAGATATAATTCACTTTACTATACAGTTCACCCACTTAAATCATCCAATTCAGTGGTTTTAGTATATTCATGGAGTTGTGCAGCCATCACCACAATCAATCTTAGAACATTTTCATTGCCCCAAAAGAAACCCAGTTCCCATGAGCAGTCATTCCCCATTTTCTTCCAGGTCTCCCCCTCTTCTACCTCCCAAACCCCCAACCCTAGTCAACTGCTAATGTATTTTCTGTCTCTATAGAGATTTGCCTGTTCTGGATCAGAAGTACAATTTCAATTCTCCTAGATGGTGGTGACCAACTTTAGATACAGAGTTCATGTTTGGAATTTCAGGTGGGGTAACTTGGAATCCATAAGCTGCGTTCCTTCAGGGATTTCAGTAGAGGTGAGGTCCCACAGAGAGCCATGTCCTGAGGCCTGGAGAAACCCAGCTGTGCCTTTGTGTTTCCACCTCAAGAGAGGAGAAGGATTCATTCTGGTTGATGGTACTTTTATGGATGAAGAGGAGATTACCAAAACAAGACTCTAAGAATCCAGCCCCTTCCTGAAGTGAACTTCCTAGAAAGAAACATGCAGCAGGTGCTAGATGAAGTGAGAACATCATCTCAGTTATTTTTCAGACTCTTATGAGTCCTCAGAATAGCTAAGATTTGTACTGTGAAGTCTTGTGTCTCTCTCTCCATTGTAGGATTAAAGAACCATTGTAGTTTAGAGGGGCAGATGAGGGCCTTTGGCTATTGCTTGACTTTGTTAAGCAGTAGACTTTCCTCTCTGGGGTAGCACTGAGTGACTACCAATGATTCTTTCTTTTTAAAATATTTTTAAAAATGCATACTTTTGTAGCACTAATTTTTTTTCATTGAAAATTATTTTATTGAGGAATAAATTACATATAACATTAATTTCAGGTGTACAGCGATTTGATATTTGTATATATTATGAATGATCACCACAATAAGTCTAGTTAGCATCCATCACTCTTCATAGTTAAAATTTTTTTTGGGGTAAGAACTTGTAGAAATATTCTTAGCAACTTTCAAATGTGCAACACAGTATTATTAACTATAGTCACCATGCTGTACATTACATCCCATGACTTGTTTTATAACTGGAAGTAATTCTCTTTTAATTGGGTAATAAAGCATTGAACAGGATGCTAAGAACCTGTTCCTGGGTCTAATTTGATAAGATAAACGGTTCATCCTCTTTGCTCATTAAAAAGAGTTAAAAAGCCAACATCAAGAGTTGTGTGCTTTAAAGCATGCCACCCTTTTATAATTCTTTATAATTTGGTATACGCTTTGCGATAGTGAGGTGAGCTCTTTTTGAATAGTATTAACTCCAAAGGATGTTCAGTGCCAACCTGCTTTGTCTCGGAGTCGTTATACTACTCACAAACTCCTAATGGGACACATGGGGTTAGGTAGCAAAAAAGTTTTTCCCAGCTCCCTTGCTTTACTTTAGCACCTTGCAAATACAAGGGAAAAAATGCATTTACTAATTATTTGTAAATGGTGGTAATTTGCAATACTGACATTTGGAGTATTACTCATATACACATAAATAACAACAAATTAAGTCCAAACAAGAGTTTGAAGTTTTTATGTAACATTGGCTTTTTTAATAACGCCCTTCTAGTTTAATCCATTCTGTTTTTGATTGCATTGAATAAATTGCCTCTACTCTGTAGTTCTCAACACACTGAGAGGCTTGAGCTCACTTCCCCAACTTTTTATAATTAATAGATTTAATTTTTTTAGAGCAGTTTTAGGTTTACAGAAAACTGAGTAGAAAGTATAGAATTCCCATATAGCCCCAGTTTTCCCTACTATTAACATCTTGCATAGGTTTGGTACATTTGTTACAATAGTGATAACACTGTTATTAACTGCAGTCCCTCGTTTACATCAGGGTTCACTCTTTGTGGGTTTTGACAAATGTATAATAATATGTATTGGCCTTTGCAGTATCATACGGAATTAGTTTCATTGCTTTAAAAATTCTCTGAGCTCCACTTAACTCTACTCCATCCCCCCATCCATGGCAACCACTGATCTTTTTACTGTTTCCCTAGTTTTGCCTTTTCCAGAATGTCAGATAGTTGGAACCTTAGCGTATGTGGCCTTTTCAGATTGGCTTCTTTCATGTAGCAATATGAATGGAAGTTTCCTCCATGTCTTTCTGCGGCTCAGTAGCTCGTTTCTTTTTATCATTAATATTCCTGGATTAATATGTCTGGATATAACACATGACTGTATCCATTCATTAATTGAAGGACATCTAGGTTGCTTCTAAGTTTTGGCAGTTTTGAATAAAGCTGAATACAAACATTTGTGTGCAGGTTTATGTGTGGACATAGTTTTCAACTCATGTGGAAAAATGCCAGTGAGTGTAATTGCTGGATCGTAAGAGTATGTCTAGTTTTGTACGAAATCGCCAAAGTGTCTGCCAAAGTGGCTGTCCTGTTTGGAATTCCCATCAGCAATGAAGGAGATTTCCTGGTGCTTCACATCCTTACCAGCATTTGTGTTGTCTGTGTTTTTTTTTGGATTTAGCCATTCTAAGGGGCATGATGATGGCATCTGATTGTTTTTTAAATTTGTAATTCCTTAATAACATGGGGTTGAGCATCTTTTCACATGCTTATTTGCCATCTGCGTATCTTTCTTGAGGTCTTTGTTTGGATCTTTCACCCGTTTTTTTACATGGGTTGCTTGTGTTTTCTTATTGTTGAGGGTTTTTAAAATTATTATGGTAAAATATCCATAACACAAAATTTACCACTCGAATCATTTGTAAGTACAATTCAGTGGCATTAAGTCTGTTCACACAGTGCTTTGTAATCACTAGCACTATCTCTTTCCAGAACTTTTTTGTCACCCCAAACTGAAACTCTACCCATTAAAAGGTAACTCTCCATTCTCTCCTCCTCCTAGTGTCTAGTAACCTCTGTTTTTACTTGCTGTCTCTGTGAATATGATCACTGTGTCTTATATTAATGGAATAATATAGTATTTGTCTTTGTGTGTCTGCTTTATTTCACTTATGTCTTCAAGGTTCATCCATGTTGTAGCATATGTCAGAATTTCATTACTTTTTATGGTTGAATATCTCGTTGAGTTTTAATTACCAACAACTCTCATTAAGAAAGAATAATTTTTTTTCCTCTCCACCACTTTTTTCTCCTTCAGAGTGATCACTAACATTTGTAATTGATATATTAATTTATCATGGGCACCTCTCTCAAGGATATTACTCTTTTTAAAGTAGCCATTTCTTTCAGCATGTTTTGGGGGAATTTTTGTTTTTGTTTTTTTTAAAAAGTTGTATTGAATCACACATTTCACTGGTTTTAAGTGTACATTCAGTGATTTGTTGTTACAGAGTTATGCAACTATCACCCAAACCAGTTTTAGAATATTTCTAGCACCCCAAAAAGGCACCCTTTGTTCTCATCTCAGGCTTCAGATAACCACTATCTTACTCTTTTCTGTTTCTATAGATTTGTCTTTTATGCAAATGTTAAGCTAAATTTACTCCTACTATCAGTGGTCCTTTGCATTCTGGCTTAAGTTAGCATAATGTTTTTAGATTGTATATGTTGTAGCATGTACTAATGGTTTGTTCCTTTTTATTGCTGAAGTGTATTCCATTCACCAGCTGATGGACATTTGGGTTGTTTCTAGTTTTGGGGTCTTAGGAATAATGCTGTAATGAACATTCACATACATGTCTTTGTGGACATGTTTTTGTTTCTTCATTTCTTATGTAGGACTAGAATTCTTAGGTTGTATGGTAAACTTATGTTTAATTTTTTTAAAACCTACCATAACAAAAGCATCCTTTAAATTCCCACCACCGTTGTACAAGTGTTCCAGTTTCTCTATATTATTGTCAGTACTTGGTACTGTCTGTTTTTTTGATTGTAGCCATCTTAGTGGGTGTGAAGCGGTATCTCCTGGTTTTAATTTGCATTTCCCTGTTGGCTAAGATGTTGAGTGTCTTTGCATGTGCTTGTTGGCCATTGGTGCATTTTCTTTGTTGAAGTGTCTATTTAGATCTCTTTGTTGGGCAGCATTTTGTATCTTGATTTTTTTCCCCCTTTGTCGCATGAAAGGTTTGATGATTAAGTGAACAACACTCAGTTTATTTTCTCCATTTGCTCTCTGTTGAGGATTTCTTGTTGCCATTTGCTTCAACCTCACATGCATTTGATCAGTTTCAGGATCTCAGGGCTCAGGATGGTGGTTCTTAGGAGGCTGAGTTTCAGGTTTCTGTTCTTGTTAGGCCACTCAGGTTCCCTCTAAGCAGAGGCCCCAGGCTGGGTTTCCTAATTCCCTCTGGTGTAAGCTAATGATCACAAACCCCATGGACTGACAAAATGAGAATGGGCCCTGGAGGAACCGTTATCACAGCTGGAGTATTGGGAAAAAGCAGCTCTTGAAGGGGACTGTTATTTTGTCAAGGCCACTACATTTTTAATATAGTCAAGAGGGGGATGCCAATATGAAACTAACAGCCAGAGTGGTTTCCCTAGGTCTAAACTTCTGACTCACCCTAGTTTTAGTCTTTAGAATTATAACCAAGTATGTTTCAAATGATGAATCTTTTGCCATCAAAGGAAGGCTTTCATTCAACAAATATAGCCCTTCTCTGCTCTTACCATGTCTTCTAAGCTAAGCCCTAGACTAGAATGTTTTCAGGGTAGTAGTAATGGATGCAGAAGTCACAAGGTGGAAAATCACGTGGGGTGTTTGAGGCTCAGTGGGGAGGCCAGATGGCAAAGGAATGTGGGGGGAGACAGGAGCTAAGTCACAGGTGTCTTGAGTACCAGAAAAGACTCTGGGTTTCATTCTAAGTGTGATGCGAAGCTATGGGAGTTTGTGACATGGTCCTACTTAGGTTTTTAAAGAGACTATGGTGACTGCCATGTGAAGAATAGATAGAGGGGGGCAAAAGTGGAGGCAAGGAGACCAAGTAGGAGGCTGTCGTGACAGGTGAGGTAAGTAGCACCTTGGGCTAGGGTGGCAGCATGGGGGATGGTGGTCAGATTCTGGGTATTTTTGAAAGTAGAGCCCACAAGACTTGCTGTTTAGTTAGATATGGGAGAAAAGAGAGAAGTCAAGAACAATTTAAGTGTTTTTGGCTGGAGCAGTTATGTGAATGACGGTGAAATAATGAAGACTCGGGGAATGTTAGGTTTGGGAGGAAAACTAACAGTAAGAATGATTGACTTAAACTCATAGTGAAAAGACAGAAAAAATTAGAGACAGTTTATGAATACATTCTCATAAAAGCATCAGAGTATGGAAATATGCAGTATAAAGTACCCCCTTTCCTGAGTCAACCACTGTCAACTAACTGTTCAGTATGTTTTTTTCTCTTGTCATTTTTCTGTGCATTTTTTTCATAAATGGGATTATACTATGTGAATTATTCTGTGCTTTTCTTTTCTGCTTCATACTATGTCTTAAGAGATCTCCCATGTCAGTACATGCACATAGTGCATTATTTTTAAAGGCTGCAGAGAGTTCTGCTGTGTGGATATCATGGCTTATTCACCCAGTCTCCTGTTGAAGGATATTTGGATTGTCTCCGTTTTTCACTATTAGAGAAAGTGCTGTAGTGATCATTTGCATACCCACCTTTGTGTGTTGATGTCAGCATTTTCACGGATAGAAGATTGCCAGAATCCTTAATTCCTTGAAGTGGAGTTGTTGCCAACCTCCAAGTTTTACAAGCTCTTTGACTTACTAATGTTTAGGTCCTTTTCATTCCTACAGCCAATTGGTATTTCTCTGGTGCTCTTTTGAATGTGTTAGATTATGTTTCTGAAGCTTAACCTTTTGCTTAAATTAGAAGTATCCTTAACAGACCAGGCCCTTCTGTTAGGCACTGACACAGATTTCTAAAGGAACCAAGAGTTGGGGGAAAAAAAATCTGTGTGTGTGTGTGTGTGTGTGTGTGAGAGAGAGAGAGAGAGAGAGAGAGAGAGAGAGAAAGAGAGAGATTACAATTAATTGGCTGTGTTCTAATTAACCTTGGACCTGTCTGATATCTCTTCTGAGCTGCAGGTTCTTATGGATAAAATGGAAATGGAATAGGGTTTGCCCATATCTAAAAGGCTATTCCAACCTCAAATTTGAAGAAGGAAATCATGTTTGTTAGGGGGAGGAAAATAGCTTTAGTCACTAGAGCAGTGTGTACTAATTAGAGTCACTGGGGTTTACACATTTTTGTAGAAACCCAGAGTGGAGAAATAGAGGAAATAGTAAGGAAAACAGCTTGGCAGTGTGGGCCAGAGACTGTCACGGCATGTTTATATCTGGCTCGTTTCACCTTGGTTGGAAGGCACAGAACTCTGCAGAGGGGAAGCTTGGGGACTGGGCAGTTGCCTTCTATATTTAGAAAGAGGAGATTCCTGGGGTTAGAGCGGTCTGTGTGTGTTTTCTTTGCCAGATGGACAAAGGTTTGAGGGGCTAGGGAATTCTGGACCAAACCTTGTTAACCAGCTGGCTTCTCTGGGCCAACCCTGTAGCTACACTTTGATTCCTGCTGCAGCCACAAGGAAAAGCCAAAATAAACCCCTTCTTACATGGTTTGTAAAGGCACCATAGGTAGATTTCAAAGCTCACCCGATCTTGCTATCAGATGTGCTTTTAAGTTTATTCTAGGGTAATTGAACGGTTTGAAAATACGATTTCACTGGTTCCTCCTGTGAGTCTTTGGATAAATTTCTAGGCAGATTGAGTTGAACTCGAGGCAGTTTCTGTGCCGTGGGGACTATCATCAAGCAGGTAGGACTAAGTAAGACCACAGCTTCCTGACTGCGCATCTCCTTGTCCCACTTTCGGGTCAGGTGTAGAGCATGATTATCAATTGAGCAAGTAAAATTAAGTTAAAAAGCCATTTTTATTTTAATTTATACCTGTTTCTTTTTTAAAAAGTTTATCTAAGTAGGTAATACCTATAAATGGTACACAGTTCAAAAGGGGCAAAAATGAATGGAAGTACCCCTCCAATTCCTCCTGTTCCTGACCCCTAGTTCTTCTGTTGGAGCAACATTTTGTCAGATCTTGCATGTTTTTTAGATATAATGTATGCATATGCCAGCAAATAGATATTTATATATTTTTCGGTAGTATGACTTATGTACTGTTTTGCATATTGTACAGTTTTAATATATTTTAGCTATTCTACACTGGTACATATAGAGCTCCTCATTTTTAGCATTACATTGTATTTCATTATATGGATACAACATAGTTTATTTAACCAGTCCCTCAATAATAGACCTGTAAATGGCTGCTGACCTTTTACCATTACAAGCAATGCTGGCTGTGAACAACCTGACAGGGGCACATGAGGGAGTAGATCTGTAGGATGAATTCTTGGAAACAGAACCGCTGGGCTAAAGGGTATGTCTTATGTACATTTTTCATGCTTATAAACATCTCATAGAAGTGTTTCTGAAAAGTTTTCAGTGAACTGAATTTTATAAATCCTGATTTTAGAGTAGGAAGGAAACTCATTATTTAGTTTATTACAGAATGTTCTCTGTAATAAAGCAGTGCTTAGAGTTTTCTCCATTTCTTGCCCTGCAGTCTATATGTATTGCTGATTCTGGGATTAAAAGTCATTACAAACTCATGTCTTCAAATGAGACACAGCTGTACTAGGGATCCCTTGGCTGTAGGGCCTGAGAACTTGAGTTCTTAGTGAGGGTGCTGTTGGGTGTTGATCTTTGTGCAGTGTTTGCATTATTCAGGAAGCTTGGCAAGGGGTAAAGAAGGGCCGTTTCCTATCTTTGGTGACTGGTGAGTGTGACTTTGGGCCAACAGGCACACCTTGTCTGTCTGCAAAGCTTGTCTGGAGCTGAGTGGTTTGCTGCATTTCTCCTGCAGCTTCCTCTCCCTGTCCTGCAGAGCTTAACACCTCCCCTCGTGGAGGACAGGACCATGCCACCTGTCCCATGTGGTGTTTATTCCAGTGCCTGTGACAGCTCATGCTGGGGTGGAAGGCTCCTGGTTGAGGGGTTTCTGGGACGCGGCAGGCTTTTGAGAGGAGGCAAGAGAAGCACAAACTGTCTGTAGGACAACTAGCAGTTTAAGAGGGTCTGGAGGAGGGAGCAGAGAACTTTGGGAAAGGAGGTGAAGGCTAACCAGTCCAAGGAGGCAGTGTTCCTAATGACGAGCCATTTGAAACCGCCTCCATTATTTTTGCCCCACCTTTATCATGGTTTATTACTTTGAAAAAGTGTACTCATTAAAAAGTATTTTAATTTGAAAGGGAACTTTACAGCATTCCAAAATCATAGGCTTGATGTGGTTAGCCATACTTTTTTTCCTAAAATATCTTCAAATAGTCATTAAGTCATAACCATTAAATCGTAAAGTATTGGTCATTATATCACCTAAAATATTCCTATATTTCACCAGTGATTTGAGCTTCACTCTGCTTAACACTGTCCCAGGGCAGAAGTGTGTGAGAGAATGGACACCATCTGGCCATTGGCCTGCAGGAAGGGAGGGGGACGGAAAGAGTGTGCTTCTGACTAGGGTACAGGTGTTGGGGTAGGTGGCAGTGTGCTAGGGAGTACACAAAGCAAGTGGCAGGGAGTACACTCTGCTGAGAATCAGTGTTACTCAATGGAGTCATTATTTGAATATTCCAACAAACACTGATACATTATGGAAGAGAATGGGAGACTCCATGTCAGTTTTCAGAGGGGATGTGCTGGTGTGGGTGAGGAGAACATGCCACTGTGGACGGAGGAGGGCGGAGGCTTAGGTCCTGGGGGAATGGCTGAATTGTGCACTACAGAAGCAGAGCTGTGGAGTGGGATGGGCAATGAGGAGCTAAGTAAGGTTTGTCCGTGCTGAGCTGGCCCCATGGGACACACAGGTGGCAACACCTACAAGGTGGAGGAAGCCCAGGTGTGGCACTCCAGAGGGGCCTGGCAGTGCTGTGAGCTGGGGTCTCACCAGGTGTGTTTAGTCCTTCTCAGCCTTAGCTGCGTGTTAAAATCACCTGAGGAGCCTGGCGCTCATCCCCAGCGATTCTGGTGTGATTTGGCTGTGTTGCAGCCTGGTCATGGGGAACTTGAAAGGCTCAGTGGGTGATTCTAATGTGCAGGAGAGGTGAAGAGCCACGGGCATGAGTGAGAGAAAAGAATGGAGGCTGCAGTCATGGGGAATATCGACATTGAGAAGAAGAGGTGGGTGGAAGAGGGTTGGGGAGACCTTTGCTCTGAAGATGAGGTGTTTCATTCTGGCCAGTTTAGGTGAGTGCTTGCCCACCCAGACTGGCTTCAGTTTGGAGGGAGAACTGCAGAAAGCAACAGAAGTGCAGGGTGTGAAGTATTCTCCTTACAATACTGTAAGGAATACGTGACATAATTGTAGGTGTCGGGCTTACTGCCCCGTAATTGGAACATGCCATTATTTTAATTTTTAGATTGTCCTTGTGGTAGATAGTGGTTCTTAAATATGAATGTGTGAAAGAATTCCCCTAACTGCACATTCCTGGGGTCTCCTTGGGGAGATTCTGGTGCAGGAGCGCTAGTTTGAGCTTTGGAAATTTGCACTCCTTGTCAGGCCTCTAGGTGCATGGGCGGGGTTCTTAAACCACCATTAAGTCTGAATAGGCCAGAAGACATTCTACATCAACCTTGTCTCAAATCCTTTGTCCCCATTTAATGTGCACAGCTACACCAACTAGCCTCATCTTGGGACTCTTGGGAAGGAGCTGTTGAAAGTGTACAAGATAAAATAGAATTCTACAACTTCAGAACATCTCCGCATGTGGCTCCACGCCTGGCATCCAGTTGTTCATGAGCTCAGTCTGTGAGTTGGACCCTCTGCAGCCCTGTGGGGCGGGGCAAGCTCCTCAAAGGAAACTTTATGCTCTTGGGCAATCCCAGGGCAAACGTTTTCCCACAGTGAGTCTTGGGCATTCTTGTCAGGGTTAAAGTCATTTGGGGTCAGAGCCTGTAATTATGTTGAACATTTTTTTCTTTAAAAACATTCAGGAGGCATAATGAGCTGGTTGAACTGTTGCATAGCTTGAGGGGACTCAGTGTCTGGGGAGAGTAGGAGAGAGCCTGGCTGATGGCTCTGAGGATGCAGTACCCCAAACCCGGAGAGCTGACCTCCCCCTCCTGCCTCAGAGGTGCCCTCCGGCAACTCCTTTCTGGCAACAGCCCCTCCTTATCTCTGCTCTGATCTCAGTGGGTTCTCAGCCAGCAGAACACAGCACAGCCACTGCGGGTGGGACCCAGGGTGTGGCTGTGAGGAGACTGCTGCTCTCTCCCTTGCTTGCTGCTTAAGGGACTCCTAAGAGGTGGGCTGCTCTTCCAAAGACAGGGATTGCTTTCATTTGTATCTGACTAGTGCATGGGGATGTTTGACCCAAATCCCACCCAGTCGGCTTATCCAGCAGCCCTCAGCCTCACTTCTCACGCTGTGGGCATTATGGAGGCTGGCACTGGGAGACATGGGTCCTCAGCGGCAGCCTCACCCGCCCCATTGCATCTGCTCTGCTGGCCGGGCCTTGGGGACTCCAGAGAGCTTTGCTTGCTGCTGCTGCTCTGACTGAAGCTGCCCTGAGCTCGCTGTGCAAGGTCAGCAAGCTACCATGTTGCTGGCTCTACTTAGAGCAACGAGATGGTTCTCTCTCTGGAATGAAATCCTGTTTCCTCTTTACATAGCCAGTGTGCTTGTAATCAGTTCCCCAGCAGGGAAGCTCTGCTCCATTGCATAGAAAATTGGAGTGGAACTGAGAGCTTTTGGCCTTGGTGTCTTTTGGGATGACTTCGGCTTGCTTCTCATCTCTCCCACCTCTTCTGGCCAGCGTAACTTCACACCATACTGCAATGAAAAGACAACGCAACAGGGCTTGGGTTTTTGTGCTTGGAGCAGCACAGAGTTCAAGCATGAAGATGATCGCCAGCTGAAGATAACTTAAAATCTGCTTGTTTTCACAAGTCTGGGTTTTGCATGGTGGGATCAAACCTCCCTCTTCCCCTCCAATCTGGAGAATTGAGTCTCTAAAGATTGAAATGTTTTGGTGGTTATCTAAACTTGTGAAATGTTACATGGGAGAAGGATTACTCATGCCTCTTAATGTGACACTTTAAGCAGTCACATTACTGAGCTCCCCAAATGTGTCAGCATGGGGTTAGGCAAAGGTGGGTGGAGTCCTTGGAGGTTTTTTAAAAAACAGCTTTATTCAGATATATTCACACACGACACAACTCACTCAGTTACAGTGTACAGTTCATGGCCTTTAGTATAGTCACAGAATTTTTCCTCCATCCCCACACTTAATTTTAGAACATTTTCCTCATCACCAAAACAAACCCTGCACTCTTTTGCCAAAATTTCCCATTCTTCCCGTCCCCCAGCGCTAGGCAGCCACTTCCTTAGGATTTCAAACCCTTGGCCAAAGTGTGGCCCTCTTCTGTGTGCTTTGTCTCTCGATCTTGTGAAGCCATGTATCCTTTTCCTTTGGTACACCCAATTTGCAGCTCCCTGGAATTCTGTGATTTCAATGCCAGGGTGTTTAGATCTGGCACTCAGTTTTTCTCTGTTCACCTTCCAGCAGATTGGCTAGTGCAATGGGACAAATTCATGCCCATTCATGAGTGCATACATGTAGGTCTCTGGTTTAGAACTTCTGTTACCCTGTGTCTCTTGGTTCTGATCTTGCTTTGGAGAAAGCAGTTTCCAGGTGAGAGTAGAAAGGAAGAACCCAAAATCTAGTAGGTAGCTGTATTGCTTTGAGTAGAAGAAAGGAACTTTTGTTTCTCTAGAGGAAAACAATTGCAGTAATATTCTGATTTTGATAGGTGCATTTGGTGAGCTTTCAGCTTGAACCATTTTGGGGACTATTGATAAAGAAGTAGGTTTCTTGTGTGCTGCAATGGTGATGGTTTGGGGGTGTCAAAGGTTTTAAAGTGGGAGTTCCTCTTAATTGCTAAAGATCTTGTATTCTAAGTAATTCCAGCCCAAATGTAGATAACACATTCTCTACCATCTCTCTTTATAGTTTTCTCTTTCTCTCGTTTGCCTCTTTCCCTGTACTTTCCCCCTTTGATTCTATCACTGTCTGACCTTTACTCAACCCCATCTTGCCTTGCCAAAAGGGCCAAAGAAGTGGCTGATCTCTGACCTCTTGATTATGGGAAAAACAAAGCCTTTTATAAATGGGAACGACCTGAATCTGATGTCCAGAGTTTTAGGATTATAGCTAAGAAGATCGCAGATTTGAGATGACTGTGAATCTCTAGAACGAGGAAGAAGTCTGGGCTGTGAATGGTTCTACCTTGTGAAAAAAAAAAATCTCTATTTGGGGTCTATTTTCCTGTTACACACATATCCTGTGTTATATTTCATAGGTGAAAGGGCATGTTCAGGATCAGGGTGGGTACAGAGCATCTCACAAGTCAGCTGCTTTTTGATGGGGAGAATTTAGGTGCTTATTTTTTGCTTCTCTGATGGGACCTGATGCAAGCTTCACGTTTCCCATTTTTATCATTGGGGTCGAGGGTGGTATTAAAATTGTCTTTATAAAAGTAGGTCTGTAATTTATATTTTGAGAAGATAAATTTGGAGACATGGAATGAGAGCATTTTATTTGGGTTAGTTGAACAGTTCCAGATATAATTATGTATTTATAATACCAGTTAGGGACCTAGAAACCTATTTGGGATAGGTCAGGGAACGGGATATGAAATCTGAGTCTTTGCAGGGATTTTATCTAGAATCTCCAAAAATATTTTGGACAAATTTAAATGAGACCTGGATAAGACGGCTTACATTTCCCTCCCTTGAGCTGCCCGCTGACTGGTGCACAAAGCCATTAACAGAAAAAGAGCAGGATGCCCCTCTCCCTTCTTCTGAGACACGTATTTCCCATCATATAGGTTAGTCATTGAAAAAGAAAAATCAAGCAGTCCAAAACAAACTTGTATTTTTTTTTCTGATTATACAGGTAATGCATGTTCAATAGAGAAAATTTAGAAATTATATATGAATAAAAGAAGAAAATGTAAATTATGCCAATGGTACTGATTAGAGATACTCATTTTGGTTTCATACCCTTTACTACTCTATGGGTCATGATCATTTTTCCATATCATTAACTGCTCTCTAGGATTGTTTCTGGTGGCTCTGTAGTATTCCAAGTCTGCTGTATCAAGACTCACTGAACTAATGACTTACTTTTAGACAGGTTGTTTCTATCTTTGGTTTCACGATCATCAACCAATCTGTAATGAATGTCCTTACAGACTTGCCATCATTATCTCTTTAAGGTAAACTTACATAGGCTGCTCTTACATTTCTTTCCATGTCTTTAAGATGTAGCTCCCATCTCTCGGCTTATTCCGTTCTTTTTCCTGCTTGTTGAGCAGCACCTCGGGGACAAAGAGTAGACTCTTTTTCAGGGTACCACAGAAAGAAAAGTCCCATATGTTGAAAGCATGATGTTAAATTTATGTGAACCATATAATAGTAATAGAATATCTACCATCATTCAACTGTTTATAAGTGTCAGACCATTTTAAGTGTTTTATAAACTATTTCATTGAACCTTCATAACAATCTTAGGAGGTATGTACGGTTATCTCCATTTACAGACTAAAAAACTGTGGTGTGGAAAGTAAAAGCAATTCATACAGCTAAAATGTGGTACAGCCAGGATTTGAACCTTGGTCCAGTGCAAACCCTTTGCTCTTAACCAGTGCTATGCTGCTGATTATATAATCCTAGCCCAGTCCCTTAAACCTTCTGTTTTCTCACTTATAAAATGAGTAATGGGGCTCACTTGAGAGCTTGTAAGGGCTGAACGAGGTGGCGTAGGAAAAGCATCTGGCTCAGAGTCAGCTGCAGCTAGTGCTGCTATCAGGACTGTGTTCACCTTTAGTAAGGTAGGAGTAATGCAGAAATTAAAAAATTATCTTTGTGCTTTCTCTACATCTGGGCCTCTGGCTTGCTCCTTGGAGATAAAATCCTTGTATTAGGAACTGTCTCTAGAAATTAGGTTGGGTCAGTAGTCTATTCAGTATTATACTGAACTTAATCCAGATGTCTTTGTTTAAAAATGTCCAGTTACAAGATTTTGTAGCTTTTTTAGGACTTAGAGATGCGGGTCAGTAGTCTATTCAGTATTATACTGAACTTAATCCAGATGTCTTTGTTTAAAAATGTCCAGTTACAAGATTTTGTAGCTTTTTTAGGACTTAGAGATGCTGACTTGTCAAAAACCAGTGAAAAAGTAACACATCACATGAGTGCCCCTCCCATCCCAACCCCAGCCTCACTACTCGGAGGTCCACACCATCAGTTTCTTGAGCAGCCAGCTGACTTGGAACAGGGAGTTCTTCCTTCAGTCTAAGGGACCTATCTGTCAGGGTACTGAACAAAATTACCTTCAGCGTTAAGTGTTGGTGTCAATGTTGCCCCTGCCCCACCCCATCACTCCTGCCTCTCTGTAGACTTGAACACTTGGGGAGTTCTGAGAAAAAAACAGGTGTTCTTAGAACATATCTAGGATGGGTTATTGTGGGATCCAGGACAAGGGACATCTCCTCTCTCCTTATGTTTGCTGAGTATCTAAAGTCATTTGAGTCATAACAACCCACATGAGAAGGCTGATTGCCTTAGAAAGGAAACTAGGACTGGGGACTGGTAGGATATTTTGTTTCTTTTGAGTAGAAGTAAAGATAGAGTCTTGACTTCGTTAGCCCAGTCAACAAATATTTAGTGGACACCACCTATGTACTCCTTATTGTTTTAGATATTGGGGGCATACCTCTGAATAAGGCCAAGTTCTGGCTCTTGTGGAGCTTATATTGTGGAGAGCAGACAAATTAAGCAAGTAAACAAGATAGAAGTGCCATGATGGACATAAATAAGATTGAGTGATAGACTGTGCAGGGTAGAGGCAGAATTTAGATTATGTGGTCAGGGAATGCTTCTCTGAGATGCTGAGTGACCTTAGCTTCTGGGCCTACATTTGGTGACCATGGTTGTTGAAAATTGTCAGTTATCACTTGAGAGACTGTGCTGGGTCATAACTTGCCCTTTTTTATTTCCCTTCTATGTTTGTAAGAACCATTCTTACTAATAGTACTCATGACCACCCAGAACCTTAGTGATTGATCATGGTGAGATAGAGTCCGTATGGCTGGCAGGCTGATGTTTTTTAAAAAACATAAACCTTATCAAGTCTCTTGCTCCTGATTTCCCATGGCTTCCCATGTCATCAGAATACAGTTTTAACTCCTTAGCATAACTTGTGTATGGTCACATTTTTGCCTACTTTTGTCAGTCTCCTCACTGCCTTTTCTCCTTCTCTCTCACTGCGCTCCATCTTTGCTGGTCTCAGATTCCTCCAAAACACAGCACTTCCCAGCCATAGGACTTTTTGCATTGCTGTTCCTTTGGAGTGCCTCTGTACAGATGTTCACGTGGTCGGCTGCTACTTCTCATCCTTCAGGGCTCAGCCAAAGGTCCCCCACAGAGTCCTCTTCTGACAACCTGGCATAAAGTCTCAGTAGCCATGTCTTCCATCCCCATCTGGGATCATTTCCTGTTTTATTATTTATTTATTTATTTATTTATGGTTCCATTTAGTCTTTATTTAATGTGTGCACATGCGGTTGTTTCGTTAATGAAAAGGATTTATATTTTAGTTTTGTTTCCTTTCTGATTAAACTTACTTTAGAAATACCTTTCTTTGTTTCTAGCAAACCAGCATTTTAATGATGTTAATAAGCTTATCATTTTATTTATATGTGGAGGCTTTATAGAGTAGATAATGATCAAGAGCACAGGTTCTGGGTTCAGGTTCCGAGCTCACTGCTTAATAATTAACGTGATCCTGGTGCTTCTTTCTCATTAGGTAATGATAGTACCTGTCTCAGAGGGTTTTGGGGAGGATTAAGTGAGTTAATACATGGAAAATGCTTAAAACAGTACTGACCAGATACTAAAGGAGTACTCAATGTCACCAGTGTTTTAGCACTGTTAACAAATCTTCCTTTGGACTTTTTAAGTTATTTCCAGTCATCTACTATCATAAATAGTGTTGTTCTATTCATTTTTATACAAAAAGCTTTTTTTCTTATAAATTAGACCCCCTTGGGTATTTTGTGGAATGAAAACAGTTTCTGTTTCCCTTCTGTACTTTTCTCTCTCCAGTTATGGTAAAACTACATGATTTCTAAATGATGATTGTGATAGAGCTGCTTCCAAAAAAACTCAAAAGAATTTTTTGTAATTTTGTGGTATCTTGGGCAAAGTGCTTGATATGTTGAAGGCTCAATTTTCTCATTTATTTGGAAGGGTGATTAAAGGTTATCAATGTCATAAGATTCTTCTGCTTAAAATAATGTATACATAATGCACATAATAGTATATGTAATGGTATAGTGCCTGGCAGATTTAGATAGATGGCAAAGGCTCAGTAACCTGTAGCTGATGTAAGTTAAAATTAAATGTTATAAAGTTAAGATGTTTATTATATGAAATAATTTCTTCTGTGCATCTGTTAAATACAAATGGTTTGTTCCTTTTAAGGCCATTCTTTTTTTTAAAATAATTTATTTTGGTATCATTAATCTACAATTACATGTGCAATATTATGGTTATTAAACTACCCCCTTCATCAGGTCCCCCCCAACAACCCCATTACAGTCACTGTCCATCAGCATAGTGAGGTGCCATAGAGTCACTACTTGTCTTCTCTGAGTTGTACAGCCCTCCCCATGCCCCCCCAACATTACATCTGCTAATCGCAATGCCCCCTTTCCCCCCTTATCCCTCCCTTCCCGCCCATCTTCCCCAGTCCCTTTCCCTTTGGTAACTATTAGTCCGTTCTTGGGTTCTGTGAGTCTGCTGCTGTTTTGTTCCTTCAGTGTTTTTCTTTGTTCTTATACTCCACATATGAGTGAAATCATTTGATACTTGTCTTTTTCGGCTTGGCTTATTTCACTGAGCATAATACCCTCTAGCTCCATCCATGTTGTTGCAAATGGTAGGATTTGTTTTCTTCTTATGGCTGAATAATATTCCATTGTGTATATGTACCACATCTTCTTTATCCATTCATCTACTGATGGACACTTAGGTTGCTTCCATTTCTTGGCTATTGTAAATAGTGCTGCAATAAACATAGGGGTGCATCTGTCCTTTTCAAATTGGGCTGCTGCATTCTTAGGGTAAATTCCTAGGAGTGGAATTCCTGGGTCAAATGGTATTTCTATTTTGAGTTTTTTGAGGAACCTCCATACTGCTTTCCACAATGGTTGAACTAATTTGCAGTCCCACCAGCAGTGTAGGAGGGTTCCCTTTTCTCCACATCCTCGCCAACATTTGTTGTTGTTTGTGTTTTGGATGTTGGCCATCCTCACTGGTGTGAGGTGATATCTCATTGTGGTTTTAATCTGCATTTCTCTGATGATTAGCGATGTGGAGCATCTTTTCATGTGCCTGTTGGCCATCTGAATTTCTTCTTTAGAGAAGTGTCTATTCATGTCCTCTGCCCATTTCTTAATTGGATTATTTGCTTTTTGTTTGTTGAGGTGCGTGAGTTCTTTATATATTTTGGATGTCAATCCCTTATCAGATACGTCATTTATGAATATATTCTCCCATACTGTAGGATGTCTTTTTGTTCTACTGATGGTGTCCTTTGCTGTACAGAAGCTTTTCAGCTTGATATAGTCCCACTTGTTCATTTTTGCTTTTGTTTCCCTTGCCCGGGGAGATATGTTCATGAAGAAGTCGCTCATGTTTATGTCCAAGAGATTTTTGCCTATGTTTTTTTCTAAGAGTTTTATGGTTTCATGACTTACATTCAGGTCTTTGATCCACCTTGAGTTTACCTTTGTGTATGGGGCTAGACAGTAGTCCAGTTTCATTCTCTTACATGTAGCTGTCCAGTTTTTCCAACACCAGCTGCTGAAGAGGCTCATCTCCCCATTGTATATCCAAGGCTCCTTTATCAAATATTAATTGACTGTATATGTTTGGGTTAATGTTTGGATTTTCTATTCTGTTCCACTGGTCTGTAGGTCTGTTTTTGTGCCAATACCAAATTGTCTTGATTACTGTGGCTTTGTAGTAGAGCTTGAAGTCAGGGAGCGTAATTCCCCCTGTTTTATTCCTCCTTCTCAGGATTGCTTTGGCTATTCAGGGTCTTTTGTGGTTCCATATGAATTTTAGAACTATTTGTTCCAGTTCATTGAGGAATGCTGTTGGTATTTTGATCGGGATTGCATTGAATCTGTATATTGCTTTAGGCAGTATAGCCATTTTGACAATATTTATTCTTCCTAGCCAAGAGCATGGGATGCATTTTCATTTGGTAGTGTCCTCTTTAATTTCTCTTAGGAGTGTCTTGTAGTTTTCAGAGTACAGGTCTTTTACTTCCTTCATTAGGTTTATTCCTAGGTATTTTATTCTTTTTGATGCAGTTGTGAATGGAATTGTTTTTCTGATTTCTCTTTCTGTTAGTTCATCTTTAGTGTATAGGAAAGCAACAGATTTCTGTGTGTTAATTTTGTATCCTGCAACTTTGCTGAATTCAGATATTAGTTCTAGTAGTTTTGGAGTGGAGTCTTTAGGGTTTTTTATGTACAATATCATGTCATCTGCAGATAGTGACAATTTGACTTCTTCTTTACCAATCTGGATGCCTTGTATGTCTTTGTTTTGTCTGATCGCTGTGGCTAGGACCTCCAGTACTATGTTGAATAACAGTGGAGAGAGTGGGCATCCCTGTCTTGTTCCCAATCTTAGATGAAAAGCTTTCAGCGTCTCGCCGTTAAGTATGATGTTAGCTGTGGGTTTGTCATATATGGCCTTTATGATGTTGAGGTACTTGCCCTCTATACCCATTTTGTTGAGAGTTTTAATCAGGAATGGATGCTGAATTTTGTCAAATGCTTTTTCAGCATTTATGGAAATGATCATGTGGTTTTTGTTCTTCTTTTTATTGATGTGGTGGATGATGTTGGGATTTTCGAATGTTGTACCATCCTTGCATCCCTGGGATGAATCCCACTAGATCATGGTGTATGATCCTCTTGATGTATTTTTGAATTCAGTATTTGCTAATATTTCGTTGAGTACTTTTGTATCCACATTCATCAGGGATATTGGTCTGTAGTTTTCTTTTTTGGTGAGGTCTTTGCCAGGTTTTGGTATTAGAGTGATGCTGGCTTCATAGAATGAGTTTGGAAGTATTCCCTCCTCTTCTATTTTTTGGAAATCTTTAAGGAGAATCGGTTTTATTTCTTCTCTATATGTCTGGTAGAATTCAGAGGTGAATCCATCTGGTCTGGGGGTTTTGTTCTTGGGTAGTTTTTTGATTACCGCTTCAATTTCGTTGCTGGTGATTGGTCTGTTTAGTTTTTCTGTTTCTTGAAACAAGATGTTTTAAGTCTGTCTTCAGGCACTGGCTGGAGGAGGGACAATTTTGGCAAGGTGCGACAGTAAAAATGCTGTCCCTACTCAACTCCAAGAAAAGCTATTCCCATCAGTCTTAGAGTCCGGGACTGAGAGAAAGTAAAAATCAAAGAAAAGGCTTAATAATAAGGGTGCAATATGACATCACAGGAGCAAGGCCACCTTGTTCGGGATTCTGATAAAGGAATTATAACTCTGGTCAGAAGACAGAACAAGTGTTGGCAAGATGTGGAGAAGAGGGAACCCTTGTGCACTGTTAGTGCAGCCACTATAGAAAACTATGGAAGGTCCTTAAAATTAAAAATAGACCAAGCATGTGACCTAGCAATCCCATTTCTGGGTATGCATGAAAAGGAACTGAAATCAGGATTTGAAGAGATACCTGCATTCCCATGTTCACAGCAGCATTTTTCACAATAGTCAAGGTATGGAAAAAACCTGAGTGTGTGTCAGTGGATAAAGAAGGAAGATGTGGAATAACATACAGTGGAATGTTACTCAGCCATGAGAAAGAAGGAAATCTGCCACTTGTGAAAGCATGGAAGGACCTTGAGGGCATTATGATGCTAAATGAAGTCAGACAGAAAAGGTCAAAAGAGATAACAAATACTGTATGTTATCACTCACCTGAGGAATCTAAAGAAGCTGAATTCATAGAAATAGTAGAGTGGTGGTTACCAGGGGCCGGGGGGTGACGACGAGGGGACATGTTGGACAAAGGGTATAGACTTCCAGTTATAAGATGACTATGTTCTGGGGCCTAAATAATGTATGGCATAGTGATTATAGCTAATAATACTGTATTGTATACTTGAAAGTTGCTGAGAGAGAAAATCTTACAGGTTTTCAAAAAAGGGTAATTTTGTGAGGTGATGTAGGTGCTAGCTAATGCTATGAAGGTGATCGTGCTGCAGTGTAAGTGTATTGAGTGAGCACACTGTACACACACAAAGTCATAGGTCCGTATATATCAATAAATCTGTAAAAAAAAAATCTGCTGGTGAGGAGAGTGCCTTCTTTGAGCAAAAGCCATAGAATCCTGTCAGGAGGAAACACGTAGCTGTAGGAGTGAATGGGCTGACATTAGTGAAATCAAGGGGAGCGATGTGTAGCCGTCAGTGAAGAGCCCCAGGGACATGGCTGGCCGTCTTCATGGGGAGCAGGAGTCCAGCATCAGGAGCTGAGGCCAAGGCCACCTGGCAGAGGCATGGAGAGGCTTAGGAGCTGTCACAGAGGACCGCGGCGTGGCTCCCTGGGCGACTGCATGGCAGCCCAGAGCCCTGCTGGGGCAGGAGGAACGTGTGCAGCTGGACACCAGTGATGGCCACCTGTGGCCCTCCCTCAATTATTGTGCCCCGAAGGCCAAAAGCAATGCCCTGTGTGGTGAGCACACAGTAAGGGTTGAATAGAGAATCTCCAAGGTGGTTTTTTAGGACTTGTGACTTTGAGACCTGACTTGCCTGCCAGCCTTTGGGACCCGATGGGAACTGGATTTTAGGTGTCATTGGTGCATCAATATAAGAGGCAGTGGAGGAGTCGGTTCTCCTGCACCAGCCTCATTATTATTCCCCATCTTCTCACTATTCTGCCATCTCCTTTGATTAGGAAACCTCTTAGAAGGTGCAAAGGTGTCCAGCAGCTCCGAGCCTTACATTGTGGGGTTTGATTTTCCCATCACTATTATAATGAATTTACCCTGATGTGGCCCTTGCTGAGAAGAATCTGGGTATATGAGGCCCAACCACATCCCCTACAACTTAACAATGGCCCTGCAACACCCTTCTGATCCAGGTCTCCTGTCTTGGGGGTCCCCCCCTCCTCCCACTCTGCTCCAGCCGTATCATGTCACCTGTCCACATGGGCCCAGTGCCTTGGGCTCCAGTTGCAGCCTTTGCTCATGCTGTTCCCTTCCCTTGGGTCCTCATGCCTCCCTCAAGGCTCCTTTACAAATCTTTTCTTGACCTCTATGCACAGGTAACCCTGTTCTCAGGAATTCTACCATCTCTAGAACTTATCTTGCAGTTACTCAATATTCATTCTTTCTACCTATGTTTAGTGGGCACTTGATAGGGAGCTAGGGGCTTGGTATATGTTATCTTGAATTCTGGCAGCAACCATGTGAGGAGGCATTGTTTCCATTTACTGATGAGAACACAGGGGCTCCAAGAAGTGAAGGACTCATGCAGGCTCTCACAGACACTAATGGTAGAGCCCGGACTGACGGCGGGTCTTCAGAGCTCAGTCACGTTTTGCTGGCTCAAATTAGATCACTCAGCCAGCTGGCGGCTGCTACAGGCGGCAGTGGCTCTGCATTCTAGCTAGTCCTGTTAGGAGGGGCTTGCCTTAACAGTCTGGTGGGGAGGGGAACAGCTACGCGGTGGTCTGAAGCTGCACTTGGGCAACAATCACCCTGCGTTTTACGGACTGATGTCTATATAAGGGGACTTTAGAAGGGTTTGATGGAGATGACGGAGGATGGAAACCCACACAGCCACACACCCACTGCGCATGGAGTCAAGGAAAATTAGGGGATAGAGGGCTAAATCGGAAGCTGAAGGCAGAAATACAATTAGTAGGAAGGAAGTTATGTGTCTGTTATCAGGGTGATCAATCACCCCACCTCATCATCCACACTGAGTCAGACCCAAGAGGGCATTTCCTAGAGAGTAGATGATGCCATCCATTCACTAGAGGAATATCCGATCCAAAAGGAATGTGTGAAAGAAAAAATTGGGGAGTATTAACAATAAGCAGCCAGTAGAGAAGCTCTCACTAAACAGCATTCCCATGCTCTTGAGAAGCGAGCAGCAAGTATTATCTTCTTTTTTCTAAGAAGAGGAAAAAAAATTAACTGGAATAGCAAGAAACAATCGCTGTTATTTTTTTTATTAAGGTATCATTGATATACAATCTTACGAAAGTTTCCCATGAGCAACATTGTGGTTTCAACATTAACCATATTATCAAGCCCCCCCAAACCCCATTGCAGTCACTGTCTATCAGCGTAAGATGCTACAGAGTCACTACTTGTCTTCTCTGTGTTGTACTGCCTTCCCCGTGACCTACCTATGTTGTGATTGCTAATTATAGTGCCCCTTAATCCCCTTCTCCCTCTCTCCACATCCACCCTCCCCAACCCTTTCCCTTTGGTAACTGCTAGTCCCTTCTTGGAGTCTGCAAGTCTGCTACTGTTTTGTTCCTTCAGTTTTGCTTTGTTGTTATACTCCATAGATAAGTGAAATCATTTGGTACTTGTTTTTCTCTGCCTGGCTTATTTCACTGAGCATAATACCCTCTAGCTCCATCCATGTTGTTGCAAATGGTAGGATTTGTTTTCTTTTTATGGCTGAATAATATTCCATTTTGTATATGTACCACATCTTTATCCATTCATCTACTGATGGACACTTAGGTTGCTTCCATGTCTTGGCTATTGTAAACAGTGCTGCGATAAACATAGGGGTGCATATGTCTTTGTGAATCAGGGATCTTGTTTTCTTTGAGTAAATTCCTAGGAGTGGAATTCCTGGGTCAAATGGTATTTCTATTTTTAGCTTTTTGAGGAACCTCTATATTGGTTTCCACAATGGTTGAACTAATTTGCACTCCCACCAACAGTGTAGGAGGGTTCCCCTTTCTCCACATCCTTGCCAGCATTTGTTGTTCTTCTCTTTTGGATGTTGGCCATCCTAACTGGTGTGAGGTGATATTTCATTGTGGTTTTAATTTGCATTTGCCTGGTGAACAATTGCTGTTATTAACAACAATAAAATTGTGACAACTGAATGTAAAATTTTAACTTTTTCAAAGACCTTATTTAGTTCTCACCTCCATTAAGTGAGATATCAGGAGAGACTCTTACCCTTAATCCACAATGGGGAAAAAGCTCTCAGTGATGAAAACTAGTAGGAAGCTCATGATCCAGGATCTTGGGAGGCAAACCCTCTCCACACTGAAATTACAAGCACTGAAATTACTGAGTGAGCTGTCATGGGCAGAGCGAGAGATTGGGAAGGTCCTTGGTGACTGGAACCTTGGGCCCCAGTAGACAGAAACCATCAGTGAGAAAGCAGGTGAGCTGTTTATCCCCTTACTTTCCTTGTTGGTTGTTTCAGATTTGTTTGGATTGGCAAAGACATTCTCAACAGTCCTCAAATGACATCACCAAAGTGCCAGGTGATATCCTTGTGCACAGCACAAAGTTGGCCATTCAGGGAGGAGTAACTTGTTGACATTTGATCCCTGCTACCTGTGACCCTCAGCTTTTCCTTCCAGCTTTAATTAATACCTTTTTTCAGGTTAGCAGTAGTTATAGATGTTGTTACACAAAGAAGCATTGACTCTATTATATGTTTCTCTAATCTTCATCCTCTTATTATTGATTGGATTCTAGGATCTGGTTTTAATTAGGTCATGGCAAATAGAGTAAATAAATAATAGCATGTTAAGCTTTAAGGTTATTGCTTTCACTGGCATCAATGCCATCACCATTTTTCAGTCCATCTTGACTCAGTTCAGTGCCATTCAGTATGTTTTTGAGTTCCTACTCATTCTAAGCATCATGTTAGTCATTGAGGATATAGCAGTGCATCTTTAGACTTGGCTTCCATTCTCATGAGGCTTGCAGTCTAGTGGGAACGCAGACATTAGAGAAGTAATTGCATGCCTTTAGCATAATTGCCAAAGGATGCTGTAGGATAGTGGAGTGGGAAGACCCAAACTAATTTTGATGAATGGGGTGGGGAACGGACACAGGGAAGGTCTTGCAGGTGAAGTAAGATTCAAGCTGAGAATTGAAGGATGAATTTTTATTTGGGTGGGGGTTTGTAGGAGATGAAGGGGACAGGAAATAGCATTTCAATGGAGCATACAGCAAGACAAAGGTCTAGAAAGCTTGGCATTTTTGTGCACTGAAAGGAAATTCTGGTTTTTCCAAGCACAAGGAGGAAAGTGTTAGATGACCTAGGAGAGCCCAGACAGAGTTAGGCTGTGGGTTTGGTACTTTGTACCAAGGGGTTGGGAAAACTGGATTAAGTGTTTGGGATATGTTATACTAAGCAGGTAGTAGATGATGATGGGAATAAAGATGATAACAATAACAGCAAACACTTATACTGTGCTTGCTATGTGCCAGTCATTGTTCTTAGCATCTTACAAAAATATTAACATAGAGACCCATTACAATCCACCCCTGTTTTCTGGTACCAGGAGGCAAGATCAAGCGGAAGTCCCTGAGGGAAAGCCAAGAGCCAGGTGCTGGGGAGGCCAGACAATGGAAACCCCTGTCAAGTGGTTTGGAGCCAAGTTCTCAGGGGCTGGCAGAGATGTAGCAGAAGGAGGGCAGGCACACACAGTTTTGGGGATTTCTCAGCTCAACTTAAATGGCAGAAAGTGCATCACACCCAGAACCTGGTGTGCCAGGCTGGTCCATCTCCTACCTCTGGTGTGAACTTCAGAAAGTAATGTAAGTGGCCTAGATGGTCCTGTATAGGTATGTGGACAATGGAATGGGAATGCTGGGCCAAGACCAGGATGAGTAGGAATATGTTTATGTCATGATCAAAGTCTGAATTTTAACTAGTACCAGCAGTGACTGGCTGGTCATCAGTCAGTTGACAATGTGGGTGATGTCTACTACATGTGCCTCTCAGTAGTGTGGAGTGGAGAATGAGTTTAGGGGCAGGTACCTGTCATGCCATGTGTGGTATAATGAAAAGCACCGTGGCCCCTCGTCTGAAAGGTTGGCCTCCACTGCTAGTTTTGCTGTCTTCTAGCCATGTGAGCTGGTGCAAACCACTTGCCTTGCTCAAGTCTCAGTTTTCTCTTCTATCGAATGGGTTTTATGAAATTGTTGTGAGGATAAAATGAAATCGTATGTGTGACAGCCCCTTACAAATGGTAACACATTACTTTATCAGGGGTGACTGGATGCTGAAGAAACTGGCTGTGATCCAAACCAACAGGAAGCTGGCATGTCCAGAATGCCAACCTCATAGTTTGGTGTAATTTGGGAAATGCAGTTGGCAGTTAATCCATGTGGGCTAATGGGGCATTCTGTTCCCAGTAGAGGGGCCCACAGAATGCAGATGAGGGTCTGATGTTTGCATGCAGTGGACTCCCAGCAGAGTCCTGTGGCTGTGTGGCAGGCTCACAGCTGAGTGGACGACCGGGACACTTGCTACTTCTGGGTCCCACTGTCCTTTCCCTCTTTCTCTCATAACACACCCACCTGACTTTGCAACAATCAGCTATTCTCCCCCCAGATGATTATGACTAAGACCCAGACTATGTAGAATTATAAGAGGGATAGAGCCACATGGCCTGGAATAGTCAGAGAAAGCCTGAAGTAGACCCAGGAACTTGAGCAAAGCCTTGAAGGATAAAGAGAATTGGTACAGTCAGGGGGAGGGAAAGACATTTCAGATGGAGGGATCAGTAAGAGCAAAGGCTCAGAGGCATAAATAAATATGGGCCTACGATGAGATTCAGACTATATGTCAGGGTGTTTGCAGGAGATGGTGAGAGATAATCAACAGTCAAATTAACCACAATCCCCTGAGTCTGGCACCTTGCCAACCAATTTATTGCTAGCCTGGCTTTTCTTGGCTACCCATTTTATGATCCAATAGTCATCACATCATTGTCAAAAAGTTCATTCTTATGTCTAACCCACGTCCACACTGCAAATGTGAGGTTGTTTTCCCTGAGTTTTGCCTTCAGAAGAGGCACAATACACAGTTTATGAGAAGTCCCAGCATGGAAAATATGCTGGTCTTACCTCCAAATGTCCCCGTGGAAAGCTTCTGGCATCTACAATGGCCCAAGTAATGTGAGCGGCCGGTTCCTGCCTCCAGGCGGGGGCTTCACTGCTCTGGGGCTCCTGGGTATTTCCTCTTTGGCTTCCTGACTGGTGAAATGACTTGGGGTCCCACTCAACTCACGTGAGAAGAAAGAAAAAAGAAAGAATTGATTGCCTTTGTCTTTGGAATCAAAATAATTTAGAGATGCCAAATAGTATATTGAGACGCAACATTTAAAAGAAAAATAGCCCAGGTTTTTCAAGGTAGTTTATTTCTGAGTTTAAAAGTGGGTACTTCTAATTATATAAAAACTGTTCCCAAAGCAAGATAATGGGCTTTGGCATCAGAGAGACCTGGGCTCATATCCTGACCTGGGCACTTGCTAGTTGTGATTTTTAACTTAGTCAAGTTATAATTTTCTGACCCTCAGTTTTCCCATCTGTAGAATGGGGTAGGGCAGGGGACAGTAATGCTGTCTCCAAAGGTTTCAGTAGTAATGGTCGCATTATAGCACAAGTGGTGACCATGAGTTGAAGATCTCCCCCCCCACACCCGCTGCCCCCCACCTTTTCTCATTCTTTTCTGTTGCTCCTTTTGTTTATTTGTCCCCTCCCTGATCCAAGACTTAGGCCTGCCAGAGAGACTCCAGGGCAGGGCTCACAGTGGCTCTCCTTCCTTAGCATCGGAGCCTGCCTCCCTCCCAGACAAACAGGGAATGCCTTGTGGGGGCCACTGGTCTTCATGTCATCTGCTGTCAGCTACCCTTATTATTGGAATTTAATCCAAACTCATGGACCAAGTCTTCAGGTTGTTGCAGTTGGGGAGCACAAGGCACTCTGGCCTTACCCACTTTGTGCTGTTTTTCCCAATATTGCAAATACTTTCAAATGCTTATTTTTGTGCAGGGAAGCACCGAGTATCAGACTCTTTAATAAGAGTTGCCTGTTACAAAACGGGGAAGGTGATTGCATCTCTGGAGGCCAGTTGCCGCTTCAGAGACCCGTGGTGCAGCTTTTCAGCAAGGAGCCTAATTAAACAAGTTCGGGGAAGTCCCCGAATGGATGTGTCTCTGTGGGCCATGAGATAAGCCCGGTGTCGGGGTGAAAGAGGGAGGCCCTCTACTGGGAACACTGTCTATTGAATGTAATACATATTTTCATCCCACCTCCCTTTCCAAAGGCTCCAAGGCTCTTCTGTGGGCGGGTTCCCTTTGGGCAGCTGTGTCAGGAGTTAGGGAGTGGGGCAGGGGCCAGGACTCCGTAAATCCTTTCCCTCTAAATAGCAGAGGGGAATACTGGCTGGAAGCCATTGGTTTAACAATTTAATTTTCCAGTTCATTTGTTCATTTAATCAATGAGTAGTTATTATGTAAATTTATTTAGTTACAGAATAGGTGTACATACATGGGTCAAAATTCAGAAGGTACAATGTAAGTCTCCTTCCAAACCAGTCCCCAACCCCAGGTTCTCTCTCAGAGGCAAGCAACATTTTCAGTTTCTTACATCTCTTCCAGGTATCTCATATATATACATCTTTCAGAGATATGCTATGCAGAGAAAAGCTATACAGGGTTTTTTGGTGTGTTTATTTACTCACATAAATGTTAATCATTTATAAACTGTTCAGAACCTTGATTTTTTTTAACTTAATGTATCTTGGAATTCTTTTTTTTTTAACGCATGGAAGTCTTCATTATATTCTCTTTTTGTGGTTCATTTTAGTCCATTGCGTGGAGGCATCACAATTTTTTCAGTTATCTCCTATTGAGAGATGTCTGGTTTGTTTCCATTCTTATGCTATTGTAAATAACACTGCCGCGAATAACCTTGTGCAAATGTCATTTCGTGCATGAGTAAGTCTATCTGTAGGATAAATTTCTAGAAGGGAATTGCTGGGTGAAAAGGTATATATGTTTGCAATTTTGATTAATGTGGAGTTGCTTTACATAGAAGTTAGATTGATTTATATTCCCACCAGCAACGTGTAAGAATGTTTTCAACATGGTGTGTTTTATTGAGTGTTTATTATATTCCATGTACATTGGGTGCTTATAAAGGTAGAACCAACCTTCAAAGGCTTCCCTTTGCTCTTAAAAGTAAGGAGCAGCCGCCTACTGGCCTGCACCCCCCTGCATAACCCCCAACTTCATTGCCTTCCTCTCTCCTTGCACTGACTCACCATCAGGCACACAGCCTTTCTTTAGCTCCTCAAACATGCCAAGCTCCTTACCCCACAGGGTCTTTGTACATGAAGTGCCAGATGCTCAGAAGGCCCTTTCTCCCCTCTTCTCTCCTAGTTAACCACTTTTAATCCTTAGCTCTTAGCTCAGTCACCATTGCCTCTTGGGAACTGTTCCCTCACCTCCATGGCTAATTCCCTGTGACTAGGTCTCAAGCTTCCCAGCACTGTGTACTTCTCCTTTGAGGCCAGAAGCTATTCTCCATTTCATACATGAGACTATTTAGTGAATGTCAGTCTTGCCTGCTGATCTGTGAGCTCCATCAAGACAGCACTGTGCCTGGTGCCTAGCAGGCACTCAGTAAATATTTCTTGTTTGTAAAAATTCAAAGATAGGATTCTTACCCTGGTAGTGCCATATTTCTTCAGTAGCAAACTGCTTTCAATATATAAGAAATGAAATCAAGACAAATTACTTAAATATCAGGTAGAATTTTTTTCTATTAAAGTATCATTGATACACAGTCTTATGAAGGTTTCACATGAACAACATTGTGGTTTCAACAGGTAGGTATTTTTAAGATTAAAATTTATATGTTAAAACACTTGCACTCAATTTATCCTACTATCCTATTTAGGAGGTTGTAAGAATTCCAGAATAATTTAAGATTGAAAAAAAAAAGAATTGACAGTGAAAATATTATTTCATCTTGAGACCAGAGGCAAAAAACAAAACCATGAAGATCATGGTTTTCCCAGATAAATCCTATCCTTCGTGTGGGGCCAACTGCCTCACTTCAAAATATTGTAATTCATTTCGTTTAAGTTATTTCAGGCCAACAAGGCAATTAAATGAAAATTCTTCTTTTCAGCAATAAATAGAAACACTAATCTCCTGAATACCTAACCATTAAAAATTATGCCAAAATGTGTCTTTAAAATTTACATATATGTAATATAAGCATATATATTATATAAAATTAATTATCTTTTCTTGAAGATATCAATGAAGGAGTTTATCTCTACCTTATAATCTGTAATCTTATCATCTATTTTATATTATTATTAACATTTTATTCAATCCAATGTAATAATTCAATATAATATTGGTGATTCTATTTTCACAAGGGTTAGTCAAAAAATGTGCAGTGATATGAGGTCCCAGTGAAGAAAATTGTCTCTACTGAAAGAATTCAATGTGTGAATTTGGTGTCCTGAGAATCTGGCAGGGTTCATAAAATTGCCCATATTTCCAATTGTAAAATGACAAAAGTCTTGTGTTCTATTTGTAATGATTATTCTCAGCAAAAGCACTGTACTGCCTGACATCTGCATCTGAGTGAAGTTTCCAGTGAATAACGTGGTGATCATGCCAAGTTACTGGCTACTCAACTTTTCTCCACTGCTACATTGCAGCCAGGAGAACAATGAAATGGAGCAGGGTCCTCAAACCTGAGAACCCACGCGATCACCTAGGAGCCTCCCAGAAATCCAGAGGGCTGAGCCCGGACAACACTTTGAAAATGATTGCAGGAAATCATAGAAATAATAATTGCATAAATCTTTATCTCCCTTATTGCCTTGATTGATAGGTTAAGGGAAGGGAAATAGCATTTATTGAATATCTACAATTATGCAAGTCATCTCATTTTATTTAATTCTCACAACACCTTCAAATTATTATTACCTAACTTTATGGATGAGGAAATTGGATCTCAAAAAAAAAAAAAATTAAATGACTTGCCCAGAGCTTTACAATAAGGTGGGTTGTCTGTGATTCAAATACACGTTTGTTCCAACTCCAAAATCTATATTCTATTTGTTATGCCTTGCTGCCTACCCACAGTGTTCAGCCACAGGAATTGCATAAGCTTAGGAGTTTAATTTTATTCTAGTTCTCCATACATGACAGTTTGTCTTCTACTTTAACTGTCTTTCTGTATTTTTTCCAGGCATCAGATATACAGGCATGGTTCAGTCCATTGGTCTACAACAGATTGTTTTGGCTAATTCAGTTTCATATTTCTCATCTGTAAAGTGGGGAATCATATTGCCCTTCTTGGATCATTGTGGTGGCATTATAAATACCTGTAAACCACTGGGCAATGTGCCCAGCAAACATTAGGTGCACTACACTTGATAGTTGCTGTCGTTACGCAATACCTTGTCGCCCCTGTCCCTCACCACTGTCACTAACTTCAGAATGAACCAGTGATGTGTTCTTCTTCTCCTCTGTGTAAGCCACATTAACCAGAACTGCTCTGACCATGTTTGAATTTCTTATCAATGTATCTCCTGTTGGCACCTATTATTTCGCTGGGTGTTGTGAATGTTAAATGAGATAACGTGTGATGCATGGCAGTCAGTCAGTCAACAAGCAAGTACTTCTTGTGCATCTATTCTGTGACAGGTATAGGTTGTAGACCTGAAGCAGGATCCCTGCCCTAAAGGATATATAGCTATCAATTATTCTTGTTGCTTCTTTCTGGGGGTGGCAGACACTAGATCTCTAACACTTCCCTGAAACTGTGGCTGCTTCTCCAATACTGTGCTTTGCTTCTGAGCTATTTTGGTTCGTTTGTTTGTTTTCATTATATGTCCAAGTAACCCATGGGTTGTCTGGGACCTTGGAATCCTACTTTGGAGTTCCCATCAGCTACCTGTTTGCTTTCATTGCAGTGGAATTGCTGGGAGCAGTAATGTTCCGCCTTCTGGTCTCCATATTGACAGTGTCACAGGTCTGGGTGTAGTTGCTGCTGTGACTCCCAAGATAGCAGCAAAACCTGGAGTTAAGAGCTTGCTTTTCCTTCCATCATCTTCCGTGTCCCAGAACCTGAATTTCCATGCTTGGCACAGTGTCTGAGAACTCAAGGAATTGGTGGTGCGCTTGTCAAGGGCACCAAGTGACGTTGCTAAATCCGGGGCTCGGTTCTCAGTCCCTACCTTAGCTGACTCATCGGCAGCATTTGGCAGAGTCAGTCCCTCCCCTCCCTTCTCCATCATTTTCTTCACTTGGCTTTGAGGACACCACACTTTCCTGCCTTTTAGTCTCCTCTTTGCCTTGAAGGAGGTTTCCAAATCTGGCCTCCTCATCTGCCCACTCCTGACCTGAGTTGCTCAGGCCAAAACCATCGGAGTCACCCTTGACTCCTCTCTTTCTCTCACACTCCACATCTAATCCATTAGCAGATCTTGTCAGCTCTACTTTCACAAAGTATCGAGAATCTGACAACTTCTTATCACCTCTGTTGTCACCATCTTGGTCCCAGCCACATCGTCTCTTACTGGGATTATTTTAATAGCTTCCAAACTGAATTCCCCACTTTGGTCCTTGACGCCCCTCTAGTAATTTATTCTTGACCACCGTTGTTAGGTTGATTCTTTTAAAGTGTCAAGTTGGATCCGCCCCTTCTCTGCTCTGAGCCCTCCAGTGGCAGTTTGTGTTTCTCAGAGAAAAGCCAACGTTCTGGAAATGGCCCATAGCCCTCCGCGACCTCTCACACCATCTCCTAGAGGTTGCTGTCCCCACCACACTGCTCTTCCCTCCTGCTCTTTCTGTGGCTCTGCCAGGCCTGTCCCGCACAGGGCCTCTGCCCCGCTGTTCCTTCTGTGGGCCTGGGCCTTCCCCTGCCCTCTCCCCTTCAGGCGGCTGTGTGCTTTGCTCCCTCACTTCCTTCAAGGTCTTGCTCAGCTGTCGCCCACTCAACGAAGACTTCCCTGACCACCCTATTTAAAACCGGAGCCCTTGACACTTCCTGCCCTCTTGCCCGTCGGGTGTCCCTCTGTGGACCTGCCACCTCCTAATAGGCCATGCAGCTCCTTATCCGTTTCATTTTCTCCTGAGTCATCCACTCCTGGGTGAGCCGTAGGAAGGCGGGGAGGCTAGCCCGCTGTTCTGCCTCAGGCACGTACCACAGTCCCTGGCACACAGTGAGTTCTTAAGTATTTGTCAAAGGCAGGACGAGCTGACATTTAGCAAGTTCTTGCTATGTGCCTGTCAGGCACTGTGCTGACTCTATAATTTCATCCTCTGGCAATGCTCTGAGGTAGACACTATTCTTATTTTATAGTTCAGAAAATGAAAGCTTAGGCTAAGTAACATACCCAAGATCACATGGTTAGAAAGTGGTTGGGGTAGGTTTGAACCCACCAAGTCTGCCGGTAGAGCCTGTGTGCCTAACATGTTGGCCAGAGTGCATTTAAGCCTCAGTTTGGCGTCTGCCTCCAAAAGGACTTCGTGGCCCCAGTGCAGGCTGGGCTGGGTGACTGCCCCGCACAGCTGGTGCTCACACCATCTTGCTCATAGCACTTTCCTACTGTTATAGGACTTCAGTTTGTATGTCTGCCTCTCCCTTGAGACTATGAGTCCTTCTAAAACAGTACGTTGTTCACATTTATTTTCCCAGCCTGACGCAGAATAGGGGCCCAATGGACATGGTACAGGATACTGGGGCTGCTTGCATCTTCCAGACACCACGGACAGTGGCTGCTGGCTTCTGTGCAGGGGCTCCAGGACCAGCAGCCACATCTGTCTTGCACAGGGGTGGGGAGTGGGACCGCCCCGGTACTTGTCTGCCTTCATCCAGGCATGTATAGACACCAGCCAGTTTTTGTTGACTTGAAAGACACAGCTAATCCCTTAAGGAATTGACTCAAACCCTTCACACAGGAGGATTTTTTTTTTAATTCCTCAAGGAGAAGCATTTGGAAGGAAAGCATTTTGGCAAAGCTTTCTGTTTAACTGAGCAGAAACCTACTCAGTCTTGGTGACATGCTTTCGCACCCTTATGAGGATTGTACCGGCAGAAGATGCTTCTGCGTACTGAGGCTGTGGATGCCACGGCACCTACCGGATCAGGACGGCAATGCTGCTTACAGTATGGCCAGAACTTGGGATAAGTCAGGATCATTCCCTGGGTATTGGTACTTTTGTTACCTCTCAGACATAAATGTAAATGTAGCTCCTTGTAATTTGTTTTTTATGTTAAGAGCAGAGCTCCTAAATCTAGGATTGGATTGGATAGATAAGATTCCAGTTAACTGAGGGTTGTAATCGAATGAATTGCAATTGGTTGATTTTGCCAATAACGGGACCCTAAGACAACTTTGTGAACTGTGTCCCATGTTTACTCATGCTCTGAATCAGAAACAGGTGCACCTCATTGAAGTCAGCCTTAAGCTCCGTTCAAATATTATAGATGTTCTGCTGCTTTCTTAGTTGACAATTGTTTTCATAAGTGGACCTTTCTTAATTCTCAGAGCTTGGGAATCTTTTGTTCTACTGAAATTTTTTTTTTAGGGCTGCTACTTGTAGCAAGGTTTGGTTGAAAGATAAGAACCTGGATGTGTGTAGCTGTCAAACGTTTTGCCAAGAGCAGAAAAGATTGTTCTGAGCTATTGCACCTGCCTGCCTCCCTAGGCTGTGATGCAAAACACAATCCTTTCAAAGGAGTGTAGGAAGTGACTGTCCCTCAGCCTCACCAATCAATACAAATCAACTCCAATAAAACAGATTCAGATCAGTAACCCAAACCCCACCCAGAGCCAATTCTTTGTGAACAATAGCTTTAACCAAGCCCCACTAAACATTAGGTACTTCATTCTATTTTAAGTAGCATGGGCACTTAACCCCAAAGTCAGGATTAACTAATTAATTTTATTTTACCTCTTTATTTAAAAAATGACATGAAGCATTTTATGATTTTAAATACAGGGAAAACGAAGAATTTTATAAGAGAGACTGGAAGCTGGTTGGGGCAAAGTAGGAAATATTCTATTGGGAATCTGGATAAAATAGTTTGAGCATGAAATTTAACTCTGAGCCTCCTAGCACCCAAGGCAAAAATAGAAATGGTAGGCCATATGAGTTTTATCATTAGCATCTGAAGAAGGAAAAGGAGCAGGGGAGGGGAAGCAACAGAAACTACATTTGGTTTTGTTTGAAGGAGCAAGCATTCATCGGGCATTACTTCATTGGAAATGTAGATTTTGTAGAGTCTCAAGTAAAGGACTTGAGGCAACTTATTCAAAGAGTCTTCACCTGTGCTTTTGCAGAAGCAAAAATGGTCTAGGTCCTACTGTGAAATGGAAGCAAGTATCAGTGATGTTCCTTCCAGTAAGAGCAGTGTGCTAATAATTACACTCCTGCAGTAATGCCCAGTCCCATCTCACATTTATTTTAACTTTGGTTCAGGGATGTGAGGTGCTTGCTCATAATGAGTTGTCTTTCAGAAGGATGGATTTTAGAGACACAGCCAATACAGGTAATAGAAACAAGCCAGCTTGGGCAAACCGTCAGAAAACCCCCACACTTTCTTTTTACACTGATTGCTCAATACTGTGTTTACTCCTCTGTGATGCTGTCAAGAGAGAAAATGAAATAACCAGGAGAGTCTTGGCCAAATGAGACACCAAGAACTGCACTGACTTCATGGACTGAGCAGGGGCTTCAGCTATTGGAAATTCCCAGTGTGCACATTTTGGCATTTCCACCTAGAGTGTGGGCTTCCTGGGATGGTGGAAGAAAGCCAGACATGGCATCTGTTTAAGAGTGGTCCCTGTCCAAGGGCAAATACCCTTGGCCAGGGCTTTCTCTCCTGAACCAGCGGACAAGCTGGCCTAGTTCCAGTGTTTGACTTTGTATACAAAGGCAGCTTTTCTAATACACATTTCCAGGAGATTCGGGTAGCTCGTTTTCTTGCCCTCGCTCATCTAGTTCTTTTGCAACCCGCTGCAAAGATCTGCGTTGCAAGCCCAAGTGTTTAGCGCCATAGTGACCCCTGTCATTCCTGTAGGCCATTCCCAGAGGGCCTTCCATCTTCTCTGGAATAACCAACAGGCTTCACAGGGAGTAGGTAGAGAATGAAGTGCAGACATTCAGTCTTCCAGCCCTCTTAATGAGAAAGTTTCCACTTGGAGGGCATCTCAGTGAGGGACGCTTTCCAGCTGTTTGCCCTTTGGATGACACAGGTTCCATGCAGGGTGCCAGGTGAATGGTGTAGATGATGAGTAACGGTCTTTTCTCCAGGACAGTGTGCTATTTTATGACCAACAAAAAGTATGAGCTGGGTTTGGGAAGCAAGGAACTGGGGCTGTCCCCCTACTGAAGGGACATTAAGCCAATGTGAAGTCAAAGGACAGGAAGAGAGCACCCCAACCTCCCCAGTTTATTAAACTGGTGCATTCTGAGGCACCTGATTCAGTTCTGAGCATGCCAGCCACGGGGGTTTCCCCTTCTGGGTGAGAAGTGATTCAGCTCTTGGCCTAATTTCCTTTCTTGGTTCTTGGCTCTAAGTCTTGACATTGCTCTAGAAAAAACATTTCTCAGAAATGGACATCACTAAGTTGGGCCACTTATAAGGGAGCCGGATATCCATGCAGAAACTCTCTAGTCTCCCTCAGAGATCCAGGAAGTAACATTAGTAAAAATATTAATAATAACAACCATGTCTTATTTAGCACTTCCTATGTACCAGCTTCTGTTCTAAGCACTTCCCACACATTTACTTATTTGATGGTCATGAAAGCCCTATAAGGTGCGTGGTGTTGTTATCCTGATTTACAAATAAGGAACGTTGGGACAGAGAAGTTTAATAAGTCGCTCAAGGTCATACAGTGGTAGAAAGATGTCTGCCGAACACAAGATATTAAGAAAATGTCATTGGAAAGGGTGGCTTGAGGTACCGGCCTGGGTGGTCGGGAGCCAGCCTAGTGAGGCTCTGATGCTCTTGAATACTCTTTGGGTCCAGGAGACCTTTGGGAATATGCTGAGAGCATATGCCCTCTCTCCAGAAAAATGTCCCCATATAGAAAAATCATCACAGAAAAATCCCAATGTAGCTGCTTTACTTAAGGAATCGCAACTCACCGACCATCTCACAAGGAACAGCACCATCTATTTGCTGTGGCGCTCATCGACCCTCTTTTCTTCAGGTCCGTCCCCATGATTCTTTAGTCATTTGTGTTTATAAAAGCAGTCTCATTTTGTATACTCTAAATATATAGAATTTTATTTGCCAATTATATCTCAGTAATGCCAGGGCAATAAAAAACACAGTCTTGGGTAAGTTATTAAGTCTTAATATTAACAATGAATGCAAGTTCCATCCATTAAAAAAATCCAATCTTTTATTAAATTCCAAGCTTCCCTCCTCCTTCCAGGCCACCATGAGACTCCTTTCCTTCTGAGAGGTGTGTGTGTGTGTGTGTGTGTGTGTGTGTGTGTGCGTGTGTAAGGGATATCTGCCCTCACTTAACCCCTCCATTCCCCTTGGTTACTCTCTTACTGATGTTCGGACTGGTTCAGGTCAGAGGAGTCACCTGCCAAGCACTCTGCTGCAAGAGACTCAATGTCAACATCAATGTCAAGTGACATATTGCAGGGGACGTCTAGAGAATTTAAGTCATTCAAAGACAGACAGAAATCAGTCTGTGTTTATCATCATATGCATGGATAATACTAAACAATGTCAGTGATAAAATACTTCCTACCTAAGCAGACTTCACCCCCTCGGTAGGCCATGAGGTGACTTTGCCAGGCCTTGACAGTCCCTTAGGTCCTGGTGTCTTCAGGCTGACTCCCAGCCAGAAGTACCTGTGCTCAGTGCTGTTTGCCTCCTTGTCCACAGCAAACCTGTAGCCTTCCAGCTCATCTTACTCTCTACGGCCTCAACTCTGGTGCCTGCAGGCCCTGGCTGCTGGCAGGAATCTGGGGTTGGGGGGAGTGATCCTTGCCCTTTCTTGGCCATACCACTCCACTAGTCTTAGGAAAGATTAGGAGATGCAGAAAACCATATAACATCATTTAAATTGTTCAAGTTAACTTTTTATTTTGAGGTTGTTATAGATTCACACGCAGTTGTAAGAAATAATACAGAAAGGTCCCGTGTACCCTTTTTGTTTCACTCCATGATAATATCTTACAAAAGTATGGTATAATATCTCAATCGGATATTGGCATTGATACAGTCCATGTCATATGGACATTTAAATCACCACAATGATCCCTTATGTTGCTCTTTTATAGCCACACCCACTGCCCACCTATGTCCCAGTTCCCTGGTCCTTAACCCCTGGCAACCATTAATCTGTTCTTCATTTCTATAATTTTGTCACTTCAAGATGCTATATAAATGGAATCATACTTTTCTGACCAATGAAATGTCCTTAAAAGAAGATGTCTTCAAAGCAGAGTATTTTGTTAAATATAATATTCTTGGGAACAATAAAGCCCTTTTTTGTTTACTTCAGTGGTAATATCATCCATGGAGCAAAATCCATTTTCTTGTTTTAGAATTACATAGATTTCTACAAATCTAAAATGATTCTGGTATTTTCCTTCCAAGTGAGATGGAATAGATGCACTTTTCCCTCTTCCTCTCACTTTAAGTAACTTAAATATTCTGGACGTTACATATAAAACAAACATAATAAGACTCATAGAGGTGGAGAGAGGGCACACCAGCTAGGGACCCTGGGACTCTCGGATTTTGTTTTTGTCTCATAGATCCTGGACTGGGTGCTGGAGAAGCCAGCATCCTAGAATTACCAATGAGCACAGGGGAAAATATCCCAAAGAAAAGCCTGCTTTCTCTAGCCAAACAACAAAGAAAAGGACACTCTAGCAAGATAGAAAACTTGTAAAGAATAACTGCTCTGGTCTAGCCAACACCTAGGAAATGTGGCCCCACCCCCACCTCCATCATTAAAGGCTGAATGGGGAGTCCAGAGTTACACACTTGATGGCTGTAATGAGGATCCTCTCCCCCTCCCCACTGGAGCAGTATCAGAGGAGGCCTAGTAGAGAGTCAGGACTTTCATTACCATTGTTGATAATGACACTCCCCCACCATGATGTCAGTGGAAACCACTTAGTGAGCAGTAACAAGGAACTCCTGTCGTTTCTTCCCAGAGTGTCCATGGAAGCCTAGTGGGGAAACTGGATTTTGACTCTTTCCTAGAAGTAAGGAGGCAGTGTCCTTTCCCTACTTGGTGCAGTGTCAGAGGAGGCTTGCTAAAATAGATTTAAATACAATTCAGTTTCATAACATAGTATCCAAAATGTACAGAATTCATTTGGAACTCACTCATTATACCATGAACCAGAAACATCTGAACTTGAATAAGAAAAGATAGTTAACAGACATCGGGATGACACAGATGTAAGAATTATCTGACAAGGATTTTAAAGCAGCCATCATGAAATGTTTCAACAAGCAATGACAAACATTCTTGAAACAAATGAAAAAACAGAAAATTTCAGCAAAGAAATAAAAAAGAATCAAATGGAAAATTCAGATCTGAAAAATACAATAACAAAAAATTTAAAACTCAGCTAATGGGCTTAACAGAAAAATAGAGGAAACAGAAGAAAGAATCAGTGAACTGGAAGATAAACAATAGAAACCCCCAAATCTGAACAACAGAAAGAAACAGACAAAAAAAATTAGAGCCATAGGAGCCTGTGAGACTATAACAAAAGATATAACATTTGTGTCATTGGAGTCCCAGGAGAGGAGAAAGGGAGTGAAGCTTAAAATATATTTGAAGATACGATGGATGAAAACTTCCCAAACTTGACAAAAGACATGGATTCAAGAAGATGAGAAAATCCAAGACAAGATAATCCTAAAGAAATCCATGCCAAGACCTATGATAACCAAACTTCTAAAAACTAACAACAAACCACAAATTTTGAAAGTAGCAAGAGAGAAATGACACCTTACCTCTAGTAAGAAAACAGTTTGAATTACAGTATATTTCTAACAAAAACCATGGACACCAAAAGGAAGTAGTATAATATTTTTCAAGTGCTGAAAGAAAAGAACTGTTAACCTAGAATCCTATATCCAGTTATATAGAAAATATCTTTCAGGTTTGAAGGATAAATCAAGACATTTGCACATGAAGGAAAACTAAGAGAATTTTTGGGGGGTATCATTAATATACAATTACATGAGCAACATTGTGGTTACTAGATTTCCCCCCTTATCAAGTCCCCACCACATACTGCGTTACAGTCAATGTCCATCAGCATAGTAAGATGCTATAGAGTCACTACTTGTCTTCTCTGTGCTATACTGCCTCCCCTGTGCTCCCCCCTGCATTTTGTGTGCTAATTGTAATGCCCCTTATTCCCCTTCTACCTCCCTTCCCACCCATCCTCCCCAGTCCCTTTCCCTTTGGCAACTGTTAGTCCATTCTAGGGTTCTGTGAGTCTCCTGCTGTTTTGTTCCTTCAGTATTTTTTCTTTGTTCTTATACTCCACATATAAGTGAAATCATTTGGTACTTGTCTTTTTCGGCTTGGCTTATTTCACTGAGCATAATACCCTCTAGCTCCATCCATGTTGTTGCAAATGGTAGGATTTGTTTTCTTCTTATGGCTGAATGATATTCCATTGTGTATATGTACCACATCTTCTTTATCCATTCATCTCCTGATGGACACTTAGGTTGCTTCCATTTCTTGGCTATTGTAAATAGTGCTGTGATAAACATCGGGGTGCATCTGTCTTTTTCAAACTGGGCTGCTGCATTCTTAGGGTAAATTCCTAGGAGTGGAGTTCCTGGGTCAAGAGTTTTTTGAGGAACCTCCATACTGCTTTCCACAATGGTTGAACTAGTTTAGCTGTGTAGGAAGGTTCCCCTTTCTCTGCATCCTCACCAGCATTTGTTGTTCCCATTCTTTTCTTTGTTGGCCATCCTAACTGGTGTGAGGTAATAGCTCATTGTGGTTTTAATTTGCATTTCCCTGATAATTAGTGATGTGGAGTGTCTTTCCATGTGCCTGTTGGCCATCTGAATTTCTTTGGAGAATTGTCTGTTCATATCCTCTGCCCATTTTTTAATAGGGTTATTTGATTTTTGGTTGTTGAGGCATATGAGTTCTTTATATATTTTGGATGTTAACTCCTTGTCAGATATGTCATTTATGAATATATTCTCCCATACTGTAGGATGCCTTTTTGTTCTGCTGATAGTGTCCTTTGCTGTACAGAAGCTTTTTAGCATGATGTAGTCCCATTTGTTCATTTTTTATTTTGTTTCCCTCGCCTGAGGAGAGGTGTTCAGGAAAAAGTTGCTCATGTTTATATTCAAGAGATTTTTGCCTATGTTTTCTTCTAAGAGTTTTATGGTTTCATGACTTACATTCAGGTCTTTGATCCATTTTGAGTTTACTTTTGTGTATGGAGTTAGACAATAATGTAGTTTCATTCTCTTGCATGTAGCTATCCGGTTTTGCCAATACCAGTTGTTGAAGATGCCGTCATTTCCCCATTGTATATCCATGGCTCCTTTATCGTATATTAATTGACCACATATGCTTGGGTTTATATCTGGGCTCTCTAGTCTGTTCCATTGGCCTATGGGTCTGTTCTTGTGCCAGTACCAAATTGTCTTGATTACTGTGGCTTTGTAGTAGAGCTTGAAGTCAGGGAGCATAATTCCCCCCGCTTCATTCTTCCTTCTCAAGATTTCTTTGACTATAAAACTAAGAGAATTTATATCCACAATTTGTCTACCCTAAAAAATGGCTAAAGGAAATTCTAGAAATAGAAAGGAAATAGTAAAAGAATGAATCTTGAAACATCAGAAAGGAAGAAAGAACAAATAAAGGAGTAAAACTATGAGTAAATATGATAGAATTTCCTTCTCCTTTTGCATTTTCTAAATTGTTTGATGACTGGACCAAAATTATAACACTGATATGGTTCTCGATGTATGTGGAGTAAATATTTAAGACAATTATATTATAAATGGGAAAGGATAAAAGACACTGAGAAGAACATCTCATGTCTGTGTTATTCTTTCTCAAGATGCCTGACCTCAATTTAATCATGAGAAAAAATCAAACAAACCAAAATTGAAGAACGTTCTACAAAAAAATCTACCAGTACTCTTCAAGAGTGTCAAGGTCATGAAAAACAGAGAAACCATCTCAGATTGGAAGAGTCTAAAGAAATATCACAACCACCTATAATGTGCAATCCAATTTTAAATTAGATTTCTATAACTTCTCCTTTTAAAGAAATGTTATTAAAAAATTGATAACAGGAGAGTGCATAAGGTAAACTAATTTTAAGTATACAACCTGATGTTTATTTATATACAGGTACAACTATTTAACTATCATTGAGATCAAGATATGGAACATTTCCATAAGGAAAGACAGAACATATCCATAAGATTTTGTCTGTGCCCTTTCCCTCTCTATTCCCTTCCCCAGAGGTAACCACTATTGATTTCTGTCATTACCAGTAAGTTTTGACTGTTCTTGAACTTCATATATGTACCCTCTTGTGTCTTGTTTCTTTCACTCCAACATAATATCTGTAATAGATATCTGAGATTTATTTATGTCATTTTTCAAACCTACAATTTGTTCTTTTCTGCTGTGTAGGATTCTATGGTATGAATACACCAATTTATGTGTTTTCCTCTTGATGAACATTTGGCTTGTTTCCAGTGTTGACTATTATGAATAAAGTTCCTATGAACCTTTTTGTACATGTGTTTTTGTTCTTAAGTGAACTCATTTCTTTGGGTAAATATATAGGGATGGAATTCCTGAGTTTTTTAGCCTTATAGACACTGCCAGGCAATGTTCCAAAGTCGTACCATTTTACATCCCCTCCAGCAATGTATGAGAGTTTGTTGTTCCATGTCCTTGCTAACACTTGACATTTCAACCTTTTTTGTTTTAGCTCTTCTGGTGGGTGTGACATTCCATTTATTTTCATGCCATTTATTTGTTGGAGAATCTGGGTCCATTCTCCTATAAGCTTTCCCACATTCTGGATTTGGCTAATTGTGTCCTTGTGGTAGGTAGCATTGTGTTTCCTGTATTTCCAGTATTTCCCTTAAGTTAATTATTAACCTTAGAGACTTGATTATATTGAAGTTTTATTTTTCAAGAATACATTATAGATGGTTCTTCCTATTATCTATTGCATCAAATCAGAAAGAATATAATATCTATTGTCTCGCTGTAATTGGTGTTAAGAGAGATCACTAGATTCTGGTGATGTCAACATGCTTCATCTCTGACTGAGTTTCTCATCAACTTTTCACTTGATTTTAACAGAGACTGACGATTATTGCTTAGATCCATTATTTCATGGAGTTGTAAAATGATGATTTTCTAATTGTGACATTCCTTTTGCATTTACAATCTCTGATTATTTATAAAGTACTCTTCCTTATAAACTATTTGTTTGCCCTGTATACACTTCTTACCAGAAAAGCGAGATAACTGCGTGATAATCTTTATCAATTAACAGAATGATGAGTTGTTACTTCTATATCCAAGGTAACTGAATTTTTTTAGCATAATTATCAATTAAGGATTTACAAATATTGAAAGTGTTTAAATTCATTGCAATCATTCTTTCTGATGTTCAAATTGTCCTATTTTGGGCCAGTTGGAGCACCTTCATGTTAGTTCTAACTATGGACATTTTTAAAGCTTTTGATACATAACACCAAATTATTCTTCAGGAAAGCTGTATGACTTTACATGCCTTTAAGTGGTGTATGAGAATGTCATTTTCTGATGTCACCTACAATGGATTCTGTACTATATTTTAAAGAAATATCTGCCAATTTGATATATTAAAAATAGTATCACATTACAAGTTTTTATTGTGATGATACACAAAACATAAAATTGACCATTTTAATGATTTTTAAGTCCACGGTTCAGTGACATTAAGTACATTCATGTTGTGTAACCATCACAAGTGTATACCCATTTCTAGAACTTTTTCATTATCCCAAATTGAAGCTTTATGCTCACTAACTATAACTCTTCATTCCCCTCTGCCTCTACCTTCTGATAATCACTATTCCACTTCTTGTCTCTACAAATGTTTAAATTTAAATTTTGTTTTAAAAATTATAAAATATACATTACAAAATCTATATTTTAACCATTATTAAGTGTACAGTTCGGTATACATACATTGTTGTGCCCTCATCATCACCATCTGTCTCCAGAACTTTTCATTTTCTCCAACTGAAATTCTGTGCCGATTAAAAAATAACTCCCCAGAGCCCGCTCGTCCTGGTCCCCCATTCTACTACACGTCTCTGTGAATGTAACTACTCTAGGTATCTCATGTAAATGAAATCACACAATATTTGTCCTTTTGGAACTGCCTTATTTCACTTAGCCTAATGTCTTCAAGGTTCATCCACATTGTAGTATGTGTCAGAATTTCCTTCTTTTTAAAGTTGGAGTAACATTCCATTGTAAGTATGCGCCACAGCTTGCTTATCCCTTCATCTGCCGATAGATATGCGTGAATAATGCTGCTGTGAACCTGGGTGTATGCTATCTCTTCAAGATCCTGCTTTCAATTCTTTTGGGTATATACCCAAAAATAGAGTTGCTGGGTCATATGAGAATTCTATTGTTTACTTTTTTGAGGAACTGCCATACTCTTTTATGGCAGAAAAGAGTAAAATGGCTGCACCATTTTACATTCCCACCAGTAATATACAAAGGTTCTAATTTCTCCACGTGCTCATCAACTCTTGTTATTTTATTTTTTATAATAGCTGTAATTGTAATGGGTATGAAGTGCAAGTTATCTCATCGTGGTTTTGATTCGCATTTCTCCAATGATTAGTGATACTGAGCACCTTTTCATGTGCTTATTAGCCACTGTATAACTTTGGAGAAATGTATATTCAAGTCCTTTACCCATTGTTTTATTGGGTTGTATGTTCTTTTGTTGTTGAGTTACAGGATATATATATATATATATATTCCATAAAGATCAGATGTAGGATTTATAAATATTTTCTCCCATTGTATGGGTTGCCTTTCACTTTCCTGATAGTATCCTTTGATGCACAAAAGTTTTTAATTTTGATGAATTCCAATTTATCTATTGTTTCTTCAGTTTCTTGTGCTTTTGCTGTCATATCCAAGAAATCATTGCCAAATGCAACATCATGAAGCTTCCCCCTTTTGTTTTCTTCTAAAATTTTTATAGTTTTAACTCTTACATTTAGGTCTTTGATCCATTTTTAGTTAACTTTTTAAAATATGGTGTAAGATAAGGTCCAAACTTCATCGTCTTTTTTTTTTTGCATGGACATAACCAGTTTTACCAATACCGTTTGTTAAAGAGACTGTTCTTTCCCCACTGAATTATCTTGGACTCCTCATACAAAATCATTTGACTATACATGCCTCCCTGGGATGCCTTGATTCTCATATCCCCAAATCCCTTTTCTATACAATAGAACTTTAAATATCATAGACAGACATCGCGGCCCATAAGGTCCTTAGATCCACCAACCATCCTTTGATAGAATTCTTCCATCTCACCCACAGTGCCTAGGAGGTACGTAGGAGATAGAATTGATGAATTCATAAATTAGTAAATATGACATGGTATGAATCTTCCTCATGACCTTGGTCATCCTTCTTTGGACATGCCCCAGTGTCCCAATGTCCTTAAATACGTGGTTTCCTGAGCAGGACACAAGGTTCCGCATGAGGATGAGCCATCTGCAGGCCAGAGCTGTCGCCTCCCATTTGCAGGACACTCTGCTTTTCATCATATGGCTGGGAGTTGTGTAAGTTTTTTGGCTGATGTGTCTGTCTCACTGTTGACTCATACTGGGCTTATGATCAGCAAAAACAACCAATGATATGTTAAAAGAATGTTTATTGCCATTTCTGCCACTTGATTATAAATGAGAGAGACTTCGGGAAAATGTAGAAAGGTAAAAAGAAAAGAAATCAGTCATTAATCTATTTAGTGTTCAGTCTACCTTCTTGTCTGTTTGTATGTGTTTAACCTTTTTAAAATAAAATTCAGAGACTGTATTTTGTGTCATTGCATATTCCTCAAATCCTCCCTTCATAATGAGGCTATGTAAGATCATAATGGCTACATAAAATTTATTTAGTGTGTATTTTACCTCAATATGCTATTGTATAATCTATTGAGCCGTTTTGCTGTTGTTGGACATTTCAGTTGCTCTCATGATCTGTTATAAACAATGCCATGATGAACATCTTGGTATATTTTTAATCTCTCTGAATCTAAGTTGGAATTCACAATTTCTCCATCAGATTTCACTGTCTCTCAACATTCAACTTGTTTTTGGTTGCTTTTACTTGACTTTTTCATCTTTATCTAAGTGTAACCTCAATTTTCTCTCCTAATGTTAGACAGTTTTCGCAGGTTTGAGTCAATATAAACAAGTGCTACATCTTCACTTGAGTCTTTATTAGAATATTGAAGGGGGCAAGGCCAAGCACGGAGCTGTGTAGCTTACCATGACAGAGAACTTTGTCTCTGTTGATATGAACTACTTCAGGGGAGGGGAAATTGCATTTTATTACTGTTACATTCTTGACATTTTAGAAACTGACATTAAGAGAGGTTCTATCACACACACTCAAGTCTGACTGGAGCCAAAGGCCACTTTAGTCATATGCCACCTTTAGCTTTATAGTTAGTCTTAATAAATCTTCATATCTGGTAATATTAGTTTACAACTCTCTTCCTCCTTCTTCATGATTGTCTTGGCCAGAGGTCAGCAAACTATGGCCCGCAGGGCAAATTTGGCCCACTGCTTGTTTTTATAAAAAAATTTTTACTGGAACACAGCCCTACCCATTGGTCTCCATATAGTTAATGGCCTCTTTATGCTACAAATGCAGAACTGAGTAGTTGTAACAAAGACTAAATGGCCTGTAAGTCTAAAATATTTCCCATCTACCTCTCTACAGAAAAATTTCCCCAAACGCTAGTCTTGGTCCTTTGTATATCTGTGTCTTAAAAATCCTGCTGAGATTTTAACTGAGACTGCATTGAATCTTTAGGTCACTACCCTCTTGCAATATTGAGTCTTCTAAAGTATGAATATGGTATCTCTCTCCAGTTATTTACATCTTAATTTCTCTCAGCAATGTTTTATGGTTTTAGTGGCGATCTTGTGCATCTCTTAATAGATTTATCCCTAGGTATTTGATGTTTTTGATACTATTATAGATAGTACTTTATTAAATTTTTTTATTTTAAAATAATTTCAGACCTAAAGGAATGTTGCAGAGTTCATACAAAGAATTTAACATACCCTTCATCCAGATTCCTTAAATGTTAACATTTTATTACATTTTCTTTATCATCCTCCCTCCTCTTTCATTCACATACACACAGACACATATATAAATGTATACACACATTATTGGTAAAGTGGTATTTTTTTAATCTTCTTTTTCAATGTTGCTAATATATAGAAATAAAATCAATGCTTTATATTGACCATGTAGCTAGTGACTTTGCTAAATTAACTTCCTAATTCCAGCAACAGATTCTCTGGCTTTTCTGAACATGCAGTTATGCCGTCTGCCAAAAACCAAAGCTTTATGGCTTCCAATTTTCTTTTATTTCTTTTTCTTGGCTTATTGTATTGGTTAGGATCTCTGGTAAAGTGTTGAATATAAATGGTGATAGTGGATATTTTTGTCTTGTTCTCAAACTCAGAAGAAAAGTGTTCAATATTTTCCACTAAAATGGACGTTAGCAGTAAGTATTTTGTTGATAGTATAGTAAAGGACATCAACCCATATAGTAAAGGACATCAACCCATATGCCCATCAAATAAATTTACACAGCAATGAAAAGGAATGACTTTCTGTTACATCAACAATACAGTGAATCTCACAGATACAACAATGAACTAAGAAAACCAGAGAGTTCATCCTGTATCAGTCCACTTACATGAAATTCAAGAACAGGCAAACTAATTAGAATAGTGGTTCCTGAAGCAGAGTATTGACAAGAAAAGAGCATGAACAAACCTTTTGGGGAGATGGAAATATTATGTCTTGATCTGAGTGGTGGGCACATAGGTATATAATGTAAAAATTCACTGAGCAGTATACATACAACAAATGCACTTTAATAAAAATTTTAAAGTTAAGTTCTGCTTAAATAGAAAATTCAAGATTCTATGTGTTTTATATGGAACTATAGAGGGTTTCCATTAGCAGCAGCTGTTATCAGCTGGCCTACACTCCTCCAGCTTATCTCAGAAGCTCTTGTGAGAGGTTTTGTCTATGATAGTGCTTCTCGAACTTTTTAATTTTGCCCATGCCCTGTACTGTTTATCTCTGTACTGACTGTTTATTCCAAATTTAAAAATATCTCTACAAACCAAAGAGATTTGGTGGAAACTCCTTCTGGAAATTCTGATAGCTGTCTGCCCACACAGCTTGAGTATCCCTGGTCCCCTAATGTGATGATCTTTTTGAAAAAGGAAATAGATGATCTCCAAATGACTTGTTCTTGATGAATTCACATTGGTTGCTAGAGGTCAATGAACTAATCTATCCAGTCATAAGTCTAGAATTTTTCCAGGGTTGGGCATTAAGCTGCCTGGTGTTGATAATTACTAACTGCTCTAATGATAACACAAACTTCGGTAAAACCCTTTACTTACTTTGGTAAATTCCCTTTTTTGTTTGACCCAGTTTGGCTATCTGCCATTTGCAACTGAAAACACTGTAACTGATTAAAAAAGGGAACTAACCCTGAGAAGTTATCATGTGGCAAGCACATTACAGACACTGAAATTTAAGACTTAATACAGCCAAATGAAGTAGAGGCTACTCTGTCAACTTATAGATGGAGAAACTGAGGTTCTGAGAGGTTATAGAGGAGGAATAGGGGCTCCCCTGGCCGGGAAGTCAGGACCTGAGTTCAGACGTTAGCCTTACCTCAGCACACATGTTTCCCATGTTCTTTCCAGCTCATCTCCCTCTTGGCCACCGTACTCAAATGTGTCACACTTTCTGATTTGAAGACATTCTCTTTGATGGAGACTGGCATGAAGATAGATGTTGAATAGTTCTGCTTTCTTCGAATCATGCCTTTCCTATAATGTAGTATAGCATCTTTAGAGCTATTTTCTATGGAATCCCAATGTTTCTCTATGTGTTAAGAGGTGGGGAGGGGGGCAAGCTTGTTTAATGGTCAGATATGCCATATTAGAGTCACAGGTATATTGGCATTTTAAAGGCACTGATAAGTCCTGCAGTAAATAACCTCCTTCATTTCACTTAACCCAACACTTCCCCAAACCTAGCATTTTCCAAATTTACTGGTCACAAAACCCCATTTTGGAGGAATATTTATTAAAATTTTGGTGAGACACTGAGTTTTAATTGGAACAGAGTTTGGGAAATGCTGATGTCATGGACCAACCCCAAGGCTTGGTATCAGAGACTTCATTGTCTAACCCTTACGAAGCTTATCTAAACTTTGGTTTATATTTCCAATATAGGAGGCCAATAATCTCTTCCGCTTTACAGAGTACTATTGGAATCCAGATAAGATACAAGAACCTAATAGTTCTCTTCTGCTGTGTTTGTTCTGTGCCAGAGATTGCTTAACACTAAATGCATTAATTAATTAGATTCTCACTATTCCCTGTGTGGTAGATTCTGACATTGTACATGGGAGAAATGATGCTCTTGGGGGTCTCACAGTCTCTAAGTGGGAAAGCCAGGATTTGGTCTCAGCCTGGGCCTGGAGCCATAAGCACTGCCCCCGGCCTCTCAGCTCTTATGCACTGATGGTGGCCAGGAGGCCCTTTGACAGCTCTCCGTGTCTTTTCTAAGTGTCTGCCCATTCTGCACTGAGCCCTCTTGCTCCTGCCTTGGAGTTCTCTCACTCCTATATGGAACTGGAGGAGCTGCTGGAAATTCCACATTGGCATACCATGGCATTTCTACCCAGGGTGTAGGCATGACTTTAAGACAATGTATTCTTACCACAGCTTGGGGATGAAGCAGTGGAAGAGGGAACCCCAGGGAATGGTGAGCAGACCTGGCTTGCTGTCTTTGGATGTCATGGGGTGGCCAGTGGAACCCTCTAGGGCCCATACCGTCCTCTTGCTCTGGAACAGCTCTGAACTGGCTTTTCAAGAACCAGTACCCCACTAATAATACTCTGTTCCCTCCTTCCTTCCCTTCCTCTCTTCCTTTCTTTTGAAACAATTTTTATAGATAAAATGTATGCGGGATAAAGAAAGAAATCCAACAGTACCAAAGAACATAGAATAAAACCGAAGTCTCACTCCTAACCTTGATTCTCTCCCACACCTACTTTCCCCTCCCAGAGGCACCACTGTGTCAGTTTCCTGTATTTCTTCCTGAAATATTTAATGCATAGAAGCGTTTATAGATATATCACTCCTCCATTAGTTTTTCATTAGACATATGATATTGTTACATCTTGCTTTTTACACTTAAAAATCTACTTTGAAGGTCATTACACATCATTGCATAAAGACTGGTCTTGTAGGGGACTCCATCAGTTCATTCAATGTGATCTATTTAATGTAGCCTCTTCTGGCCATATCATTTGGCTTATTCGATCTTGCCCATGAAAGTCAGGCAGGGGGCCACAGAGGGTCTATGTACACACCTGCACAGACACCTACCTGAATGTGGAGGGAGCCATCTTTAAGCCTGGACCTTATTATTTTTATTTGTTTATTTTTAAATTGAAGTATCATTGACATACAATCTTATATTAGTTTCAAGTATGCAACACCATGGTCCAACAGTTACCCATATTATTAAATCCTCACCCCTCACTAGTACAGCTATTATCTGTCAACATATAAACCTGGACCTTACAAAGGAAACCAGAAGGTCTGATGAGAATCACTGCCCCCAAGGGCTGGAAGGAGGGCAGTATACACTTTCCTGTATGGTTATCAAATCTGGACATAACTGTAAACTCTGTGCAGAGCTCCTTTTCTCATCCTGAAAGGCTGGGCCCAGCACTTTAATATACCTTGGAGGTGTGGTGGATGGTGGTGGCCATGTCACAGCATATTAATAAGAAATGGGTACTTTATGACACTTTGGTGGGGAGATGGGAAAGAGGCACCACACACCACACGGCCAAACTTCATAAAGGTCCCCAAACCCTCTCCAGCACTCAGCGCCTTGTCTCCTGATGACCTCATCTGCTCCCCGCCCCCCCGCCCCCCCATCTCCTGCATCTTCCCCTCAGGGCTCTCCCTCTTCCCTGTCTTGTCTGGAGCAGCTGAGCTCCCTTGCCTTCTCGCTTGTGCATCCTCTCCCCCATACCTCATGATGCACAGCGGCATTTCTCAGCGTGGCCTCTGTTGCTTCTGCATCAGTTTCACCTGCAGGGCTTGCTGACAGTGCCAACCAGGACCAGGAAGAACTTGAAACTGGGGGAGGAGGGATCAGGAACTGGCTTTGCTAAGGACTCCCAGGTGATTGATTCATACGCATACTAAAGTTTGAGGACCAGATGCGGAAGGTTGCCTTTGGCACCATCAGTTGGATCCAAATATTTGAAGCCAGGTTGATGGGATCAGGTGGTACTAAGCACTGTGGCCTGTAGGTAAAAATGCCACCTCTGGGCCTGCTCCATTCAGCAAGGAGCCAGGCCCTGGCTGATACACAAGTCCCGTCTCTGGGCCAAAGGGGGAACTCCCCAAACTGTGCTTTTGCACATGGCAGACATTGCTTGGAGGCCGGCACTTTCTTTTCCTTCTAAAAATTGAGGTAGATGTTATACGCAGTAAAGTGCACAAAATCTTAACTGTGCGGTTTGGTGGATTTTTGCATAATTACACATCTGTGGAACTACAGTCCCCATCAAGAAGCAGAGCATGGGCTTTCCCGTGCCCCTATCTTTAGACCCCCCCTGCGCAGAGATCACCACTATTTTGACCTCCATCGACATAGATTAATTTTACATGTTTTCAAATCTTACCTAACGGCATCACACAGGGTGCACTCTTTTTTGTTTGGCTTCTGTTGCTCATCATCTTCTCTGGGAGATTCATCCATATTTTTGTGTGTATTAGAGATTCAGTGTCTTTTATTGCTGTGGGCAAGGGGTCAGCGAACTGAGTCTGTAAATGGCCTGGCACAAATATTTTCGGCTATGTGGACCATACTGTCTTTGCCACAACTACAGGCAGAGCTCGGCAATATTGCGGGTTTGGCTCCATACCACCTGCAATATTGCAAGTCAACTGAATTTTTTGGTTCCCCAGTGTACACGGAAGTTATTGTTCCACACTGGTCTGTAAGTGTGCAATAGCATCAGGTCAAAAAAAATGTACAGTTTAATTTTCAAACTCTTTATTGCTAAAAAAATACTGACTATCATCTGAGCTTTTATTGAGTTGTAATCTTTTTGCTGGTGGAGGGTCTTGCCTCCATGTTGACGGCGGCTGACTGATCAGGGCAGCGGTTGCGGAAGGCTGGGGTGGGTGTGGCAATTTCTTAAAATAAGACAGCGATGAAGTTTGCCCCATTGATTGACTCTTCCTTTCACAGTTTCCTTCAAGAACTTTTCCTTTGCATTCGTGACTTAGCTAACTGGTGCAAGAAGCCCAGCTGTTAGCCTAGCTCAGCTCTCAACATCCCTTCTTCTCTGAGCTTAATCATTTCTAGCTTTGATTTATACTGATAGACGAGTGACTCTTCCTTTCACTTGTGCACTCAGGGGCCACTGTAGGGTTAGCAGTCGGCCTAATTTCAATACTGTGGTGTCTCAGGTGACAGGGAGGCCCTAGGAGAGGGAGAGAGATGGGGACGGCCACTTGGCGGAGCAGGAAGAACACACACAACATTGATCAGTTAAGTTCTCCATCTTATATGGGTGTGGTTCCTGGCACCCCAAACAATTACAATAGGAGCATCAAGGAGCACTGATCACAAATCAGCATCACAAATAATAGTAATAAATGAAAACGTTTGAAATACTGCAAGAATTACCAAAATGTAACAGAGACACGAGGTAAGCAAAGCTGTGGGGGAAATGGTGTCGATAGACTTGCTCAGTGCAAAGTTGCCACAAAGCTTTGATTTGTAAAAAATGGAATATCTGCAAAGCACAATAAAGCAAAGTGCAATAAAACAAGGTGTGCCTGTAGTCTGCTCCGCCCCTCAGGCCCCAGTGCAGCCATGGGCAATACACACCAAACAGGCTGCGGGCTCTCCTGTGGGGCAGGGTTTGCGGAGCCTTGCCTGCTGGGATAAAATTTCATTATCTGAAAAAACCACGATGTATTTAGTTATCCGCTCTCCTGTTACGGGCATTTGGGTTATCCACTTTCAGACACAACAATCAGTGCTGCTGTGTGTCTGGGTGAACATGCGCATCATCTCGTGGCATGGAAGCAGACTCATTAGGTCATAAAATAGGCATATGTGCAGCTTATCCATACTGCCAAACAGTATTCCAGTGTGGCTGTATCAATTCATACTCACCAGTAAAGTTTCTTCATATCCACAGTAACACTTAGTATTGCCACTTTTTTAAGTTCCAGCCATTTGGGTAGGTGAGTCTTGGTGTCTCCTTGTGGATTGTAATTTGCATTTCCGTAATGCTAATGATGTTGGGCACCCTTTCAAATGCTTATTGGCCACTTGGATACTCTTTTGTGAAGTACAAATTGTCTACTGTTTCTAAAAATTGAATTGGTTGTCTTTTTCTTGTTGATATATAGAAATTAGTTATGTATTTTAGATACAAATCCTTTGTTTGATGTGAGTATGGCAAGTATCTTCTTTCAGTCTGTGGCTTGCCCTTTTTCTTTCTTAATAATGTCTTTTGGTGAACAGAAGTTTTTTAGTTTAATGAGGTCTGATTTATCAACTTTTTCTTTCATGGTTAGTGCTTTTTGTGCTCTGCTGAAGAAATCTCTGCTTGCCCCAAGGTCATAACGATACTCTCCTATGTTTTGTTCTAGAAGCTTTATTGTTTTGCCTTTCACATCTAGGTCTGTGATTTACTTTGAATTTATTTTTGTGTTTAATGTGGGTCAAAGTTCATTATATTCCATATGGAAATCTGATTGTTCCAGTACCAATTAGTGAAAAGGCCATTCTTTTCACTCATGATAAGAGGTTTGCATTTAATGTCAAGGTCTCGTCTTTAAAAGGGATCTGGACACCTGTAGTGCGTTCAAAGCTGAGGAGGGCCTACACACTATGCACCAGGAGGAAGAGGAAGGGGCAGGGGGTCTAGATGCTCTGGGCTGGAGCAGTAGGGAGTCATCAGCCCTAAGGTGAGTGTGGCATACAGGGAAAGGGGGCTGCTTCTCTCAGTCTCCATAACACACAGGCCAAGATTTTCCAGCTCTTGCTGGAAAAACAAGATTTCCAAGAAACTACCCTGGGAAAAGAAGAACCCAGCTTTGCATTTTTAAATATTGTCATTACTCTTCCTATTGCCCAGGCCAGATTTTTGCTTCCGGAGGAAAACGGGCTTTAAACCCCTAAAGACTAAGCCAGTACCGGCAGTAACAGTAACCAGGGAAAGTCCTGAATATTTTGAGACCCAAAACTGTTTATTTCTGTAAGTGAAAGAGAAAGAGTGTCCCAAGTTCAGGTTCTGCAGACATCAGACTGTGGATTAATATTTTCCAGACGGATGACTACTGTCCAGAGCTTTCCTGGACCACTCCCCAGGGCCTCCTCTCTGGCTACAGGGGCTCCGGAAGCCGCCCTGCCGTTTGCAAGGGATAAGAAAGCCGCCTTTGTATGCACAGCTCTGATACTCTGAGGATGGGGCAGGAGGGGGCTTGTTATTTCTCATCATTTCCAGAGCGTGTGGCATTTGGACTTGGCTGGTGGGCATGAAGCCAGGCAGTAGACAAGGGGGTGAGGGCCTTGGCCCTTGAGTTGATGCTGGGCGAGGATTTCATTCCCTGACTCATGGATTATTCCTGAGTACCTGGAGTTAGCAGTGGCAGCTGCAAGGGGATAAGGCACCTTCAGGTCTGTGGGCTCCACCAACCCCGGATTAACCTTGAAGTCCGCTCTCCTTGGAAGGTGATAGTGATTGACATGAACAAATCATTTATTCTCTGCCATATTAATTGGTGCATTACCCAACAAATATTTATTGAAGCAGGCTGTTTGGTAGGCACTAGGTATACCTCGATGAACATACAGACAAAAATTCTCACTCTCATGGGATCATCAGTTTGGTGGGCAGAAATAGAAAGTGAACAAATGAATAAGTAAATTATATAGGATGTGAAGTGAAGGTCTGGAGGAGATACACAGAGCAGGATAAGGGGGATCAGGAGGGTCAGGGGAGGGGAAGGGCTGTAATTTTAAATAGGGATGGCAGGGGTGGCCTCAATGAGGAAGTGACATATGAACAAAGCCTCCAAGGAGGAGAGGAAGTGAGTCTTGAGATTATCTGGAGGAAAAGTGGTCCATGTAAGTTTTTGCTTACTGCCAGATTCAGCAAATTCTAAATCCAAAGCTTCCGCCCTCTCCCTCCCTCCCACACACAGAAGTGAATGCCCACCATATACGGACACTTGGAACCGCCCGCCGCTCTCTCACTGAGAAACAAAGGTCAGATGTGCTCAGGTGCTGCTAGCTCTCCAGGCCCCTTGCAACACGACCTGCATATCCTCGGAGGTGCCCCCGTACAGCAGGACAGATGGGAGCGGTGATGGATGGTCTCACTAATATTAGAACCTCACCGATGCCCCTAGAATGAAATTAAATTGTAATGTGTTCACTCCAACTATTTTTATTTCATTCCAACTAACCTCTATCTTTCTGAGGCCTTTGACGGGCATTTTAATTAAATCATGAAAAGCCTTTTGTCTCCTGAGAAGGAGATTGAGCCTCCCTCTCCCTCCGCCTTTTCCCCTGAGGGTGTGCCTTGTTCCCAGTAGGGTGCTGGGATGGCAGGACCCAGTTCTGGACAATGTCTCCAGCCAAAGCCCCACTCCTAGGTTCAGAAGGAGTCTTCCCAGTAGAGACAGTGGCAATCAGTCATGGGTGGAGCAGTTCCTGGATGCCAGGTACTTGATAAACAATGTTGAAACAGCTTGTCTCCAACTCTCGTGTCTACGTGTCTATCTGTGCCTGTTGTAAGCAGCTGTGAACCTTTCCAACGTGACACTTCAGTTTTATGGCTCCCCTGACATGATTGGCCAGAGCTGTCTGTTGCCCTGCTGTGGATGTCCTTGCCTGGGGGTTGGTCATTCACCCATTTATTCATGCATTTCTTTCATTCTGCATTCATTCATTCATTTCCGCTTTCACGTCCCATAGGCATTTCAACCTTAACATATTCGACTTTGAATTCCTGATCTAGTCCCATCCCTAAATCAGTTCCTCCTTCTGGCTTAGTAAGTGGCATCTCTGCCTCTCAGTTACAGCAACCAGAAGCCTGGGAATCACCGCTGACACCTCCCTCACCCTCCATGTCCCTCCATCAGCAAGTCCTGCTGGTTCCATCTCCAACGTTTCAGTGCTACTTCTGCCACCCACTTCCTGGGTGACCTTGAGTAAGCTGGTGAACCTCTCTGTGCCCTTTCCCAAAGTATCATGGAAATAATGTCACTACCTCAGAGACTGCTGTGGGGGATAGGATTTAATCACATAAAGAACAGTGTCTGGCTAATAGTAAGAATTAAATATATGTTAGCTGACAGAGATATTGGTGTTGGTTGTGTCCCCATCCGGTAGCCAGATGGCAGTTCATAATATTAGTATGCTTTTAATATTACATGTTTTAATATGAATGCATGAGATATTATATTAAAAATACAACAAAGGAAAAGGAAAAAAGCTCTTTTTAACCAAAAAAAAAAAAGATGCAGTAAAAGAATAATGATATGGAAAGTATTCATTCACATATACTATTGTTAAGCAAAAGCAAAAACATGTTATAAAACAGTATTCATGGAAAGATCTTATTTTTGTAAAGAAGTCATATGTGTGTATGTGCGTGTGTATGACTAGAAGAAATAGTTCAAATGTTAACAGTGTAACTACTACAGGTAGGATTACATAGGTTTTTTTTTTTACTGAAGTATTGTTGGTATACAATCTTATATTGATTTCAAGTATACAATACAGTGTTTCAACAATTATCCATATTATTAAATCCTCACCCCCAGCAGTGCAGTTGCTATCTGTCCACATAGAAATATGTTACAGAATCATTGACTATATTCCCCATGCTGTACTACTGTCCCCGTGAACAACTTACATTATGACTGAGAATTTTTATGCCCCTTTTTCCCCCTCCCCATCCCCAACTACCTACCCCAGCCCCTCCTCCATGGGAACCACCAGTCACTTCTCAATGTCTATGAGTCTACTGCTATTTTGTTCATTTTGTTTTGTTTTTATATTCCACAAGTAAGTGAAATCATATGGTATTTGTCTTTATCCACCTGGCTTATTTCACTGAGCATAATACCCTCTAGATCCATTCATGTTGTTGCAAATGGCAGGATTTCTTTCTTTTAATGGCTGAATAATATTCCATGGTGTATATGTACCACGTCTTTATCCATTCATCTACTGATGGACACTTAGGTTGCTTCCATTTCTTGGTTATTGTAAATAGTGCTGCAATAAACATACGGGTGCATCTATCTTTTTGAATGAGGAATTTTGTTTCCTTTGGGTAAATTCCTAGAAGTGGAATTACTGGGTCATATGATATTTCTATTTTTAGTTCTTTTAGGACCCTCCATACTGCTTTCCACAGTGACTACACCAATTTACATTCCCACCAACAGTGTAGGAGGGTTACACAGGATTTAATTACTTTTTGTTGCTCTGTATTTTTTGACAATAAATTATATATAATTCTTATAGTAAACAAATTCTTAAGTAAACCAAAATAAAAGTAAGTAATTGCCAATATCCTTTGGTAGCTCCCTTACCTATATGAAGAGGGGTCCACACTCCTTGGCTAGCAACCAAGAGCTTTGTGATCTGGTTCCTTTTACGATCCAGTCACTTCTTCTCCCCACCCCCGCCCCAAAATGCTCCTTTTCAGCAGTACTGACCTGCTTAGAAGTCCCAGCCTGAGCCTACTTTTCCTGACCTTCATGCCTTTGTAAATGCGATTTATTCCCTTTGTCTAGAACTCCTTTTCTCCCTTAGCCAGCTCAGTGAGTATGTTCTTCAAAACCAGGCTCAATGATCCATAAAAAACAAAATTTATAAGAGGTCCTTGATCAAAATTTAGCACATTTCCTTTGCAAGAGGCACTTTTAAGAAACTGAAAAGACTGGGAGAAAATATTTGCAAATCACATATTGAACAAAGGATTTACACCCAGAGCATATTAAGGAATTCACAGATCTCAACAGGAAGAAAACAAATGACAAAAAAATTACAATAGACTTGAACAGACGTCATTAGAGAAGGTGTGCAGATGGCAAATAAATGCATGAAAAGATAATCATTAGTCAATAGGGGAATGCGAAACCACAATAAGATGCTGCTCTGCAGCTATTAGAATGGCTTAACAAAAACCCGACAATACCAAGTGCTGCCAGCATGTGGAGCTCGTGGGACTCCTACACTGGTAGTGGAAATGTGAAAGGGCATAGCCATTCTGGGCAACAGTTTGGAGGTTTCTTGTACACTTACCACACGACCCAGCAATCCCACTCCTAGGTATTGAACCTAGAGAAATGAAACTTACTTCACACAAAAACCTGTACACAAATGTTTTAGCAGCTTTCCTCATAATTGTAAAAAACTGGAAACCACCCAACTGTCTTTCAGCAGGTGAAAAAACTGCAGCTCGTCCATATGGTATATTACTCATCATCAACGAAACAGAAACGACTGTGGATACGCAACAACATGGGTGATTCTCAAAGGCACTGTGCCGGAGGAAAGAAATCAGTCTCAAAATGTTACACACTCTATGATTCCATCCATATGACAGTTTAGAAAGGGCAAACTTCAGGGATGGAGAACATATCCATGATTACCAGGGGTTAGGTTTGGGGGTAGGGTGTGACTGCCAAGGGGCAGCACGAGACAGATTTTTGGAGGTGATGTGGCTGTTCTGTAGCCTGAGGATGGTGGTGGCTACAGGAATCTACACAAGCGTTCAAACACACAGACCTGTGTGCCAAAAGAGAAAGGTGAAGGCTATTAGAAAACAAAACAAAACCTTGTTGAGGAATGCCCTGAGAATCCTTCCCTGTCCTCCTGACACTGAGATTCATCGCTCTGAATTACAATAGGAAAAGCATATTTAGAGACACAGCAGACCCAGTGTGTGGGAGGGGGAGTGAGACCGAGAAGCCACTGAAGGGTTCAGCAGGTCAGGTGGTAAACACTGGTGCGGGTATTTGACCTCTCCAACTCCAAGGTGAGAAGACCTGTCTCCATGCTTCCCGTGAGACAGATAGGTGCCCCAAGCCATCATAAAACAGGCCGTTCACTGAGGTCATGATGAGGCTGTGAAAGGTGGATTGTCTTTTCAACAGGAATTTCAGCCAAGCTTTCCTCGTCCTCAGAACCCCATTAATTGCCGTGTCAGGGTACTTTCCAGAGTTACACTGTATTATAGACTTGCTGCTTTCCTTCCTCAATCCCTGGTAAACCATTTGCTTTTAGGAGACTTCCTCAATAAGCATGAAATAGGAGACTTCCTCAATAAAGCAATAGTGCCCATGTTAGACTCTGCTAGGGACTCACAAAAATGCAGCCCCCCAACACAGGCTCCTTCGGGAAGAACAAGGGTTCATTGCAGAACACTCTGGGTGATAGGAAGCTGGGAAGCTGGACTGCATGGCTGGGAGCCACAGTGTGGGGAGTTTGGGACCCTGAACGCATGCTGTCCGGGGCTGTGCTGCCTGCCCTCCAGCAGCAGCCGTCGGCCCTCCGCTCCCCACTTGAGATGCTGCTCATCCGTGGCTGCTTCTGCTCGCTGGCTCCCCTCCTCTGTCTTCTCTTTGAGGGTTTTTTGGACATCTACCCTGCTATGGGCCACTGCTCCTTGGTCTGTCTCCAGTTCAAGCCATGGGAGGCAGAGGGTGAAGCAGGCTGCCTCCCCGGCCCCTGGCTGCCCCAGGGGGCCACGCTCAACCTTGTCTGGCCAACTGAGAGGGGCTGCATGATGCACAGCAGGGAGACCAAGGCCCAGGAGATCCCTCAGAAGAGGCCGAGTCAGGGCAGATGTCCTGACACTTCTAGGACGCATCTCTCCAGATAGCTGAGTATTAATGACAAAACAATAATGGAATTACAGACAAAACAAAGGCCTTGGAACAAAGTTGCCATCACAAAGCCGCCCGCATTTCTGTGCATTTTCCTCCACATCTCCCAACCCGCTACATGCTTTGGTTTTCCATTCTGGTGAGACTGAGGGCATATATACCCCCACCACTACACACACCTTCCCTTCTGGGTCAGGGCCCATGAGATCGTCCTGCAACTTAAACAGCAGCACTGTGAGGTGCATGTCCCCACTGCCCCACGTTATATGGAACCGGGGAACCAGCTCACCTGGTCACTCCGAGAAGCCAAGACTCTCCTAGAAGTGGACCTGGCTTGAGAGCACTTATGGCCTCTGCCAGCATCCTCCACCAGCCACACGCTGAATTCTGCTGTGTGCCGCAAGGCTTGTAGAGTCACAAGCAAGAAGCCGTGGCTGCCACCACCCAGGTTGTTTCAGCAATTTATTTTAATCCTTTTTTTCTTTTCTCACCTTTAAAGTACTCCACCCAACAAATTACTTAAGTGACATAGAAATATATAAGGTGACATATCCAACAGAGAGGTCACCTTATATTGGTCTAGAACAGTAAATAGGCGCCATTGCTCATTGGTCATAAAAAGGAATGAATCCCTGATACATGTTATGACATGAATAAACCTTGAAAACATTCAGCTAAGTGAAATAAGCCACATATTGCATGATTCCATCTATATAAAATGTCCAAAGTAGGCAAATCCATAGAGACAAAAGGCAGATTTTGTGATTGTCTAGGGCCTGAGGAGGAGGAAATGGGGAGTGATTGCTAACCAGTATGGGATTTCTTTTTGGGGTAAAGGAAGTGTTCTGGAATTAGATAGTGATGGTTGTAGAGTATTGTACAATTTGTGAATATACTAAAAACCACTGAATTGTACAATTTAAAAAGATAAATTTTAGGATATGTGAATGTGTCTTAATAAAAAATTTTATTGAGTGACTGCTATGTGCCAGGCATGGTGCTGGCGCTAGAGAGATGTGTGAGTTATGGCCTTGGCCTTGGGGAGGTTGTGTCTGGTAAAGGAGACAGATGAGTGAGCCCACAATTAAAACAGCGGAATCGGTGTTGAAATGGAGGGGTGCTTCAGGGAGCTTGGAGATGGAGGGTCTAGAAATGATAATACCATGAAGTAGACTAGCCTCTGAAGGGGATCCGAGTTAGCCCAAGGAAGGTGGGGGTGGGGAGCTGTCTGGAAGGATATTCCAGGCAGCAAGAATTGTGCATGAAAAGGTGTGGCTTGCTGTAGGGGCTCCTGAATGGGGCAGAGATCACTGAGGTAGGGGCCAGGGTGAGGCAGGAGAGGGGCAGGTTTGGATGCTGAAATCAAGGATCCTTCCTACAATAAAGCAGGTGCCTCCTTTGTAAGCTCAGCAGCCAGCGGCTGGGGAAACAAAGCATTCCTTCCAATTGGGGACAGCCAGCCTCCTCTGAGAGCAGTCCTCCAGGCCCTGAGTTATATACATGGCAAACGAACTATCTGCTGCCCCTTCCCACCCCCACTCCCACATGGAAACTACAGCGAAGGGTAAAGAAGAAAATAGCTATCACCCATACTCACCCCTTTCTTAATATTTTAGTATTTTTTCCTTCAAAATACTTTTTCTATGCCTTTATTTTACACAGTGGGGGGGTCCTTCGTGTTATAAGCTGATGTCTTTCTATTGGTATCATAAACAGTATTCTTTGTCATAAAAACTTCTTAATATACTCCATTTCTTTGACTATCCAATGGTCCACCATAAAGCTGGACCCTAAGCTGGACCAGCAGGCCTTTCCCAAATGGTGATCGTCCAGTTTGCTTCTGACTCTTACATGATGCCCTGAACATCTCTGGGCCCCAAGTGGCCAGCGTGGAGTCACCGCTGCCTGTTATTGCTGCCTTCTGCTTTTTGGTGGACACTCTGGTTGGGAAGGGGACCCTCCCAAGAGCACCAGAAATGAGACATGCATGAGGTGGGGAGACTCAGAAAGCCCAGATCTCAGAGCTGAAAAGTCTCCAGAAAACCTTAATAGAGAAAACAGAGGCCCAGAGGGCTCATGTGGCCCAGCCGAAGACGCACAGCTGTTTAAGGAAGGATCCGAGAGGGTGTGCTTGGCCGGTAGGAAGGCATTCCGAAACTTCTCGGGGCAGCTTCCAAATCCACAGAGGCTGAAGCTGGGGAGAATGTAACCAAATGCTTCTCCTCCCTCTCTGTTTAGCCTACTCCTAACGCCCTGGCAGCAGTGCAGCCTGTACCCCGCCCACAGCCCTCATTCCTGTGCACCCTGCGAATTCCAGCCTCCGGCACCGGCATCTCAGGGCCTGAGGGCTCTCCCACAGCCAGGGAAGGCCCAGGCAGGCCTTGGGAAGGTGACCCCGTTCCCGGAGCAGCTTCAAGCAGCGATGATGCTCTGGCATTGCTGAGCAAACAGCCAGCACCCTGGCCCCTCAGGTGGGACGACTCTGAGGCCTGGGTGCTACACTGCTTCCTAAGATCCCTGTGGGGTTGAACTCCAGGTGTCTGTTGTAGTGGCTGGCTTACTGGCATACCCTTGATGGCTGCCTGCTCTTCTCCATTCCCCTGCTGATGACCTCTGCCTGTCCCAAATACACTTCTTTCACCTGAATCCTTGACCCCTGAAGTACCACACCTCACGACTTGCCCAAATGCCACTCTATGTATTAATCCTTGACCCAGGAAGCAGCACAGAAGGGCAGAGAAGGGAAGATGTTCTGAGGGGTGTCGACAAGAAATCGGGCCCTTGAAGAAAATCCCTGGTAGGAACGCCCCCACAAGCTGGCCAGGTCCTCTCCCACTGTGCCGGCCCTGCAGCCAAGTGCCGGGCCGGTACCAGCCAGCAGGACTCAGCGAGCAAAGCCGTCCATCTCCTGGTCCACCCTAGGTCTGTCTACACCAGGTGAGCACCTGGGCATTTCCAGCAAAAGTCCCTCCGCTTCTGTCATCTACAAGTCATTCGAGGTGGTACAAACCCAGGGAGACTCCGGGTCGTGAGCGGCTGGAATCTGTGTGACTCACGCCCTCCAGTGGTCAGTCAGTAAATGACGTGGTGCTCAGGGGCTGGGGCCTGTTTAAGATCTAATGCCTTAGGATATCAGAATTTAGAAAAGAATTCTTAGAAAGGCTCTTCCCAGTGCATTCCTTTGACAGGGAGGGGAGTGAAGCCGAGATCAGAAATGTGACTTGCCATGCCCCCGACCCCTCCACACACATACACACTCACTTGCTCTCTGGACTTCCCTTGCAGTTATATTCCACCTGCAGAATTTTTGTCATAGCTGCATATCATCTATACTACTACTGTTTAAATATTTTTCCTTAAATTAACTCTTCTTTAACTTACATTTCTAAAATAAAATTTTATCATTGTTCACACGTGGGAAAATCAGTAAATTATCAAGGACAATAATCACATCAACAAATACTTCTACTATTAAAATAAAAAATTTTATTCCAGGCACCACCCCAAATACCCTCTGGATTGCCTTAGGTACATTGACCATGCTTTGGGAAACCTGTCATTTGACCTAACAGAGACCCAGGTTCACCCAGATATGGACCTTGCCCTTCACATCTTCAGTAAGGTCATGTACTGAACGCCTACTGTGTGCAGATTGCTGAGGTTATAAGGTGCTCAAGGGAGAGACCAGATATATAAGCAGCCATGTCACCACCCACAAGGTGTGTGTGCTGTGCGGACGGTGCCAGGGTGCCTGGGGGAGGAGGGGAAGTCTAGGTGAGTGCAAGGGAGGTTGGGAGCCTTTTGGACAGGATGCAGGGGAGCGCTAAGACAATTGCCTTGAAAGTGAGATACTCTTGGCCTCAGTTTCCCTATCTGCTAGGAAAGGAACTACAAGTATCTATTGAGTGCCTGGCACTTTGAAGACAGTATCTCATTTTATCCTCAGAAAACTCTACAAAGAAGCTCTTTCTAGTCTCTTTTTGCAGCTAAAGGAGTACCTGAGGTTGGGGGTGGGCTTAAGGGACTTGGCCAAGTTCACCTGGCTGAACTGGGGTTGGAACACAGCCCAGCATGGCTCCCAGCCGCACATGTGCAGGGCAATGAAGGTAAGCCCAGTTGTCGCAGGCCTAACAGAAATGCCATCACTCGGCAATCTGCCATCACAGGCCCACTGGAGGCTCTCCCCTGCCCGGTCCAGGCGGCGCTGGGAGGCTGCTCCAAAACCCGCCTGGCCACACCAAGGGCAGGTGGCACAACCTCCCTGCCAGTCCTGTAGCTCACCAAGACAACAGCGCACCAATGCTTTGCTCCTTTCTTTATTCCTACAGGAAACCAGGTGCCAGGGGTGCTGAGCTGGAACTTCCTGGGTCAGAGTGGGAATTCCCTGGATCCGAGAGCTACGGCACCCCCACCACGGAGAACGGACGTCAGCACCCTCATTTAGAAGCAGTGGAGTTTGAGGCATTTCCTCTGACCTGAGATGCTCTCCTCTGCTCACCACCCCTTCATTTAATTTTACTAAGCCTCAATTTTCCCATCTATAAAATGGGGCCAATAATAACACTTTCCTGACAGTGGTGATTAAATGGTTGATACATATATGTGCCTTGCTTTGTAAGTGTTCCCTCTGATCGTTGTTCTTGTAGAAAGTGCTTCGAAGCTGCTGATTCCCAAGGGCCAACTGTTGCTGCACCATTTCCACAATGTGGCATAGGGACGGAGCAACTTTATTTGATGGAAAGTCAGTCCCAGGATGACAAGGCTGAGAAATTCCCTCGCTGTTGCTCTTGGCATGGTGCCTGGGACATGCTGGTAATGAGGGGAGGCGGGCAGCCTCAGACCTCCCATCTCTGCCCTTTCGGGGACCCACCTGTCCACTGCCGGCCCTTCAAGGTGCTCTTTGACTTCTCCTTGGCAGCCTTCATCTGCCACATCCATCATCAGAAGAGGCCCAGGAATGCAGCCTGTTTGGGTGAGCAGCTGTGTAAGTCCAGAAAGCCGCGGGATGCAGAGAGTTAAATCCATGACGATGCCCAGGATGGCGGCCAGCCCTGGACCCTGCAGACTAGAGCTCTGGGGTGGGCCTCAGGGCCAGCTGTTTGTCCCAGTTCAGAGGCTGCCTGCTGTGTGACCACGGTGGTTCTCTTAACCTCTTTGTGCACCGTGATCCTTGCTGCTTTGTCTCCTTCCCGCCTCGCCGTCCTCCGATTAAGGGAGCATTGGGGCAGTGCAAGGCTTACGTACCACGTGGTGAATATACAAAAGGCCACTGAAGTGTATGTCCTCTTTAAAATAGTTAATATGGTGAATTTTTCCCTATGGTGAATTTTATGTCAATAAAAATAAATAAATGGATGTAATTCAACAGAGAAAGAAAATTGGGAACTTAACAGCAAATGTTTGTGGCGGAGCGCTGGCCGTGTGAGAAAGGGTATTTTGAAAGACAGGTCATGTCACCTCCTTGTTTTTGTCAGAAGGTAAATTGTTATTTTCTGACCCGTAACAGGGGCTAAAAATTCTTGCCTGGCTGTCTTTTTGCTCCATAGCTCAAAGCATTTTCTTGTATCTCACTTAGCCACTTTATCTTGGCCATGGTTTGTTGAGTGGAAAGGTGGGCTTGGAGGCAAGAGGTGGCTTTTCTGAGGTCACATAGCAGCTCGGTAATGGGGTTGTGACTAGAGCTGAGGGCCTTTCAGGCTTATTGCAGGCATGTCCTCAAAGCCCGGTGCTTGTGTTGGACAGTAGCTGACCCAAACCCTGCCAAGGGCCAAGGGCATCAAGGTTGGCAGGCGCTGAGTTAGCATAGGGCCTGGGCGATCCGGCAGCCCCGAAGCTCAGGCTGGTAATGTGAGCAGAATGCAAAGGAACAGGGAAAGAAAACAAATCGTTGCTGAGCTCCTGCCCCGGGCCAGGCACTCCCGAGGCCCTTTGGTTGGCACCACTCATTAGTCATTCAGCTAAGGCTTCTGAGTGCCTACTCTGTGCCAGCCAGTAGGCTTGAGGATGGTGGGTGGTGAGGACAGCAACGGTTCCTACCCCTAAGGGCCCATGATTTAGTGGGGGGATAGTCAGGAGATCTGGATTTCCTGCAAGGCTCTGCCACATTTTCACCTGAGACTCCAGGTGCCTCAGTTTCCACACCTGTCCAGAGGGTGAGGAATCTGAGAAGGCAAGGACACGCAGGCAGCTGGGTGGTTATAAGCACACACACCTCGGGGTCATGTAGAGGGAAGTCCCTTGCTGAGGCAAGCTGACAAGATAATGAGGACATGGAGATACTCTCCAGGGACTGCATTTGGGAGAGGTCGTCTTCATTGTAGGTCGGAGTATCTAAGAGCAAGGCCATCAGCCTCAGGTGAAGGGCAACACACACACGTCCTGGGATGGCACTGCCCATGTACTCAGAGCCCAGCTGTCACATGTTTAATGGAGCAAATAATGGAATACTTGCATTTTCTGAAGCAAAACTAACCAGATGCTCTAATGCCAAGTAGATAGGATTCTAGAGAATTCCACTGAATGGCAAGTAATAGTACCCCTCTCACAGGATTGTTAGAGGAATGCAAGATGTTAATACCTGTACTTGCTGCAGATACAGCCAGAATATGTGGAAGCACTTACAGGGAATAGGGGTTAGAGTGAAGCAAACTCCTAAACATCCCTCAAAACCCTGCCCTGGTGTCCTCTCCCCTGTGAACCTTCCCTGAGCAACTCAGATTCGGCACATCAGCTCTGCCATCCATCCATCACTGTATTTATCTCTCTATGCTGTTGCCATCCATTCTTTTCTCTAAGCTTTGCACTCTCTGAGCCCAGGAACTCTGAGTCTTTCCTCACGCAGTGTTGGTTTTCTTGAACTGAACTGGCTAAAGCATGAAAGGATGGCTTTGATATGTTAAAACTCATTATAATCTATTCCTAATCTTCATTCATTTGTTCATTCACTCAACAAAGATCTTTGAGCACCTATTCGTGTCTTTTCTGGACTCACTGTGTCTATCATAGACAAATTCAATCTATTATTATATATACATATTATATATATTATTATAATGCTGCATTTAATTTGGGAAAGACAGGAAGGAGATGAATGGATGGTGACAACCATGTGTCAGGATAGTGAGATCAAGGCCGATATTTTTTCTCTGCAGTTTTGACTCTTCCCTAATGTAGTTGTTATTTTACTTTTATAATGGAACAATTCCTACCACATAGGAATACTGTATGTGAAGCATTATAATACATGGAATTATAAGAAATTATAATTTTCCATGTAAGAAGTTATATCATTTCTAAGAAAGGAATTTTTTCCCTGTAGAAAATAATTCCACCTGCTGTTCCGCCATAGTGTCCTTAGAGCCGCAGAATTAGCGGCACCAACATTGGAGGTGTCTATGCCAACGGCTTTCCTTCCCTTGCCAAAATCTCAAGCTGCCTATTTCAGGGGCCTGTTTGGAACACTGGCATGATCCAGCATCACTGGTTTTCTGTAACCTGGGCATTTTCCAGTGTGTTCCATGCTGTCACTATTCCCCCATTTCCTGAACTCGAGCCGCAAACTGGAAAACCAAGAGACTGGATGGGAATTAAGCAGAGAGCTCCCTGCTGAGAAAAAAAAAACCCACCCAGATGCTGAAAGTGAGGCAACTGTGGCTTAGCTAAGGAAAACCTGGCCCCGGGACAGCTCCTCTATCAGACCCCTCACCCTACTGACGAGCTGCCTCCTTGGGCTTGCGGCCAGAAATAGGTGGGTTTACTGAGGATGTCACAACAGGGTCAGGTCACCCACAGACCAGGAGTGGTCATGAATTAGCTAACTGTACACCCAGCCGGGGACACTCCCTTTGGAAACAAAAAAGAGACCTTTATGCAAAAACGGCTCCCTGATGGCATGGGGTGGGTATAAATACTTCTTAGCTGCTAGTGTGATCATTACTTCGCAGTGAGTCGAAGACTGAGGTTCTCTGGCCCCAGATAACTCAGCATCACTGCTCTGAAACCTCTCAACCACTCTTGGTAGGAGTACTGGGCAGTTAGACTCGGCTCCGAGGGTGTCCATCTGTGTGCTTGTCTGTCCCCTGTGGAGACAGGTGAGTTGTCTTCATTTCTGGGGAAGCTGCTGTTTTGAGAGGGTTTTGCTTCTTCCTTTTTGGGAAAGCTCAGAAAACTGGGGGAATTTTCTGCCTGGAAAGAGAAACTGGTGGGAAGTCTGAGCAATACCAACACAAGGGGTAGCCGTTCATACAGGACATCTTGTTCAGATTTTTTTTTCTGCAAAATTTGCTGTGGTCGCTACATTTCAAGGAAACACTTGGAAAATTTTTTGGACAATTCAGACTGGACAGTAGGGAGTAATCTGCTAAGAACTGTTTCTACATAGATTGTCCTCCCCAGTCCTTACAGCATGCACCTCTCCCCTCCCAAACAAATTCTGTTAAGATGGATATTATCAAACCCATTTTATGGATGAAGAAATGTGTCTCAGTTAAATGTCTTGATCGAGGTCATGTAACTAGTAGAGGCAGAATTCGAACTCAGGTTTGGGGGACTCTGAGATTCTTCCACGGGCCACACCACCATGCTGGCTGTCAGTCCAGATGTTTCTATGCTGGGGGCAAGCCCAGACTAGACAGGCACCTCCACTTAGGCCTCCTTTTTTTGGTCTTTTTAAAACGATAAGGAAATAATCTCAGATGTTGAGAGTTGAGTGCATTTTTTTCACAAACACTTATTACCTCCCCCCAACACCCATATACTAAAGAAGGAGCAGGTGGGTGGTAGTATTTTACAATTGCAAAATCTTAAAGGCAGCTACAACTTGAGTGCTCACACCAGCGACAGGTGTAACGTGACAGTTGCTAATTAGAACAGCTGAAAACAGCCTTGTAGGGCCAGGCAAAGGCATCCATGATTCAATAACCAGAGCTTTTGTGAGGCCCTTAGAAGGAACTTCAACATTGCCCAACCTCTCCTAGTGACCAAAAACAATAACAATGATAACACAACAGATGCTATCTGCTGAGCATGCTGCCTCGGGTATCAATGAAGCTTCCCTGGTCAGGCGGGCCAGCAAGTCTCATTAAGGAGGCTCACGGGGTATGTGCTCTGTCCCTGTGGAGCTATGGGACTAGTGTCTTCCCTTCAGATTTTTATATGGCTTTGCAGAATCAAAGTCTATGTCCATAGGCTCCCCAACTCCAATCCAACAATGGGAGGAGAAGTCGCAAAGCAGTGATGAAGTAGCTATTCACAACTTACGCTGGCTTTTGTACTGATTCTTTAGTAACCTAGCCATACAGAGAAGTCCTGATTATGTAAACTCTTCCTCAATCTTCTGTCACCATCTCCTTCCTTAGCTCCACAGTGAAGAGCCTCTGAGTTTAAGTCCAGATAAGTGACCGGCTTTGCAAAGCCACAGAGATGGCCTGTCCCTGGAAGTTCCTGTTCAAGGCCAAATCCTGCCAGTATGACCTGACTGAGAAAACGGACGTCAACAACAACGTGGGGAAGGCCATCCCAGCTCCCTCCAGGTAAGCTCTCCCCGGCTGCCGCCTCCTGCTCGCCTCCTCTGGGCTTCCATCGCCCGCTCCGCACTGCCAGCTTAGAATGCCTGTCTGCTTCCGGCTTCCTGCCAGAGGTCGGACCTCTCCAGTTATTTCTTGGATGTAACTGTTGGGATTTGATGCAGCCAGTTATTGACATTATGTAAGAAGGAAGGGACCTGGCACAGTCCTGGCCCTCAAGGCGCTCGGAGTCTCTGGGGGAAGAATATGGGAGCAGAATATGGAATGAACAGCTGAGCAGAGAGTGAGAGGCAGTAGAGCCCAGGGGTTAGAATTGGCGTGGCATCTTGGCGGGCATCTTTTCTGATTCGTCTGGGCATATGACTCACTGGTTGTTAGGTATTTTGAATATCGACCTGGTGAAGAGTACCAGGATACTAGACTATCTCCAGGCCCTGTGCTGTCTCTCACCTAGGACGAGTTAACCACTGATCCTCGGGTGCACCAATGGGCCCCACCTCATAGCACATCAAGGATGGAATGGGAGTGTGTGCAGCGCACCTAGCAGTGTGCCCGCACACAACAGGCATCCCGTAAATGTTGCAGTTTTTTGGAGTTTACTGAGCACCCACTCAGAGCCAGGCACATGGCGTCAACTGACCTCCAGGGCTGCTCTGTGAAGTACCAGTTATTGTCTCATTTTATAAATGAGCAAATAGAAGCTTTAAAAGGGGAGTGACTTTCCCCAAGTGGAATGACTGATAATTACAGAGTTGGAATTTGAACCCCCTGCCTGTAGGAGAAGCAGAACTGAGAGAATTAGTCAGTCAACCACCTAGTGAGAGGACAGGCTTCCAGAACATGCTAGAAGAGTTCATAGCTTTGACCTAAAGGCTGGGGCTTGCTCAAATGGAAAGACAAGTCCATCTGCAGTAACATGAAAGTACGAATCAAACCAAAGCCCCAGTGCGCACAGGGCCGTCCCAAGGGGCCCGAGGAGCCTTTCCCATGGACTGCAGCGGGAGGGCGCCCCCTGGAGGTGGGCAGCATGGCAACGCTGAGCATACCTGACAGGCTACAGAAAAGCAGCCAGATTAAGAATGTGGGCTTGGGGGTAAACAGGCGGCTGCGAACTTGCAGCCCTGTGATCTATGGCAGCTCCCCTAGCCTCTGATCCTCAATTTCCTCTTCTGTAAGAAGGGGGCAGTGATGCCTATTCCTTGGGGATGTGGTAAGAATTAAATGAGTTTTCACATGTAAATGACTTAGCCCTGTCCCTGGCAGAGAGTACGTGCTCAGTAAGCAGCATCTTACAGCGGCCATCACTGTCACTGCTGTTGGCTGCTAGGATGAAGTTGAGCGACGTCCCTGAGTCCCGTCTAAGGGCTTCACAAAAGTGAGGTGCTCTCAGCGGACTTGGAAGAGTGAGTGGAATGTGGGGAGGTGAAGAGAAGTAGCGAAGGCATTCCAGGAAGAGGACAGGCAAAGACTCAGACAGACAGCAGGCAGCCTGACCTGCTAGGCCTGGGATAGGAGAGGCAGGGCCAGAGCACAGAGGGCCTGACTGCAGGGTAGGGCTTGTGGACTTGTGGTGCTTGGCTGCAGGGAGCCATTGCAGATTCTTGAGCAAGACAGTGCAGGTGTGGTGTGTGGACTGAACTGGAGGAAAGAATGTTTGCAACCAGGCAGTCTGGGCTGTGGTGGCCGAGGTGGTCAAGAGACCAAGAGATGAGACTGCAGCTTTGGGTAGCCTCTAGATATCCCCCTGGCACTTCACACTCACGGGTGAGGCTTCATCTCTCCTCCATGATCTCAGGAGGGCCTGAACTCCAGGGGTCTACTCTGATTCTGTTTGATCACCAAGTCACCATCCCATCATTCTCTTCACCTCATGGCTGCAGCTCCTGCTCGTTGGCCTCTCCAGCTGCAGCCCCCCACACTCACTCTGACCTCTCTCGCTCCACGCTGACTTCTAGCAAGTCATGCTCCTGCTCTAGGTCTTCAGTGGCTCCCCATTGCCAATCCCACAGTGAGGCTTAACTGTAGGGTTCTATGTGATCGCCCTTCCCAGAAAGAGGGCCCATCCCACTTGCCCAGCCCAGCCTGCCTGAGTTTCCCAGTGCCTCTAAACAGCGCATTCATCCCTCAGTTCATTTAGACCCAACCCACTCCCCAACTTCCAAGATCGTCCTGAATCCCCCTCCTCCCTTATCCTTTACTGTGTGGCCTATAACCTTGCTTTCTAATTGACTTGTGTTTTTGGACCATTCGGGAGACCTGAGCTGTAGGATGGTCTGAGGCAAACCAGCTGACCTGATCCATCTTTTTAAGCTGGGGAGAGCTGGTGGAAGTGCTCAAATTAGAAATAACCAGTATCAAAGAAGATGAGAGAAAATATCGCACATTAATTAACCCTCCCAACAATGCATGAGGAAGGAACGCTGTCCTACTGTAGTGATGAGGACACTGCTAGAAGTGGTTAAGTAATTTTTAAGACCTCACAGTTCGTAAATGATTAAGCCAGGAGCTAAACCAGAAGCCTGGCTCATGGTGACTACACCAGGCTGCCGCTTTTTTGGTCCTGGGCATGTTCCAGTCCATTAACAATTATTTGCTGAGGGTTACTCACCTGGCACTCTGCTGGCAGTGCTGTGGAGATGTCAGGGAAACCCTTCTGTTTTTCAGTTAAATAAACAATAAATTGAGTCATTTATTAATTGCATATACAGTAGCTAAAAATAGCAGATACCATTTACACAGTTCTTATTTCTGTGTCAGTAATTGGGCAGGAAATATTATTACCCTTATTTAACAAGGTTGAGTGACTTACTCAAAGTCAACATCTGGAAAGTGGTGGAGCTGAGGTTTGAACCAAGCTCAAACTCATAACGTTTGTATCATACGGGCTTTCCCCAGGGCCTACCACCTGCTGGGCTGAGAGAGGGACAGAGAAAAGAGGTCCAGTTCTTGCTGTCTGGGAGGGAAGGGGGAAAGGATGGCTGCCTCACTGGTTGGTGGGGGGGTACATGAAGACTGGGACACCAAAGAGCCTTATCAGTCGGGGGCGCGGGGGGACAGGCGGACAGGCTCAGGAGAATGTGGACACACTAGGGTCTCTTCTGGGCTTACCGCAGGGGCCCTGGCCTGGCCATGGTGTGGGGAGGAATGGGGTGGGAAAAGGCTTTCAGGAGTCGGAAGGCGCAGCTGGACCATGACTGTATAGGGAGGGGGTGGAGAGGATGTCACTGGAAGAGGAAACAGCACAGAGGGGATTTTATCCTGAAAGCTATGGGAGCCAATTAATGTATTTTGACTTTAAAAAGTAATTCTCCAGTGCATTCAGGTATAAGACCAATGTGACTGATGATTCTATATTTTATGTAAACAAATGATTAGGAAGTGAGTATGATGTGCGTGTGTGCGTGTGTTTTAGGGACAAAGGCAAGTGTGGGAACATCCAGGTAAGGATATATGGAATTCTGAGCAAAGTCAAGCTTAGTGTTGCTAGCTGGGATGCAGGTGGTTCAGAACAAGTGTGCACCCTCTGTCCTTCCACTTTAATTTGGGTGTGGGATTAAATAGGCTGGAGTATGTCCAGGAGGTGCTCTGAGGTGGGGGGCTGCTGTCCTGTCCCTGTCTGCACCCTAGGAGTTGCCCTGCTTCCAGTGTAGAAGCAGCTTGCAAATGGAACGATGTCAGGGGCCTTGCACCTCCCAGGTAGCGAGGACCAGAAGCCTTGGAAAGGACCCCAGGGGGCTTCTGGTCCAACGCCCCTCCCGGCTTCCCTCATGCCAGCACCCCCTCGAAGACCCCACTAAAAGTCACCCCCAGCCCTGCGCTTTCTTTGTCTTCCTTTGTGGAATCACCGAATAGAAAAAAAGAAATAACACTTCCTGGGGCCGCCCTGTGAAGTGAGAGCGCTTGAACTCTGGAGCTGGAGCTGCTTGCTGTGCGGCCCTGGACAAGATCATTAACCTCTCTGCACCCCACCGCTCGGGCGTCCTTCTCAATAGGGTGGGGATAACAATACAGACTTGCCTTCTAGACTGTGTTTAGTAAGGGGCAGGTGAAACAACGGAAAGGAAAGTTTGCTTTGTAAAGTGTAAAGCACTGTCCAGCGGCGAAATAAACAAGCCCGAGGCCAGCTTTACATGAGCAGAGACGGCCCGGTAGCATCCAAGAGGCTGTCTTCCCTGCAGACGCCGCTGGGGGCCACGGGGTTGAGGGCCGATGGGGCATGCGGGCCCGGGATGGTGCCGAGGAAGGCGGGGGCGAGGCGGCCTTCGTGGGGCAACATTCAGGCCCGGGGCCAAACCCCGGGTGAAGCCGAGGCTGGGGTGCTGCTGCTGCCGCTCGCTCCGCCCCGGGGCGGGGGCCGAGGGGCCGGCGGCGATAAAGAGGCCGGCGCGGCGCGGGGCTGCGCGCCCTGGGAGCTGCGCGCGCCGGGGCCATGCGCGAGGGGCTGGGCGCGGCGTGCGAGGCCGCCCGGCCCCGGCTCTGCCGGCTCCTGCGCAGGATCCTCCGGCTGCAGCCCTCCTCCAGCCTCCGCCGAGCCAGGTACTCCCGCCGGGCCGGGTCCGCCCTGGGAGGGAGGCGCGCGGCCCCGCGCCGGGACGGCTCGAATCCGGGCATGGCACTGCCTTGCTCTGAGCCTCAGTTCCCCGTGAAAATATGAGGGTCAGAATGTTCGCTCTGTAGGATGCGGCTGAAAATCAAAGTGTCTTACTCTTTCAGAACGCACGAAAGGTTGCAGCTCAGTAGTCCCAACGGACTCAGAAGCCCCACGGGCACCCACGAGAGGCGTCTCTGGGCTCGAGTAGCAACTGCGAGTGCTTCAGCAGGTGTTTTAGCATTGGGGCTGCTACACCCTTTCGCACAGATATGATTAGGAGCTCAAAGAGGTTCTGGTTTTACAAATGAGACCCATTTCCCAGCGCGCACCCCTCCCATACCACACACGCCCACACTGGTGTATGGAATGGTGGGCAGGTGGGGAGGCAGGGAAACTGCCGGGAAATCAGGACCCCACCCTAACTCCAAGCAGCTCTGACCTCAGCTGTCCTCAGTCACTCAAGGGTTTGTAGACAGCTCTGGGTCTAAGTAAGCACCACATTCCTTCTGATGGCAGTTCCTTAAGGGTCCTCTGCTCCTAGGAAGATCCAAACAGGACCAAGCTGCGGGTTTAGTCCAACTGCGTGAGTGTCTGGATAGATCCTGTCATATTTGGCCATTAAGTACGCAGGTCCTTAATACGCTCACCTGGCTTCTGGGCACCCTGTTTCCCAGAAGCTAGCCCAGAAAATCTGAGGGAGAAAGGGGAGTGACTGTACATAACTTTGTTTATTCATTTTTCAAAAAAAAAAGTCCAATTATGAGGGAATTCATGGTCACAGTAAAGTTTAGAAATGCAAAATATATACAGAAAAATTCAAATTGCTCATCCTCTCATCACCTAATGCTAGTCACTGTTAATATTTACTTGCATTTCCCCCAGGTGTTTTTCTCTGCTTGGGCGCGTGCGCGCGCGCGCACACACACACACACACACACACACACACAGCATCAGGCCCTGTATACAGCTTGAGGCATTATTTACAATAGAAAACGGACATAACCTAAATATCCAGTCATAGGCAGTGGGGTCAGGCCAACTATGGCCCATCTGTACAGTGGATTTTTTGGTAGCATTTTAATATTTGGGGGCAATAGTTACGTTAAATGTACAAGGACATTGATTCTTAATCTTAAAGTTATTGTGGACCAGTAAACTTCTCAAACCCTCCAAGTCTATGGCACAAAGAGGTAAGAGGAAGCAAGAACAAGCAGGGTGGGAGTTGGGGTAAGGGGTCATGGCAAAAGATTGAGAAGCGCAGTGAGGCAATGCCTCCCTGAGACCCCAGCCTCAAAACATCTTCTAGTTTAAGCACCCCGTGATGACTACTCAGCCTATTTTAAATGCCCAGATTACCCTGTACTGGCTTGTTTTCGGGTGGGCCACACCAGTTCCGAGCAGAGGGGTGATGACAGCAGGTCATATGAAGGGCCCTCTCCAGGGCTGCTGAATCACTTGATTCTGGTAGAAGTTGATTTGTGATACATATGTACATTCTCTGAAGGGGACATTCTGTAGTTATAAATCATATAATGCTCCGATATAATGTATGTAGTTAGTGGTATAATATAAATATATAATCATTACTTTTTCCAATAGTAAAACCCATACATGTCCATTTGTCATATTCCAACATCACCGATATGCATAAAGTGGAAAGCGAGAGACCTTTGTAACACTCACTAATCTCCTCTCTCCTTAGAGGTGTGCGCACATGCATGCACACCCCGGAGAATACTGCAGGGAGCATGGACTACATCGAGCTTTCATCCTGAGCTGCCCCTGTGGTGTGATTCACCCCAGGAGGCATGCGTGCTCTCCTGTGGCAGAGGGGAGTCATGTGTCTTCCGTTCTCCATAGCCAGAGGGCCGACCTGCAATCCCAAACCAGAACCAGTGGTTTCTGAGTGATTTCAGACAGATAGGGACTTTTCTTCTTCAAAGGATAGGCGACATTCTTTAAATCTGTTGTTCTGAAATAAACACAACCAGTATGTTTTTTCAAAGAGTCCTTCTCTTCCAGAAATACTGAGATATTCATGAATGATGTAGCATCTCAGATTTGCTTAAAATGACGGTGGGGGCTGGGAGAGCAGAGTCGAAGCAAGATTGGCTCTGGGTTGATAATTGGTGAATTGGAGTTGAATCTGGGTGAGGGACCCATGGGGTATAGGAGAAGTGTTCTCCCTACTCATGTATGCTTAATATTTTGCATGATAAAAATTAAAAATGAATAAATAAACCAAGGTAAACCAAGTACTTTAAATAAAAAAGCTTAAGTCCTCCAAAAACAAGTGGGTGGTGGGCGGGGTTGAAGGAGGCCTTGTTCTGCCCGCCCAGCCCTGTGTCATGTTTGTGCTGGGCTTTCCAGGGGGTGTCTTCCCAGCTCTCTGGCTGCTGGCTTTGGCTCCACTCCCCTTACGTCTTTTGGCTTTGTAGGGGGAAAGCAAGAGAAGAGAAGGAGAGAGGGTAGTGATGGTGGGGAGCTTGGGTCCGCCTGCCTGCCTCCCCCACCACATGCACACATCCTCCATGACTGGAAGCCACCAAATTTACTCCCACCTCTGGGCCTCGGTTCCCCCATCTGACAAACAGGGGCTTGGCAGAGGGGACCCCAAGATCCCTCTCTGCCCGCAGATACTCTGTCTCATGAGAGCTGTTTCCTTTTGCAGTCCAGTGACACAGGATGACCCCAAGTGTCACAGCCTCAGCAAGCACCGGAATGAGTGCCCCCGGTGCCTCTCAGGGGCCACAGAGGTCAGTGAGTCCCTTGGGCGTGGGAGCCCCTTCCTCCCCCAGGCAGGTGCAGGCTGAGCTGCCTGGTGGAGGCTGTGGAAGCTGAGGTGTGGGATGACCCCAGGGCACACTGGGGCACGGTGCGTGAGCAGGCTGATCTGTGGTCATGAGGACGGGTGCCTGCAAGGCACGGGCCCCTGGGTGTCCCCTGTGTGGGCTGGCTGGCCTGGAGCCAGCGTAGGACATGCCAGAATAATCCCAGGCTCAGCAGCTGAGCCGTTGGACCCAGCCTCTCCACACATTCCATCTTCTGTAAATGCTTTGGGCCTCAGAGTTCTGGAGAACTGGGAAGAGAAATGAGAGGGAGGTGAGAGAGAAGATGGCTTCATATTATTGAATGCCTCTGTGGGAGGCAGTGGTACATACATGCCTCCTTGTCCTCATTTCTGTTCTCTGCAGTATTGACTGCGGCAGTAGTCTCCCTCACATCTGACCTAGTCTCTCCTGTGGCTGTTTCCCTGAGGAAGTATTTGGCAGGGCCTTTGGTGAGGAGAGAAGCCTGGCCAGTGGCCCGGGCACCTGGAGCTCTTAGCAGGCACTGGCCCAGGAGGCCAGGCTGCTGGGAAGGCAGGAGGCACATGGGCTGACACCCTGACCTGTGTGCCAGCCCACAGCCCCCCGCTCACACAAAGCCAAGTCAGGGGCCGGGGTGCTGGGGTTGGAGGCACTTGGAAATCCCTGGTTTTCCCTCCCTCTCAGGCATCTCCAGAATCCCTGGTCAAGCTGGACGTGCCCCCATTGACTGGCCCACAGCATGTGAGGATCAAAAACTGGAATAATGGGATGACTTTCCAAGACACTCTTTACCACAAGGCCAAAAGGGTAAGAAGTCTGGGGCTTCAGGGAGAACCACCTCTGCCCCAGGCTGGGGAAGCCATCGTGGATCACACAGATGTCCCCCTGGGCAGGCTGAACAGTCATTTGCTTGGGCAAAGAGTTCTGGGACACAGACTCGTGTCTCTCACAAATAACAATAGGAAGTAAATGATGCCAACTCCCTGTTAACCCCCTTATAATGGATAATCCAGAAGGTGAGATAAATGATAACAGAAACAAGTTCACTCTTTCTTAGACTGATCTCAGCATAGAATCAGGGAGAGTTTTCTCACAGAACTGCCCAAACTGGACTGAACTACATTAGAAGGTGGTGAGCTCCCTGTCACTAGAAGGACTCTTTCCTATTTTCTAAGTTTCTTATTCTAACTACAGAATGCATTCTAAGATTGTAAAGTGGGAAAGAATAGAAAATTTCAAGACCACGAAAGCAGAATGATTTCCTACACCTTCCAGAAATTACCACAGTTAAAACTGGGGTGTACTTCTTGCCAGTATTTTTTTTGTACTATCCTCTGACTTTGAGGTTTGCATCCTCTCATTTCAAATCATTTTGGCCGAACACCTCTATAAATGAGAAGGTAGTAGAGATGTTCCCATAATCGAGCTGTTGCCTTTACTCTAGGTCTGAGGAGAGCTTAGCAGATGAGTTCTCTTTTCCTGGGGTTCAGCTAGCAGAAGAAAGGAGATCTGGGTTGGGAGCAGTCCTGGTTGACCCCAAAGAGAAGATGCCACAGGGGTGGAGTGGGCCAGCAGCGAGCTGGAAGAGCCAGAGTGGACGGAGGGGTCCAGGAGAGCTGGCCCTGGAGGAGGATGGCCTTCAGCACATTGCCAAGGGGCCAAGCGGTCCACCTCTCTCTTTCCAGGATATCCACTGCAAGACCAAGTCTTGCCTGGGAGCCATCATGAACCCCAGAAGCATGACCAGAGGACCCAGGGATAAGCCTACCCCTCCAGATGAGCTTCTGCCTCAAGCTATCGAATTTGTCAACCAGTATTACAGCTCCTTCAAAGAGTAAGAATTACTTCCTGCAGGACTGCACCTCCCCCTTCCCCTAAGCTATCCTGTCTCCAGCCATTTCCTTCTGAGCCCAGACCCTCTTCCTTCCCAGATTTCCAGTGGGTCCAGGGCTAAAGCATAGTTACGGAACGGAGAAGACCCTGAAGTGGGTTCTTGTAATCATAAGACAAAGAGCCGTAGCACCAGTGGCTGAAAGTATGGGTCAGGAGTGTAACTGTTTGAGTTTGAATCCTGGCTCCACCAGTGACCAGTCCTGAATCCTCAGGAAATCTCTTAACCCTCTCTGTGCTTCAACGTCCTCATGTGTAAAAGGAGGGTGATGATAGAACCTGGCTCATGAGATTGTTGTGAGGATCAAATAAGTCCTGGCACAAGGTAACCTTGATTATGAATTGATTTGCACCCTTTTATTATGAAATGTTTGCCATACAAAAGGGCCTTTAAGACCACCTGGCCAACCCCTCCTACTGCTGTGCCCAGGGAAGCCCTGTAACATAGCTGAGGCCATGCAGTCCTAGCTAGAATCCAGGCCTCCTGACCTGGGCAGGGCAGCCCATGTTCTTTGCACTGAACTCTGTGGAATTCTATATTCTTGGGTTTCATGAAATATATGACTATTAATTTAGGCCCATTTATAACTTTAAAATAAAAATACACAAAGGGATTGCAAGATAGAACGGCTGAGGGAATGCGTCTGCTGGGGAGGAGAGAGAGACTTTTATGGTCTAAGCCACGGGGCACTTCACTGCAGGAAGTGATCCACAGAGGTGCACCTGGGATGCCCACGGCAGAGAGGGTGCCTTCTGGTGATACCACATTCCTTCTGGTAGGACCCTGCAGTGCCCGAGCTGGAGGAGGCTTGAGCCTATGAGAGAGACCCTTATCTTCCAGGGCCAGGGATCCTCAACTCTGGCTGTGCAGAAGTCACCGACGCCAGGGGACCCAGGGCCAAGGGCCGGTGGATCTCAGGGAGTGGGGAGGGGGCAGACTTCTGTGTGCTTGCAAAGCTCCGCAGGTGACTAACGTGCAGCCAGCCTGAGAACCCTGTTGGGGGTTGCCTGCGCCTTCACAGCAGGGCTTTGTGACTGCAAGGTTCAGGATCCTTTGGCTCTCAGCTCTGTCGTCGACTAATAAGCCTCTTTGGGTGCACAAACCTTCGTGATGGGCTTCGTTGGGCTACTGTGTTGACGCTAACATTTACTGAGTGGCGGGTATGCTCTGGGCCTTGCCTAAGTGCCTTCCACATGATGCTCACCACGACCGTCTGAGACGGGTACTGTTATTTTTACCCTCCTCCTTTTACCCACAAGGAAACTGAGACCCATGGACGAGAGGTAATGTGCTCAGAGTCACACCTTTGGAAGTCCAAGAGCTGAGATTTGAACCCGGGAGGTTTGGCACCAGCGCCCCTGCTTTGAACCTCAGTGTCCTAGTGTCCAGCTCTTTGACCATGAAGGTTCTGACTCCATGCTGGACCCGAGAGGTCCTGCTGGTGTTCGGAAGGCAATCGGGTGGGTGTCAGTCTGGCAAAGCGGAGGGCTGCTCCAAGGGACTGTTCAGACCCAATTGCTTCTCACAGACGGAATTGCCATTCCTCACGGTCACAGTCCATGCCTTGGATGCGCCGGAGGTCCTGGGGGGTATGAACACCAGTCCGCCCCCACAATTACACTAGCAGCCAAAGTCACAGACAGCTGGGCTGGTTCAGCCGCTTGCGAATGAAGGATTGCCTAGCTGGAAATTGTAATTTGCTGAACGTTCTGTTCAAATCCAGTTCACTGTTACCAAAGCTGTTCTTTTTTCAGAATAGGCATCTGTCATAGCATTTGCAGTGCCTCAGAAACGTGACTATATGAAAACAGTAGTAAAATGAAAAATTCTGAATGGATTAGGTGAAAGAATGTAAAAAACAGTCCTTTCTTACGTAGTCACATGCGGACCCCACCGGGTGTGCTGGAGGCATCAGTGTTCTGATGATGTTCGGGCATCTGTGTTCAAGACGTGGACCTGCTTGACGTTCACTGCTAGAGGCTCTGTTTGCAGGGGGCAGGCTCCTGGTGGTGGGGCCGCATCACCCTCGCCCAGCAGGTCCTCATGCCAGCAGTGTCCTTGAAGATAAATAGTGCCAAGTGTTTTGTCTCTGAGCTTTTTTCTTTAATCAAGGAAGAGTTGTCAAGATACTCTTCATCCACGAAAAGGCCATTTTGTTTTCAGTTGTCTACTCTTCTTAATCAGGAGTTCATTCCTTAAATAGTTTATTGCCATTTCAAACATCTCTGGTGCTGATTAGGAATCTCAAGGTCGCTGTGTGTGTGTGTGTGTGTGTGTGTGTGTGTGTGTGTGTGTGTGTGTGTGTGTGTGTGTTTTAAAGCCTTTCTGACTGAATTTCTCCCCGTGGGATATTTTTGAAATCTGGGAGTGGAGGGGAGAAGGCAGTTTATAAATCTCACATAGGACTGCCGGCTGAGCGGTGGAGAGGTCGAGAAGCAACAGGCTGTAGAGAGCCTGAGATGTTGGACCACTCAGTGGAGGGTTCCTTTCCGAGCAGGCCCTGGGGCCAAGTATGTTCCAGGCCTGGGTCCTGTCCAGGCCTGACCAGGGAAGTGTGGGCAGGCCCTCTACATCTCTGGGCTCGCAATCCCCCACAGGGTAGGAGGTGGAAGTTTAAGCACCTGCCTGGGCTTGGCATCAGGCGACTTGCGTCTGAGTCCTGATTCTGTTCTTTCTAGCTCTTATGCTCCCGGGCCGGTGCTTACCCTCCTAGAGCCCCCATGTAGCAGACTGTCAGTGAACACAGAGAAGCCTCCCTCCCAGACTCAGGGCACCCTCGGTGAGCGGCTTTGCCCAGTGCCTGGCCCAGTACACACGAGCTGCTGCGGGAGGGCCCGACTCACCTCTGAACCATGGAAAGGCAGATGGACGCTTCCCTGGCCAGGGGCACCTGGAAGCAGCAGGGTGTGGGAGGGGTCAGGACCGGCGGCATAAATCGCAGGGCCCAGGGTAAAAATGAAAACGGGGGCTCCCTGTTCAAAAATGATTAAAAATTTCAAGAAGCTGGTGACAGCAGAGCATTAAACCAAGTGTGGGGGCCTTGTAAGGTCAGGGCCTGGATCACATGCCCAAGAAGCTGGCCCTGGAGGAGACAGTGCCCATGAGCGACATCTTGCCCTCCTGGTGTCCTAGTTCAGCTCCTGCTTCTGTGGACTGAATTATCCCCATTTAAGGCCATCTCATTGTTGATCTTCCTGATGTCTTCCTGTCCCCCAGAGCAAAAATAGAGGACCATCTGGCCAGGCTGGAGGCAGTAACAAAGGAGATAGAAACAACAGGAACCTACCAGCTGACGGGAGATGAGCTCATCTTTGCCGCCAAGCAGGCCTGGCGCAATGCCCCCCGCTGCATCGGGAGGATCCAGTGGTCCAACCTGCAGGTGGGCTGCTGGGGCCGTGCAGGGGGTACTGACCAGGCAGGCCGGCCCTGAGCTGAGGACTCCGAACAGCTGAGCAGAGCTCTGTGCAGGGCTCCCCGTGCTGAAGCCAGAGTCCTGGGGTTTCTTTTTGCATTCCCGAAATGAGATGGGGGTCCTGGGGCTGCCTCCCGTCTAGAAATCTAGACTCTGATTTCAGCGCCAGCATTCCCAGCTGATCTTTCCCTCTTGTATTAAATTTGGGAGACAAAAAGCCAATGTAAAACCAAACGACCTTGTTATCATTGAGGCCCTGGTGCGGCAAGAGGGGTTGTTCACCTCAACTGCGTCAGTTCTTTACTCCTAGAAAACACTTTCTTTATCGTAGCCTCCTAGGCCATCTTTACGTTGGGGGGTCATTTACAGTTGGATAAAATCGAAAGCAGCTGGACAGAGAAATCCATGAGAAATGCTGGTGAAACCAGCTCTGGCTGGAATAGAATGTGCTGGAGGCCTGCGTGAAATGTGCTCATGTTGTAAAGGAACTAGGTTGGGCCTGCGGGAATCCTGATTCACGGTGTTTGAAAATCAGATTTTCTTGGGATTTGGGTTCTGATAGGGTCTTCCCAGTGGGTGGACTGGGCCCCTCTAGGAGAGCGGGAGAAAGGATAGACGGGCAGTCGTGCAGTGTCGGTGCAGAGAGGAGAGCGCACTCCTCAGTTTGGTGTTTCGGTGGGGGGCATTCGGGCCACTCCCTCCGCCCCCTGGGACTCAGCTTCCGATCCACCGCTTCCGCCCTCCCTGTCCTTGATGGGTGTGCTCTGGGCGTGCTGTATGCAGGTGTTCGATGCCCGGAGCTGTTGCACTGCCCAGGAGATGTTTGAGCACATCTGCAGGCACCTGCGGTTCGCTACCAACAGTGGCAACATCAGGTGGGTGCCCCTTTCCTGAAGCTGCGGCTGGGGCCCTGCCCCTGAGTCCTCACCAAAAGATGCAGATGCATTGACTTGGAACCATGTGGAGGGATGGGGGATCTTAAAGAAGCAAGTTCTTGACTCTTGAGGGTCAGGGCCTCCTGCATTTTAGAGGGGATGAGATGTTGGTTCTGCAGCAGGTGGTTCCCTGCGGTGTTTTTCTTGGAGGTGGGAAGGTCCTGGCTCATCAGAGCCCATCACTCGCCACACCTTTCCCCACCCCCACCCAAAGAAGTCCAGGCTGATAGCGCTGAGCATTCGGTCATTAATTCTTCTGCTCAGCAAACACTCAGTGCCTACTCAGGGTGATCCAGCACAGGAGTGGGGTAGAGGGGTAAAGAGGTGACCAAGACCCTAAGATGCTGCTCTGAACCTGCAGCTCACACTAGTTGAGCACCCAAGTGCAGTGGCTGCAAAGAGAAATATGTGGCTAATGCTGCCTGAGGAATGGGGAGGGCTCCCTGGAGGGGGCGGTCCCCATGCTGGTCTTGAAGGAAGGGTAGGGCTGGAGGGTGGGGAAGGAGGGAGAGGGTATGTTAGGAAGTGGGGCAGGGGACACAGGCCAGCAAAAGCTTGGCATGTTGGGGAGCCGCCAGCATTTGGTTCAGTTAGCTTGGGTGAGGAGGGTGGGGAGTAGGAAGATGGGATTGGGGAGTAGGGGATGGCTGGGAGAAGCCTCCAAAGCCAGGTGGTCAACAGCGCCGTCCTTGTCTTGGGGAAGGTCGGCTATCACGGTGTTCCCCCAGCGGAGTGATGGGAAACACGACTTCCGGGTCTGGAACGCTCAGCTTATCCGGTATGCTGGCTACCAGATGCCTGATGGCACCATCAGAGGGGACCCTGCCTCGGTGGAGTTCACCCAGGTACCGGATCCAGCCTAGCTGGGTGGCGGGATGGAGCCCAGTAGGGTGAAGGCGTCTGGACCTGAAGACTCACTGGGCCTCTCTTGCCTCCAGCTGTGCATCGACCTGGGTTGGAAGCCCAAGTATGGTCGCTTTGATGTGGTGCCTCTGGTTCTTCAGGCTGATGGCCGTGACCCTGAGCTCTTCGAGATCCCACCTGACCTCGTGCTTGAGGTGCCCATGGGCCACCCCAAGTAAGCAGGCTGAGAACGCTGGGGGCGTGAGTTAACATGCATGCCCCTCTCCTTCCCTAAGTGGGACCTCAGCCCTCAGGCCCCTCCCACCCCTTCCCTGAGGCCCAGCAGCAGGTGATGCCCAGAGAGCTAACTTTCAAGGTCCCCATGGTCACCCTTGCTTAGTTAGCACCTCTGCACTGGTGTCTTGGGCCTCAGACTCATGAGGGTTTGTGAGGGTGGGGGTGAAGCAGAGGCTTAGACAGACGGGGTCCTAGGAACTTGGGAAGCAGTGACTTTGGGAAAGGAACCCTTGAAAGGCTGTGAGATTCTCACACTGAGCAGTGCAGGCCTCTTTTGCTTTCCTGCCAGTAATCTTAGCTGTCCCTCTTCTGGGGAAAGTATAGGGCTACGGTGATTTCAGTAGCTCATCTGGTTCGGTCCCTGCTCCAGGCAACTCTCATAATTACAAAAACACCTCCATATATTGATGGTATATGGGGTACAAAAATACCTCCATATATCCTATGCAGCAGGCATTGAGCTGGGCTCTTCTTTTGTCCTTTGAATTTACTAACTTCAGTCTTACCTCGGGGCCTTTGCACTTGCCGTTCCCTCTGCCTGACATGCCCTTTCCTCAGAATTTTGTAGGGTTCATTTCTTCTTGTCGGTGAAGTATTTCCCGAATGTTGCCCCACTGAGAAGCCCCTGCTGAACACCCAGTCTAGAGCAGTCACCCTCAATCTCTAACACAACACCTTGTTTTTATTTTCTTATTTGTTTGTTTACCTGTTTAGACTCTGGACTTAAAGTGCCATGCAAATAGGGATCTTGCCTTTCTGATTCAGCTGTATATCCCCCACACCTAGCAGGGTGCCTGGTCTATGATTGGTGCTCAGTTTTAAATATTCTTGAAATAAATTAATATGCAAATGAATGATACTGTTATCTTCACAATCCCATGAGTTTGGTGCTATTATCTCTCTTTTGCTGGTGGGGATACTGAGGCTCAGAGAGTCTAAAACACATCCCCTGCTCACACAGCTTGTAAGAAGTAAGGCAGAACTTGAACCTGGACTTTCTTACACTGGAGTCCTTAACTATTTGTTCTTTTGGGTTCTCACCATCTAGCAAGGGCCTATCACATACTTGATGCTTATATGTGTCTACATGAATGAATGCTAATTAATGAATGATACCCAGTGGGCCCAGTTCACTCCTCCAGGTGGGATGAACTTACAGATCAACACTTTGGAAAGGAGTTTTCTTGGTTAACTTTTTCTGAAGCTTCTTTTTGGGGGATGAGGGTGTTTTACAAAAGTGCAGGCCCCAGTTGCCACTGGCTCTGCCTCCCTGCCAGGTACGAGTGGTTCCAGGATCTGGAGCTGAAGTGGTATGCCCTGCCTGCCGTGGCCAACATGCTGCTTGAGGTGGGTGGCCTTGAGTTTCCAGGGTGCCCCTTCAATGGCTGGTACATGGGCACGGAGATCGGGGTCCGGGACTTCTGTGATGTCCAGCGCTACAACATCTTGGAGGTAATGAGGACCACCCAGCTGGCCAGCTGGAGGTGTGAGCCTGTGGACGGGGTCCCAAGGACTGACTCACCCCCATTTCTCTGCCTCTACAGGAAGTGGGCAGAAGGATGGGCCTGGAAACGCACAAGCTGGCGTCGCTCTGGAAAGACCGGGCTGTCGTTGAGATCAACGTCGCTGTGCTTCACAGTTTCCAGGTATGTTTTGTGTCTTGTGGGTCTGAAGACTTTCTGCTTAGAAGCTCATCTGGTCCAGCTGCTCATCTCATGTATGATTTTCCCCTCAGAGCATTGTTCATTTATTCATACATCCGACAAGCATTAAATAGCCAGTTTGTGCCAGGCACTGTGCTAGGTGCTGGGGATGCAGAGACAAATAAGCCCTCCTACTCACTCTAGGTTTCTAGTGTAAACTTGAATGCTTGTACCAACAGGCAGCTCCTTCCCTCCTAAGGCTGGTCAATCCCGGCACTTGAACACTTAATCCTGTCCTTTCTCAATTCATCAAATGCTCTACTCCTGGAAATTTCCCGCCCTCTCTTCTGTGTCACCAGTGTCTCCCTCTCTGCTGGAACATGCCTGGCAATGATCAGTAGGCTGCAATGGTTCCTATCTCAAAGAAACGAATGACTACTAACCATGGAACACCCAGCCATGACCTTGTTTTTCCGCTCTGTATAGCGAAGCCCTTCAACGATCTCATTATTCTTCCTCATCCCCCAGCTGCTCCAGTCTGGCTTTTCTCCTCCAATCTTCCAGTTATCCTGGAATTCTTGCGGTTTTTCAAATTCACCAAGATGGTTCCCACCCAGGCCTGTGCACTTGCCTTTCCTCAGCCTGGAACACGCTTCCCACAAATCATCCCATGACTGGCTCCTTCCTTTCATCCAGGTCTTGACTGTCACCTCCTCAGGGTAGCCCTCCCTGACCACACCCTGCAAAACGGCACCCTCACCCCACCTCCCTCCTGTCTCTTAGTCCTTTAATTCTGCCTTCTTCTTCGTAATACCTCTCAGCTCCTAATATGACATAGCACATGGACTTGTCTCTTTGTTGCTTGTTCCTCCCACTAAAATGCAAGCTCCACAAGGCAGGGACCTTGCTGTCCTGTTTACTGCTGTCCATCTAGAGTCTAGAAGAGTGTCTGGCACATGGTAGAATCTAAAAAAGAATCTGTATTCAATGAATGAATGAGAGCCCATGTCCACAAGGACAGCGGCCACTCTTGCTTCCCTAGATGGAGCAAACGGCCAGCCCTTGGGCCCAAACACAGCAGGTTGTTCCTGAGGGGGACTGAGCCCTCTGTCTGTCTGCTGCTCTTACTCATATAAGCACCCTCCTTCCTTTTGGGAAGGAGGAGAGGGCATAAAGATGTTCCTTTAGAAGCTAAGACCATCTCCACAAATCTGGCAGATGCCCTAGAGGCCACACCACTGGGCAGAGAGTCATTCATTCATTCAGTAAAGTTTTACCGAACATTTTCCAGGTGCCACACAGTAGGCTGGGCCAAGGATTTGGATGGTGAACAAAACAGACAGAAACCCTGTCCTTGTGGGATGGTGTGGGTTGCTGACATGAAACGATTACCCAGTAAATATATATGATCACATACTGTTCCCAAGGGCTGGTCACCCCATAGGCAGGTCAAGCTAGTGCTTCACTGGAGGCACCGGAAGAGCCCCTGGGGCTGGCCCAGCTCCGGAAGGCCTGCCGGCCACGGACCACACATCCTGGCTCCTGGGGACTCCCGGCATGAGCCCTGACCCTGGCAGGATGCAGATATGTCCCAGAAAGTCTGCTGACCCTCAGCCGTGTCCTGAGCACTGCTGACCACATGCCTCAAGCGCCTGAGAGTCTCCGGAACTTCCCTGGGATCCTCCTTCAGGATAAACTCCAAAAGACTCGGCCCTGTTTCCTCATCTGTAGAACGGAGATAATCACAGCACCTCCTTCACTAGGTTACTGTAAGAATTAAATGAAAATATATGTAAAATGTTTAGGTGCCCTGCCTGGCTCAAAGTGACCATTCAGTAAGGATTAGTTTTGTTGTTATTTCTGTTTATTATTTTTGCCCCATCATTATCACAGCTGTCATCATCAGCCCTGGAGCTTAAAACTGGTCTGGCATCCGGGAGCTGCTACATGCGTCTGTAGATTCTAGAAGATGTAGCTGACCTTCTGGGCTCTCGTTAGCTGGTCCCTCTCCTGGCCTTGACTCATGCAGGGTCTCCTCCAGGAGTGCCCATCCCCTGCCTCACTTGTACCCGTCTCTCAAGCCCCACCTCCTCATAGAAGCCGCCTCTGAAATCCCCCATCCTCCTGCACCCCCGCCAGCACCCACACTCACCCCACCATAGGCTAACTTCTGTCAGACCCCATGAAACAGCAGACTGGCTTCTGCCTCCTGTAATTAGAATGTGATCTCATGTAGGGAAAGGCCCCATCTTTCATCATCTCTAGCCTGTGCCTTATACAATGCCTGGCAGATAGAAATAATCATAGCAGCTAACATTTATTGAGCACATTCTATGCTTTGCTTATATTAATGTATTGCATCCTTTCGACAACAACAGGATATAGAAACTGTTAGGGTCCCCATTTTGGAGATGAGGAAACTGAGGTTCAGTGAGGTTAAGGTCGCAGATATGAGGCCAAGGTATGAACCGCTACACTAAACAGAAGTCTCTTAACTGACTGAGCTGTTCCAGGTGTCGAGGGGTGGCGTTGCCCTTGCTGGTCGTCCCAGGAAGGCTCAGACCCCCTTAGCTTCCGATTTTAGGATGTGGGTCACTATGGTGATGTGTCTTCCATGTGCTGTGGTTCCCCCAGGGCTTCAGCTCTCCTCAGCGTGTCTGGCTCCTTGGCTGGGAGAGCCACACCTTGGGGGAAGTGGCTCCGGGAACTCTCTACCAACAAGTGGCACAGAGGCACTGTGATCTGGCTGTCAGCACCCAGCGTGTGCCGTTTGTTGGGAGTCTGGGGAGACTAGTGGGCATGGCCCGAGGAGCCGGACACTGCCCCCAGAGGGCCGAGGGGAAGCCCCCGTGTGACCTGTGGGCTGACTATGGCTTTATGGCGGTTTCTCGGGCTCCTTCTGAAAGTGCCTTCCATTTGAGTATTTATTTTCAGCAGTGTTCGGGGTGGGGAGCAGGAGGGATTACTGTCCCATTTTGTAGATTGCCCGGCCTTCCCATAGTCCATCCGGAACCCTGCGGCCAATTATCTCCTGATTACCCCGTCCCTTGTCTCAACTCCCTGCCTTGCCTTCTTCTGATGTAGAAGCAAAATGTGACCATCATGGACCACCACTCAGCCGCAGAGTCCTTCATGAAGTACATGCAGAATGAGTACCGGTCCCGAGGGGGCTGCCCAGCTGACTGGGTCTGGCTGGTGCCCCCGATTTCTGGCAGCATCACCCCCGTGTTCCACCAGGAGATGTTAAACTACGTCCTGTCCCCTTTCTATTACTACCAGGTAAGGGAGGGCCTTCCTCCCCCCTCTGTCCTGGGAGCTCAGGGGTGGAGAGAGCATATGTCTGCATGTGACTCTGTGTGTGTGTGTGTGTGTGTGTGTGTGTGTGCATGCTCACTCATGTAGGACACATGGGGGGGTCGGGGACACAGAGACATACTTTCAATGACGTCACGCTTCACTCAGGGATGCCGAGCAGCTACTGTCCCTTTCCCCAGAGGGTGGGACTGAAGGGGTTTAAGCTCCTGACGGTGACCAGCGTTACACCTGCCTACGTTGGAGGGCTGTAAACAGTCACAGAGTTTAGCAGTGAAGAGCTTGGCTCCTGAGTCAGACACACCCGGGGATGATTCTGTCACTCGCTAGCTGTCTGATCTTGGGTGGGTCATTTCACCCACCTGAGCCCTGGTGTTCTCATCTCTAAAAGGGGTGGACATTAATTCCATGATAGGAGGTTGTACTGCTGACATGAGTTGGTGCATGGAACAGTTCAGCCAGTGCCCAGCACAGAGTGCACTCAGGAACCATTACCTATTGAAATCAGTTCACTTTTTGTCAAAAACGACTGGTTAGATTTGGGGAAGAGCTTCCTTACTCGAAAAGTGGTAAGTAGGGTGACTTATTGCCTGGGACAATTTATACCTGCTATCACAGCACCTCTTTTTACTTTCAAAGGTATCCCAATTTGGACTATACATTATATAGTCTTCCAGGTGATAAGCTCCCAAAATGAAAGAGAAGTGGGGCCTCTCCCTTCCTGAGGGACACTGATGGGACTAAAATCAGCTGACCATCTGCTATATGCAGGTGCTGTGCTGGACCCTGGAGCTACAGCTCAGAGGAAGACACAGCCCTCCCTGCGGGGCTTCCAGGAGGAGGGCTGGGACAGGGCCTCTCACCCCCCAGCTCACGAAAGACATGGAGGGTTCTCTATCTCTCCTGCATCCCCAAGCCCAAGCCGAGCCCGGTTCTACTCTGCCCTCAGATCTGCCTTCTTTTCTGCAGGTGGAGGCCTGGAAAACCCACATCTGGCAGGATGAGAAGCGGAGACCCCGGAAAAGAGAGATTCGATTCAAAGTCTTGGTTAAGTACGTGGGAGCAGCCAGTGTCGACATCTGAACTGCAGCCCTTCCTTCTAGTCAGCCTGCTTTCTAGGTCTTGAAGGGCAGGAACAGAGAGGAAAGATGATCTTTACGGGCTTTGGCTCCCAGAGGTCTGGGCACCGATTCTGAGTGTCCCCTGCCACCACTGTCCCAACCTTTCCTCTCCTCCATTTTCCCAAAGGCGCTGAGTAGCCGCTTGAGCGGGTAAGGAAGGACCAGGGTGGCGAGTCAGGGTTGACAGCTGTGAGAAGCGTGGGCTCTTTCTCCTCGACCTGCCCCACCTTAAACGCTGTCCCCTTCCCACTCTCCTGGGGCCCCATCTTCCCTTCACAGCCCACTCAGCGCTCGGGGTCTGTCTGTCCCCACAGAGCCGTGCTTTTCGCCTCCATGCTGATGCACAAGACCATGGCGTCCCGAGTGAGAGCCACGGTCCTCTTTGCCACCGAGACCGGAAAATCAGAGACCCTGGCCCGGGACCTAGGGAACTTGTTCAGCTGCGCCTTCAACCCCAAGGTAGGCCGCTCGGCGGGACGCGTGCTGCTTCCTCTGCCTGTCTGCAGAGAGGCCTGAGATGAGTTAAATGACTGCTCTGCTCCTGCACGTCCCAGAGCACACTGTATGCACATTGTAAATCCGAGATGGAAGGATAGATTTGTGTCCAAGGTTTCCCAAACCCACACAGTAAGTAAGTTTTCATAGTGTTCCAGGGGATGCAGTTTGAGAAACACTTTCCTAGTGAGTCCAAGTCTCAATATACACGAGCTGCCCTAGATGAATTTTATTCACATTTATTGAATACCTCCTATGAGGGTGCAGTGCTACATTGAAGAGGGCAGAGGAGGAATAAGATGCAGGCAAGTAAGTCAGAGCCCTAAGGGGTGAGCCATTCATTCCAGCAGTGGTGGACTTTATCCTGCATGGCTGAAGGCCGCTGGGGTCAGGCAGGTCTGGGTAGAGCAGCGAGGCAGTGACCCATTCCACGGAGGTCAGCCTCAGGCAAAGGGCTTGGATTCCTGAGCTGCCAAAGGAGTCACCATGTTTGTAACCCGCTCATCCCTTGTTTGTGGAAAGTACGTCCACACACTCCAAATAGCAGGGGAAGTGGTGGAAAGTGCTTTGATTGGGACATGCAGTACTTTGGAGGCAGGCCTTCCGGGGCTTGCTGATGGGTTCGTGGTGGGCCTTGAGGCGGGGAGGAGAATTGAGGAGGGTGTGCTCAGTCGGTTCATTTGACAGGACTTGTGAAGCACTTACCTCCTCTGTGCCCGCCCGTGCTGGGGCGGGAGGGGTGCTTAGAGGTGATAAAGGGGGCTCCAGGCCTGGGGGTGGGGGGAAGTACAGGATGTCTGGGGAGGGTGCGGAGGGCTCCAGCTTGGGAACGCAGGGCTGACACCCGCTCTGGGTGCCATGCAGGTTCTCTGCATGGATGAGTACAGGCTGAGCGACCTGGAGGAGGAGCAGCTCCTGCTGGTGGTGACCAGCACGTTCGGGAATGGAGACTCCCCCGGCAACGGCGAGGTGGGTGGCCCAGGTCCCGGTGGTCCGGGGGATGGAGGGCCTGAGGAGACCAAGAAAAGGATCTGGGGGATTCAGCGTGTCCGAAGGAGGAATAAGTGCTCAGGTCACTCTGGACTGCCCTGAAGTTAGCCACTTGCTGGCCTCCTTCGTGATTACTGCTGCGTGGGTATGCCGCCTTCCCTACGACATCCTTACTATATTTCAGTGACTTGACCTGCCTTTTTAAATTCAAAATTTTATGTTTAAAGGACACTTCTATCTCTCTCACAAATGTGAATCCAGCAAAAAATAAATCCAATGAAAACCAAAGTGACTGAATTTTGGCTAGATACCGTTGCCTAACCATGCCTGGTTTGTTTTTTAAAAAGAGTAATAGGCAGGTATTAGAGATATGTTAAGGCTCTGTTAGCACCAATCTGTGACTTTCTCCCTAGTGTTCAGAAGGACAAAAAGTAACAATCAAAACAGGAATAACCTGAAAAGAATTACAGAAAAGAGAATACTTTCTTACCATGTGATTCGACACTATTTCCACTGGGTCATGGACCATCTAAAATAATCTCGAGTTGCTGGGAAGTCAGAGACCATGGGATCGGTTGTCACTCTTACCAGGTTCCAGACAGGAGGACAGGCTGACCCCAGGTCAGGAGAGCCTCTGGAGGTGTCCTGCACCAAGGCAGGCCCCCCTCTACCAGCCGGATGGGCTGGGGACGGGCCGTCTGGGTCGCCCGCCGAGGGCCGGGCCCACAGGACTTGTCCCTGGGCCCCGGAGCCAGCTCCCTCATAAACCAACTTCCACTTGTGGCTCTTGAGCCTTCTGCCAGGGTGGCCAGTTCTTAAATGGGCCGCCAGAAGTGAACCCAAAGCAGTGCTTTCATCAGTCCTATCCTGAGAACTCTGTGGTTCTCTCTCTAGAAACTGAAGAAATGCCTCTTCATGCTGAAGGAGCTCACTAACAAGTTCAGGTGAGGCTTTCCTCCACTCCCCCTTGCCTGAACCCTGCCTTCTGGGCCCAGAGGCTGGGTTCCGGGCTGGTACTGGGTCTTCCTGGGATGTCCAGGCACAGAGAGAGCCTGAGCTCAGAGTGCGTTGGGGGCCAAGTGGGGGACACCAAGTCCCTGTCACGGGTCTGCCCACCCAGCGTAGGTTTGGTCATGGGAGTTGGTGACAAGGCCGGGGGCCAGGGAGGACATGGAGGGGGCGTGCGCTGTGCTGGCGGATCGTGTGCCCGGCTGGCGCAGGAGTGTCCGAGGCTGGGGGTGCTGGCGATGCCTGCTTGGGGGGGCCTCACGCCGTCCCCGCGTGCGTGTCTTACTTGGGCAGGTATGCTGTGTTCGGGCTCGGCTCCAGCGTGTACCCTCAGTTCTGCGCCTTTGCTCATGACATTGACCAGAAGCTGTCCCAGCTGGGTGCCTCCCAGCTCGCCCTGACAGGGGAAGGGGACGAGCTCAGTGGGCAGGAGGAGGCCTTCCGCAGCTGGGCTGTGCAAACCTTCAAGGTCAGTTCACGGCCGGGGCTGTCCCACAGCGTGGGTAGGGACACGGCGGTGCGTTCGTACCCTGGACATCTGTGCCAAGCGTCTGGCTGTCTTGCAGGCACGGTCCCAGAGGTGGGCCTGAGGGCTCAGGTCACTGCTGCTCTTACCCAGCCCCCAGAGCCCCACTTTAAGCGTGTGTCTGTCCCCTGCATGGGACAAAGTGACTCAGACACCTCCCTGCCCTCTGGGCGCTTTGGTTTAAGATCTTTTCCCCTCTGATTATCCAGGTCACCCTCTACAAACGTGTTTCAGTTTCCCAGCCTCAGAGAGCTTGGGCAAGGGACCATTCCGTTAAGTTCTTTGGACCTGTCTCAGTATCTCTGTAGGTCTTTATCTCCTGTGGCTTGATCCCCCTGATTGAGAGAACTCCTCATTTAAGCAAGCGTTTCACCCCATAGTGGTGCATAAGAGAACCAGCTGGGGTCAGGGGCAGACATGGCTCCGAGCCCAGGCTTCCTCCTCACGATTCCACATCAGGAAAATGGGCATGGTCAAGCGTGTCTCATGGCACGGGCATACCCAGGAGACAGTGTCGATCTTAATCATCATAGCAATAGCAACAGCTGCTATGCGCCAAGCCCGGCGCCTCTTTAAGTCCTCACAACAGCCAGTCAGATGAGCACTTAGCTCAGTCGTAAGGGCCCCAAGAATGGCCCTGACGGTGGTGGCGCTCATGCCAATGCTGATTATTAACACCAGTCGGCTCATCGTCTTCCAGGCAGCCTGTGAGACGTTCAGTGTCCAAGGCAGACACTGCATCCAGATCCCCAAGCTCTACACCTCCGATGTGACCTGGGACGCGCACCACTACAGGCTTGTGCAGGACTCACAGCCTTTGGACCTCAACAAAGGTGGCTGCCCCCGGCACCCCACGGCTTGTTGGCCCCTCCTGCTGGGGTGGGATCTCTCAGCCCTGAGCATGTTGGCGAGGACACCACTGGACCCTCTGAACAGAGGCCGCTGGCCTAGGGCTGCCAGACATTTCTCTCCAAGAGCCCGCTGGGGTGCAAGACTTGAGATCCTGCTCTGTCCGAGGGAGGCTGTTTTAGGAGGAAGCCCTGGGAGGGTGGTGGGGAGAGAAAAGGTAGCCGGTGCCAACGGAGGGCCTCCTGTGTGCCTGGCACTGTGTGGGGCTCTGCCTCCCGCCAACTCCAATGGTAGCCGGGTAAAGAACACTTTTTGCAGAGGTAGTTCCAGGCTGCCGGCCATGAGCCCTCTGGACGCTGTGCCTCCGTCTTGTACCACGAGCACCGCGGTCCTGAAGGCCTCTGCACGTTTAGGACATTCCCAGCTTCAGCTGTGCTCGCCTGCAGATCCTGAGTCAGGGGATGTCCTAGAAATCCCCACATCTGGGCAGCTGCATTGCATTTCCATCCTCTAGCAGCAGGACAACCAGCCGCTGTCAGACCAATGGTCTTGTGATTCAGAGACACAGTAGGAAAGAAGGAAGGAAACCCCAGCACCACCGCAGTGGGACGCCTGGTGGCACCTGGGTGGAATTGACTCTGACACGTGGAGGCTGCCTCCACCGCACCGAGGGGCCGCTCTGCCACTTTGCCGTCTCTCTGTCCCTACAGCCCTCAGCAGTATGCACGCCAAGACAGTGTTCACCTTGAGGCTCAAGTCCAGGCAGAATCTACAGAGTCCGGAATCCAGGTAGGGGAGAGTACAGGGCTTCTTGTGCGATGTCCCAGATTTCTTTTTTTAATGAAGGGAGGACCAGGGCAAGTGGGTCTGTGAGGAGCGAAGTATCTGCTGGCGTTAGCAGTGACCCATCCGCAGGACCAGCGTGACCTTTAAGTCCGGTGTCCGTTAACCACGCGCCAGTTTCCGAGCTTGGGAACTAGGCACCTGCTCCCTCCCTGTCACTTCACTCTCTCACCAAACCAGGAGGGCAAGAGACACTCACACCACGTGGCTCTTTCTTGAGAACTTTCAGGAAAAAATTTTTTGAGGAAGGACATTTCCCTGCCAGGGTAAGCGAGTGTGTGGATTCCCTGTGGGTGTCATTTATCCGTTCCACCCACCACCATTCATTAGGAAAATGGGGCTTTACTCTAACAGAAACCAGATTAGTGCTGGAGACAAGGAAAGGTTTGTCCCAAAGCTCACGTATCTCCCAGAAGGAGTCTCTCTTCAGGCAGAGTCTGTGGTCTGGCCCTCGTGGGCTCAGGACAGCTGCACAGGGAGAAGCCGCAGGCCTGGTCAGCCCCAGGGGACGCCAGCGTCCCAAGCTCATGGAACCAGGCAGGAAAATGAGAGGAGGGCACGTTTCCTGGGGAAACCGGCCCATCCGTTAGGGAGCTCTAGAGGAAATCCTGGTGGCGTCACCAAAGGCTTCTTTTTCCCTTCTCCAGCCGCACCACCCTCCTGGTGGAACTCTCCTGGGAGGGCAGCCAAGGTCTGAGCTACCTGCCTGGAGAGCACCTCGGGGTTTTCCCAGGCAACCAGCCGGCCCTGGTCCGAGCCGTCTTGGCAAGAGTGCTGGATGGCTCTTCTCCACACCAGCCTGTGCGCCTGGAGACGCTGAGCGAGAACGGTGAGCCCTGTGCACAGAGCCATGCCTGGGGTGGCCCCAGCCTCCTCCTGCTCATCTGCCAGCCTCGCTGCTGGGCTCAGCCGGCAGCAGCTAATCCTGTCCTGGCCCCCTGGGCGGGCCACCCACGCCGGGGCACAAGCAGCCTGGCAAGCAGTCCTTGATCGGCTGGCAGGTCAACAAGGAGGGATGCTTCCTGGGGACTCTGTCCAGCACCAGAGGCCATGCAGGCTTCCCTTTCATTCTTCCGCTCACCTGGCCAACAAAAAAATGATTTATTTGTTCATCGAAATTTTAACTTGTATCTATATATCAGGCAGGCTCTGGGCTACAAAAATGAATGAGACTCAGTGTCTGCCTCAGAAAGCTCACTACCTAGTATAGGAGGCAGATGTATGAGAGTGTTCATAACAGTAATAACTATCTACTAACAGCAGCAGCTAGCATTTGTTGGGGCGTGACTGTGTGCCAGCACTCGCCAGGCACTGCCTCTCCTTCCCACAGTGGACATGTGTGCAGCTCGCTTGTGGACATAACAGAGAAGTGTGGAAACAATGTAAAGCTGGTGAGCTCTGAAGGCTCCGGTCCCTGATCCATCACTTACTAGCTGTGTAGCCTTGGCCATATGAGTTAGCCTCTCGAGGACTTACTTCTTTGTCTCTAAAAGAGAGATAACTGAGCCTTCTGTGTAGAGTTGCCGTGAAGACCGAATGAGTAGGTGCATGTGCAACCTTCGGCACGCTTCCTGGCACCTAATAAATGCAGGAATGGAGCCATGTCCATTTCCTACAGGCTCGTGAACATTTGTCCAGAAGGTCAGAGAAGAGGGAACTACGCCCTGGGAGCTTCCTTGGATCGCAAAATGCATAACCTTCTTGCATTTTCACGGCATTCGACTTTCATACTGCTTCCCCACCTTCCCTGGGCGATGGGCAGGGGCAGCCATGGGTGACCAGGATGGTGTGGCTCCTCCCGGCCATCCTCACCGGGGAGGAGACCTGTCCTAGGAAGGGTTCAGAGCCCTACCTTCCTGCACTAAGGTACGGCTCTCGGTCTCCATGCTGAGCATGGCCACATGGTACAGGGGTGACAGGCATAGGAGAGGGAACGTAAGGAATCAACACGCCTGGCCTTGCAGCCCACGGGAATAGCCCCCAACCTTAGCGCCCTGTGACAGTGATGCCTCCAAAGAGTGCGTGCCCCTTCAAGGAGAGACCCAAACAGGAAAGTGGGACCAGAGAAGCAAAGTGGCTTTGTCCCCCTCTGTCCAGGGGCACATGAGAGAGGCTAAAACTTGGGGATGAGGGGACAGGGAGGTCCTTGTGACTGTGGGGAGACAGAGGATGTTGGTCAGGCCTTGGGTTCAGATGAACAAATGTAATACTAACGTTTCAGCGAATATTTGTGGAGCACCTGTGTACTAGACACCGTGCCAACTATCACAGATGCGCCATTTCACTCAGTGCTCTTACAAACCCAGCCAGCCAGCTTCGTTATCACACGCCTTTCACAGAGACAGAACCTGACGCTCGGAGGGTTCAGGCACCCAGTCAGGAAGTGGGGAGCTAGGGTTTGAGCCCAGGCCTAGCGGCTCCGGCATCCACACTGTGACCACTCTGCACATGGCCTCCTGGGACCCCCTGAGGCTTCCTACCTCGCTCTGGCCGATGCGCTGCTCATCCAGCCCCTCTTGGTATAGCGCCCAGGGGACTGCAGTCACGGGCTTTTCTCTGAATGCACAACAGGCACCTGGTGTGTACATCAGTCTCGGGTGGGTTTAGTCACTGTGACTCTCGTTCACCTGGGGGTGTTTTGCTGAACTTCAGGTCTGGGCCAGAAAGGGACTTACTCTGGTGCATAGTTAGTTTTGAAGGACTGTGTCCACCTGGGTGCCCCTTGGAGGGCTGTTGATCTGCCGTCCCTGGCAGCCTTGTCTCTGAGTGCCTCCTTCCTGTATGGGAGTTGGGCACATGAGTCCTTTCGCTGTTCCTGAAGCCAGAACTTAAGGTCTTCTTTCCCCGACAGCTGGAGGGTGGACGGTGTCTGCCTCAAAGGTCTCATCACCTTTTGGGAAACTGAATGGGGCCTTGTTTCTATCCTGACTCCTTCCTTCCCTTTCCAGGCAGATACTGGGTGGGGGACAAGCGGCTGCCCCCCTGCTCACTCAGCCAGGCCCTCACCTACTTCCTGGACATCACCACCCCCCCAACCCAACTGCTGCTCCGAAAGCTGGCCCAGCTGGCCACCGAGGAGACGGAGAAGCAGAGGCTGGAGGCCCTGTGCCAGGTGAAGACTGGGGCTGGTGGTGAGGCAGGGGCGGTGCCCCAGACCTGGGAGTGGCTAGAGCCCAGGCTGGTCGTTAACCCCCAAGGGGATGCGCCCCATCTCCCTGAGGTGAGACCTGTCAGAGGCTGGTGGGAAGTCAGGCATCCTCTCCCACCCCTTCTCTAGGGCGCAGGCGCATTGAGTGGACTGAATTTTTCTGTCTACAGGAGGCAACTAAAGGGCAGTTTGTCAGTAATCAGCTGGAAAAGGAGAGCCACTGTGTCTTGCCTGTGTTTGTATTCCCCAAACCCAGGACAAGCCTGGAACTTAGGAGTGTTAGAGGAGGGATGGAGTGGAGGACAAGGTTATTAGACATAGTGACAGACAGGTAGCTGAATCAGTAAAATAGTGAGATGGTGAGCTGTGATGGGCCAAGTTCCTGATCCATCGCTAGGAGCCCCGTGGCCTTCAGCCTGTGAGTTAACCTCTTGAGGCTTTCTTGCTTTGTTCTAAAATCGAACGCGGGGCACCCTGAGCCACTCACACTGCCCTTTGCTTCCAGCCCTCAGAGTACAGCAAGTGGAAGCTCGCCGAGAGCCCCACGTTCCCGGAGCTGCTGGAGGAGTTCCCTTCCCTGCAGGTGCCTGCTAGCTTCCTGCTCTCCCAGCTCCCGCTCCTGAAGCCCCGGTACTACTCCATCAGTTCCTGCCGGGACCGCACGCCCGCGGAGGTGCACCTCACCGTGGCTGTGCTCGTGTACCGCACCCGAGGTAAGGCGGAGGCAGAGGCTTGGGGGCTGCCCAGCTGCTTCCTAGAGGGCAGCTGCCCGACGTCCTTGAGCCTCCGTCTCATCAGCGGCAAACCCAGCGGCTCCAGGAGTGTGTGGGAGAGGTCACCATGAGCCAGGCACCGAGCTAGCGCCTGCGCATATGTACTGTTGGGAACCACGGGAGATGCTTTCTGTGCATCTCCCAAATGAGGAAACAGGAACAAAAAGGTTAAGATTCTTGTTCAAAGTTACACTGAACAAGTCTACTCGTTCGAAGTAGAGAACTGAGATTCAACCCCAGGTAGTCTGACCGCTGGGTCCAAATTCTTAACCACCCTACTGCACTCTACTCTTCTACTCTCGGGACTATTTAATGAGATTCAATGTGGAAAGCCCCCCACACTTAGTGGGAACCCATTCATTATTCGTCTTCCTGACAGTCCAGCCTGAATATAAGGACGATTCTGCCTTGGTTGTTCACATTCATTCACTCACTCACTCAGCAAGGATTTGTTTCATGCCTCTCTCTCCTTGGCACTGTGGTGGGTGTGGAAATATAATATGGCCCCTGCTGGCATGGAGCTTCTCAGCTAGAGGGGGCAATGGGGACAGATACACAGGACAGACAGTTGTCGTTACGCGGGCGCTCAGAGGGAAAGCGCAGGGCGCTATGAGGGCAGAGGATAAGGAGACGTTACTGCAGACGGGGAGATCCAGCCCGTGTCCACCCGGACAGACTGTGCCCCTGCCCGGCCCTCTGTGGCTGAGTACTGCCTGGGCCGGCAGAGCTGGGAAGCGCGCCCACACCCCAGAGCCTTCTGTGCCCTGAGAAGCACAATCCCAGTTTCTAAACCCTGGGAAGAGACTCTTTGCTTTGCCAGAGAACACTGGCATAGGCCAAGCCTCCGTCCTTGGATGGGGAGAGGAGAAACAGGTAGATCCTGGGAGAGCAAGATTCCATCCAGAGGAACAGCAGAGGGACTTCTCACATTGGTCGAGGTCCCTCAAATGCCAGGCCCTTGGGAAGGGAGCAAAACCCAAGGAAAGCTGGGGTTTCCGCAAGCCGAGAAGGGGCCCCTGGGGGAGACAGATGTCAGCGCAGACCGGAATGCACACGAGTTTGTCCACCACCCAGGGTTCCTAACCCAGGAGGGGCTGTACTAACTCACGTAGTCACTGGGGCAGTGACTGGGCCACCCTGAGGGGCCACTTTGGGCTGTCATTGGAGCTGAATGGCGAGTTGGGCAGGTCCCTGGGGAAAGCCTTGGGAGGAACAGTGGCATGGGAGTCGGGGAAGCTGAGCTGGGACCCATTCTACTGGTAGCTGAGTGACCTGGGAAGTCACTTTCCCTTCCTGAGACTTGTTTCTGCAGTGGCAAGAGGAGAGATTTGCATCCTCCCCAAGTCCCTTTCAACTTTTACCAGCCCTGGGAGGCTACAGCGTGGATCTCAGAACCAGGAGAAACACAGTGCCCCCGTTAGTGCCCAGAGGGCCTGTGTGGGCAACAGTGGGAGGTGCATAGTGCAGGAAGGGCTGCAGGGCTGGCCCTTACGCATGTGGAGGGGCAGTGTCCATCAGGTCTTTGCTGCCTTGCAGATGGCCAGGGTCCCCTGCACCATGGTGTCTGCAGCACTTGGCTCAGCAACCTGAAGCCCCAAGACCCGGTGCCCTGCTTTGTGCGAAGGTGAACACCCCCTCCAGTCTGTCCATCCTGGGACCACGACCACAGGAGTTCTGGGTTGAAAGGGAGAGATGTGGGGTTTGGATGCCACCTGGGCCCCTTGGCCCATAAAGACAACACTGGGGTCACAGTGGGCCTCTCCATTCTATCTCCATGCTATACAGCACGGCCGAGTCTCTAGGAGGGGCAGAGATGGCAGTGGTGGCGAGGCTCTTTTTCAAAAGGACCCAGAGTGAGGGGATGATATGTGGCTGGGTAGGGGAAATGAAGCAACCTGCAGAACTTAGGAAATCAGATCTGAGGTGTTGTCTTCTCCACCCCTCCAGCATGACCCATCCCAGCACTCCCAGCCCCTGCGCTCTGTGTGCATCCGTCCCAGGCTGTGTGAAGATGCAGGCCTCTCTCTTCTTTCCCTTCAGTGCCAATGGCTTCCAGCTCCCGGAGGACCCCTCCCGTCCTTGCATCCTCATCGGGCCAGGCACGGGCGTGGCCCCCTTCCGCAGTTTCTGGCAGCAGCGGCTCCATGATGTCCAGCACAAAGGTACAGCTGGAGGGCTCCCAGTGGGTGAGGAGGGGCCTCAGGTGGCCAGCACCTACCTGGGAGAACTGGGGCTTCCCAGGGGTGTTGTTGCCCCACCCCACAATATTTTTCCTGGCCCTGCCCCCAAATTTACCTTAGCTTGTGCAGACAAATGACCTGGGCTTCAGTTTCCTTATCTGCGAAGTGGGGACAGCACTAGACAGGGTACTTGGAAGAATGAGAATTCAGGTTGGGCACGGGGCTCCCAGGCCTTGACCACTGCCTCCCTCTGGTGGCCATCCTGGTAACTGCAGCCTGCCGGGTCTCGCAGGGCTTCAGGGAGGCCACCTGACCCTGGTGTTCGGGTGCCGCCGCCCGGATGAGGACCACCTCTATAAGGAGGAGATGTTGGAGATGGCCCGGAACGGGGTGCTGCATGAGGTGCACACGGCCTATTCTCGCCTGCCTGGCCAGCCCAAGGTAAATGTGGTAGCTGTCCGTGCACTGCGTGCAGCATTAAAAGCAGACTGGTGGGTGCCCTGGCTCCTAAGCTCCCTGCCTCTCGGGGCCTCCATCTCTGATTTCTGAACCAGAGGCAGTTACCCGCTAAGGGTCACACAATGGGTTAATCCCCCGTGCCCAGCCTAGAGGCCCTCCCCCAGGGCCTGCTGCTGGGCTCAGGACAGACTCGTGGCTCATCCCGTGAAGGTGTCCCATAGAGGCCCCTCCTAGACCCGGAGCTCCGGTCGCGGGACAGCTTGTGTGGAGTAAGTGCAAAGGCCCCAGCGGACTCCTGGACTTCTGTGTGACTGGGGAGTCTGGGGGCTCTGTGCCTTGCTCTGAACTGCGGTGTGGATCCCATGGACAGTCTGCACCGAGGCTTCCTTTTCTGGGGTGGGGGAAATGTCTTGACCGATACCTCTTTGAAGCATGGGGAATTCAGAGTAAATCGTAAGCCCCCCAGTGGTAGCCCCTCAAGGGCAGCGCTGTGGCCAACATTCATCTCTCCTGGGCTGGCCAGGTGCCCAGTGCCCCTCCCCAAGCTGAGTCTGGCCCTTGCGCAAGGCCTGGCTGGGAGAGGACACCTTGCAGCCTATCACGCCTCCCTCTTCATGGCCAGGCCTGACTACGAGCTTCACCCCTAGCAGCAGGGTCCTGACCCACCATCTCCTCTGGTTTCAGGTGTATGTTCAGGACGTCCTGAGGCAGCAGCTGGCCAGTCAGGTGCTCCACGTGCTCCACGAGGAGCAAGGCCACCTCTACGTCTGTGGGGACGTGCGTATGGCCCGGGATGTGGCCCAAACCCTGAAGCAGCTGGTGGCTGCCAAGCTGAGCCTCAGTGAGGAGCAGGTCGAGGACTATGTCTTCCAGCTTAAGGTATGGCAGCTGGTGGGCTGGGGGTGCAGGTCAGGGGCACAGGCCGGGGAGCCAGGACTAGGGCAGTCAGGCTCAGAGAAGCCCTTCACCTCAGAGGAATCCTAGAGGGGCTGGAGGTCAGAGCTGGATGGGCTGTCAGAGGCCTGACTGTACCGCTGGGTCTGGTCGCTCAGTTACACAAAGGCAAACGCACTGCTTTCCTACAAGACTTCGCAGAGCCTCTGACACGTGACTGTGTATCATGCCCTTCAAGCCTGGGAGACAGTACACAGCATTTCCCAAATGTGTTTATCTCAGAGGCCACATTTCCTAGCGTATCTTCTAGGACAAACCTGAGACAGCCTTTACTATCATAAAGCTTGGGGAGATGTTCGGGGGGTCCACACCAGAGCAGGTGCCTAAGTGAGGTCCAAGCATAATCTGAGCATGACAGTTGGGAAGGCAAATGGTTCACAGGTGTCTGTGTGATGGGGAAGCTGCAGGACCGCGGCCTGACCTGAGGAGTGAGGTAGCTAGACCAACAGAGCTGACCCACTGCTCTGTTTTCTCTCACAGAGCCAGAAGCGCTATCATGAAGACATCTTTGGTGCTGTATTTCCCTACGAGGTGAAAAAGGGTGGGGCAGCCCGGTAAGCCCAACAGCCCACGGGAGAAGTTGAAGCTGCTGCCATGGAATTTAATGATGGAGTCAACTTTTGATTATCTGAAGCCTCCAGGGCCTGGGGACTGGAGGGAAACTACATCCCCAAGCCTCTCATCCAATTTCCCTCTCTTCCTCCCACCCCAACCCTTTACTCAGTCTGCTACCGAGCAGCAGCCTGGTCTGAATGGAACTCTTGTGTGCCTTGAGCCCACCTCTGCCCGAATCATGGAGAGTCGGGGCCTCCCCGACCCCTTGAAAACTAAACCTGCGGTGCCAGGCTTGGCCCCCGGTGAACCTTCTTCTGATTGCACCACTTTGAGCGGCCACCAGGGGCGCTGTCGCATTCCCCCTGTATTTGGTGGCCCCCATGTACAGTTATTTATGCCTCTATATTTAAAAAAACAAGCCCAAATGCTTCTTAGAGCCAATTGGGCCTTCCTTGGATGACTCGTTGATGGAGCTATTTATGCGAAATACATTTTATTTTAACCACGTTGCAGGTGTGCGTGTGGCTGTTTTGTAGGGAAAGCACCAAGTTTATATAGAGAGTTGGGGACTGGTGGGTGTCACGGCCTGGACAAAAATCCCCCACAAAGGACAAACCAGCTCGTCTCATCCTGGCTGCTTCTGAAATGGCTTCCAGGTGCGGGGGCAGCACGTGGGGTTTTGTGCACATCTGAAACCCAGGATGGGGGCAAGGGGACGCAGGTTCGCCCGCAGGGTCTGGGCCGTGCCTCCTGCAGGGAGCATCTACACCGGCGCGAAGCTGCACATGTCAGCTCTTCAGCGAAGGCCTTGACCACAGCCTGTTTTAGAAAGTCACTGTATTTTACTTGCATGTTTCATGAGAGGTTGGCCAGTAATGCTTAGGCACCTGGGTGATGAGGATTTGGCAGCAAGTGAAAGACAGACGTCGTTCAGGGAAGTGCTTGTTAAGGGAATGAGCCATGTTTCCTTCTCCCACTGAGAACAAGGAACTCAGCCAGGGCCTAAGTTGGGGGTGTGCAAAATAGCTCTCAACTTGCGTTTGGCCTCTGTTGTGCCGGCTCCCTGGCCCGCATCTCCCCTCCCCCTGTGCTGCGCAGATGGGGTGCTGGGGAGACCAAGGGCCATGCCACCAGCCATCACCCCAGCAGTGCCTCTTCAGAACACCATGGTCGGGAACAGCGCCCCCTAGGTTAACACTCTGCCGTGCACACAGACCACCTGGGCTCTTGTTCTGATGCAGACTGATCCAGGAGGTCTGTGGCAGGGTCCAAGAGCCTGCATTTCTGATAAGCTCCCAGGTCCGAGGGCTATGCTGTGAGCCCCATCCTGGTTCCCGAGGCACCGGATTCTTGATGGAGTTAGGATGTGTTGGCCTCATGTGGACACAGAGCCAGGCCCCCCGGACTGGCCCAGAGGCTGGCAGAACCCCGTGCGTGGAGCCACATTCCGAACCACGCCCTAGTCCTGGGGTACCCACAGTGGAACACAAGGACCCTTCCGGATCAGCGTCTCACCGCACTGCCACATCCTCCTGCTGGGACACAGGATTCCTCAGAGCTGGTCCTGCCCTCTGGCCTCCTGGCACTGCCGAGGTCCTCCCAGGCTGTGGCCCGGCCCTTGGCTCGTGCCAAGTGTGGGGCTGTTCCCCGGTTCACCTTTGCTGCATGCTTCCTGTGTCAGAGATTCCTGCGCAAGAGACTCGAGCCCAGCCTGCTTCGTGCCCAACCTCGTGGGGTGTGTGGGGGCCCCACTGAGAGCAGGTGTGGATGTCAGGACTGCCCCCGGCCAAGGGGAGCCATGCTACCTCCTCCCACACCCACCAGCCAGGCCCTCTCCAATTCCAGGGGCTTCAAAATGTCTCCAAATACATATAATAAACATAATCATCCCATGCACGTGTGCCAACAAGTATTTTTCTTTGAGGGATGCTGGGGAAGGGGACAGCCGCCCCAAAACAGGTCCAGTCGGTGGGGAGCAGCAGGGTGTCGTCAGGGCAGCTTTCCTGGAGCAGGGAAAGGGTTGGTGCAGGTCTCAGGACAGGTTAAGGGTTGGAGAAAGGGGAGGGGCCAAGGAGACGGCCTCCCCAGGGAACAACCGGTGGCTTGGAACCCAGGTGGCATTGAATGGCAGGGGTGGGAATGTGGTCGAGAAGCACACAGGCTGTGGGCCTGGCCTAAGAGGTTTGGGAGAACCAGGACCCGCCCTTTGTGCTGAGAGGCCTGGCCCCGGGGCTTCAGTCTGACAGACCACTCCTTTTCCGGGATGGGAGGATTTGGGCCACTGGAAGCCCAGGTGTTACCCTAAGGAAGGCAGTCCCGACCAGCTGCCTTCGCTCTAGGCTGACGACAGCTAGAATCAGGCCACACAAGGACTTTTTCTCTCCAGAACAGCCCCAGATCCTCAGCAGGCTGGGCAAGGCTGGAGCAGGGACAGTGAACCTACCTATGTCTGCACACTGGTCAGCTGGACATCACCGGCCACCTCCAGGTTGTTGATGGCAGGCAGGCTCTTGAGGCGGTGGCTGTATTCTAACAGGTGCTGACCATCCACAGCCACCTTGAAGCAGTGGCCTTCACACATGATCCACACCTGGACAGAGAGGCTGAGTCATTTGCGCCCCACTTGGGAAGCCCTCAAACCGAACCGGCAGGCTCACGCCTCCCTCCCTCCTGCCTGCCTTCCTCAAACAGGAACTGAGTGAGCGGGCCTGCCGCCCAGGCACATGGAAGGAGGCCCTCCTCCCTAACCGCGCCCTGTGCTCTCCTTTCCCTGCACTTCTGCATATTCTGTTCCCTGGCCCAGGCTGCCCCCCTCCCTCTGCTCCCCACCCGGGCCCCTTGCCCACATAACTGCTAATCACCCTACGGAGCCATCGCCCTCCAGCAAGCCTTCTTCGCCTTTCCCTCCTCCTGTCCCTCCTAGTCCAGGCAGGTGCCCCCTCGGGCTGCATCCCCCATCCCATTTCCAACCGGACCCTGAGCCTCTAGGGGCAGGAAGGCTGTCTTGTGCTCCCATGTCCCTAGTACCTGGCACACAGGAGTGCCCTGCACCCGGGCTCCTGTGGCAGCAGCCATCCTGGTCTTTTCCACCCCAAATATTCTCCAGGAGGCAGGTGGAGCCCCTCTGTTAAAATACTATCCTCCCCACCACAGCAGCTGACACATGCAGCCCCTTCCTCTACCCAGGCACTGTCCTACGCATGTCCAAACACCATTTCATTCGTACATCTCTATGAAATTGATATTATTTTTAGTCCCGTTTTTTAGATGAGGAAACTGAGACACAGAGCAATTAAGTCACTTGCTCAAAGTCACACAGCTATCTATAAATCAAAGTATATTGCCCTCTGGCTTAAAACATACCAACATTTTAAAATTTGTGTTAAAATCCAAATTCCCCATCTATGGCCCTCAGGGCCCTACATCAGTCATTTTCAATCCCGGGGGAGGAATATTAGGGCAAATTTTAAAATACAGGTGTCCAGGCTCACCACCTCATTGGCCTGTGGTGGGGCCAGGCATTACTTTTTCTTTTTTAAGCCCTCCAGGTGATTTGAAATGTGCAGCCAGGTTTGAGAGCACCTACTCGGTGTGATCCGGGCCTCCAGCCGCACCAGCCCACACCTCTCTGTCCTCACTGCTCCCAGAAGCCCCCCGGCCTCGCCTGTGACTCTCCTCTGTTGCAGCAGTTGCTCCTTCCTCTGCCTGCCAGAAACGCCCCCTCAGATCTTTACCGGGAAGCCTCCTGTCCCCGAGGTCTCACCTGCTCTGTGGCCTCTCCTCCCACAGCTGTCCCCACGGAAGGCAGCTTGGCGCCTGTCCCGGCGCTCACTCTACCCCGTTATTCCATTTTGCTTTCTGTATGTCGTTATGTGCAATGATCTGCCTGTGCATTGCCTCCTGTCCCTCTCCCCCCAGATCTGCCAGCTCCGTGGGAGCAGGACCCCACCGGTCTGCAACGTGGCTGTACTCCCAGAGCCTGGGGTGCTTCCGGCACAAAGTGGACTGTGATAGGACAGCTGAGAAACAATTGTCGAATGAGTGGGGTGTGAATGAATGACGCCTCACTCTTGGGTTCAGTCTGGCCTTTATAGGCTGTGTGACCTCAGGCCAAGAACCTGCACAGGTGAGATTGTCTCCTCATCTGTAAGCTGCAGGTGCCACCACCTACCCTTCGTGGGGCAGTGATAGTAAAATGACAATAACGATGCTTTGTTGAACGCTTTCTCTTCTTTGGGGCCGAGCCCTCCCAGCAGAGGCACTGGCTCCCATCCTGTTCTTGGCGCTGCCCCCAGTGTCCCCCACCCCTGGCTCCTGTCGTCCTACAAGGACCCCTTGGGCTCCCGGCTGAAGCACCTCACCGAGAAGCTCTGGCCTCGGGTGAAGGGCATATTTCGGGGAAGGCTTCTCTCCTCGAGCCCCCAAGAGTTGTTGATCTGCGTGTTGCGGACCACGACGTTCTCGTTGAAACGGGGGTTCAGGTGGAGGGCGATGTCACTCCCAGAGCGTAGGTTGATGTGGAACCTGGGGTTGGACAGCTCGCATGACCCTCCTCTGCCCGCTGAGCCCTGGGTCCCCGACCCTCCCCAGCCTGCCCAGAGCCAGGAGAATGGGGTGTCTCTCCTCCATAAGAGCCCTGGCTTACCTCTGAGCATTGGGCAGGACGGTGCCTGACACAATGATACTCTTGGAGGGGTACAGCCCACCTGGGATGCTGGTGAAGAAAGGCATCGGCTGTGGGGAGGAGGGGCAGTCAGCCAGCAGCCCCCAGAGCGGCTGCTGCTCCAGGGGAGCTGTGTGTCAATCTCCATGAATTTGGACAGTCAGCTAGTTTGGCAACCATGTCTGTGAGCAGTACATTTTCAAGAAAGAGCTCCATGCTATCTTCCCTTGGTTCGGTAAATGCCAAAGGAAAACTTTCCAGTGTTGACCAAATTAAGAGGCTTAGACTGTCACGGGAAGAGCTTTAGCCAGACACAAAAGTACTTGGGCTGAGAGGGGAGGCCACTCACTGCAAGGGTGAAAGCTCCTATTGACAGGCTTCTAACTTCCTCGGGTGTTGTAAGAGCTTGAGCTCACTAAACGGACTGCCTTTCATTTTGTAAGCTGCCCTTCACCTCCCGCCCTGCCCAGGGTTAGCAGTCACCTCCACCATTCCCCGAAGAGCCACTTACGTAGGTTGGGTTGGGGTACGCCATTGGTGGGATTGTGGAGTTCTGTGGAAAAGAGACCAGGAAACTCAGTGTGGGGGTGCACACCCACATGCCCCCCAGGTCAGCCTTGGTGGCACTTCCTGCTGTGTTCCCAGACCCCTTCACAGTCACCTGCCCCTCAGCCCCTCGGCAGGCAGCCCCGCTGACTCCAGGCCCGCCGTCTGACGTGCACCAGCAGGGGGCAGCATGCTCGCCGGCTCCCCCAGAGGGCGAGGACAATGGCTTGGAGAGACCACATAGTCGCCCTCGGTCCCCAGAGATACAACCACTGCCACTGTAAGTTGGAACCAGCATTTACTGAGGCCTGCTACTGCGTGCCAGGTTCTGGCTTCTGTGCCTTATGAAGGAGGGATCCTTGGCTCTTATTTCACCAGTGAGACAGCCAGGTTCAGAAGGGTCAAGCGACTTGCCAAGTTCACCCCGGTAGCAAGTGATAAAGCCCCAAATGGTTCCCATTTCTGGGTGATTGTATCTACCACACCCTGTCCTCCCCAGGCCAGGGCCAAAGTTCGGCTGCCCTGCAGAGACTGGTCCTGAAGTCGGTATGGCAGGAGGCACGTGTCCTTTCCGTACAATGACGTGCCGCAGGTTGGCTGCGTGGACACAGGCCTTCCGCCCAGCTCCCACCCCGCCCCCACCCAGCAGGCTGCTCTTGCCCTGGCTGGTCCCCCATTCTACTGGCTGTGCAAACCCCACTCCACATTCATTAAGCAAGTCCCGACTGCATGCCAGGCACTGTGCAAAGTGCTGGGGATACACAAATGAACAAGTCCCAGCCCCAGCCCACAAAGGGCTTATGGGCGTGGAAGGAAGGGCGGAGTGGCAGGGATAGACACGTAAGCACAGTTACGATGGGATGTGGTGATTGGCGCTGCACAGATGTGTGCAAAGGCCACGGGGATGTATGGGGGCCCCCTGCAACCTTCTGGCAGGGACCTTGCCCCCGAGGAGTGGCCCTGAAGGAGAGCACTGAGGTGCATTTGGGGCGGGCTGGGGGTGAGGCGGCAAACAGCGCTTCTGGCACCAGGACACAAGGGGCAAAAGTGTGGGGGCCTGAGGGAGCCTCAAGTGAGCAGTGGGGGCGGCACGAGCTTCCAGGGTGAGGAGTGAGGCTGGGAGGCGGCTCGACCAGACTGGGGAGGATTCTGCATGTGCTGCCAGGAATCTGGGCTTTATTTGGAAGGGCTCGGGGCCCTCAGCATGGTTAAGGTGGGAGAGGATGTGACATGCTTCTCGGAAGGTCACAGTGGGTGTGTGTGTGTGGTGAGGGCTCCGATGGCCTGGACCAGGGCAGTGGCTTTGGGAAGAAGGGGCCTTAGGGCACCGGAGAGATGGTGGGGAGGGGAGGGAAGACCCAGGGACGCCGTGGTGCAGATGGAGAACCTCGGCCCTGGCCGGCTGGCTCACTGGCAACCGCCTCTCGGACCCTCTGGGCTTCCCACAGAGGCTCCATGGTGAACTCACCTGCGGTAATCGCTGTGGGGCCTGGAACAGGGGAACGGAGACCTGGGGGAGTTGTATCTCAAAGAAGGGAGGCTGGACTGGAGCTGCACGGGTGTTCTGTTAAAACAAAAGGTGCCAGTGGGTGAAGAGAAGCAAGAATGGAGCCAAAGAGAGGGGAGAGTGGAGAGGCCAGGGCCAGGGCCACAGGCCGAGGGCCAGGCCGGCGGGGTGGGAGGGCGCTGGCACCACAGGGAGGGGCGGGCAGAGGAGGGGGCTCCACAAGGACACCAGGCCGGCTCCCCGACCCAACTCCACCCCTGCAGGGGCAGAGCCGGCGAGGGAGGGCATTTGGAAGGAGGACCAAAGAGAAAGCAGCTCGTATTGCTGAAGGCCCGCCGCGCACCCTTCTAGGCTCAGGGAGCCACGTAAACACCCAGAGTGGTGCTGCAAACGGGCCCTGCCTCCCAGTTTTCACAACTAGCCAGAAATTCAGATTTCCATGTGATATTACCTGACCTTTAAAAATAATTATGGTAAAATACAGATAAAATGTACCATCTTAACCATTTTTAAGGGCACAGTTGGGTGGCATTAAGAACATTCACAGCGGTCACCATCATCCATCTCCAGGATGCCAGATGCTTCTGATCTTTTAGTTGGTGTCAGCACATTAAAGAATTTAAAAACACAGACAGGGTCAAAGAGCCTGGGTGTGGACCCGCATAGGTCATTGTGTGACATCTGACATGTATCGTCTCATTGAATTCACACAATAACCTGTGGGCAGCAGTGACCATGCCTCTTCCACAGATGAGGCAACTGAGGCTGGGGGAGGTGAAGTCACTTGTCTCAGATCTCACAGCTGATGGGAACAGCAGAGCTGGGATATCTGAGCTGGATTCAGTTTGGTTCCTAAGCCTGGGTTCCTTCTGGAACCTTCTGGCCTTCTAAGCAGGGTGGAAACAAAAGGGACAGAGAGGAAGGGCTAGGAGTTCAGAAGACTGAGGCAGGTGCTCTGGACAGAGACAGCAACACAAGGACAAGACGTGTCCCCAGAGTTCCCTGGGCAGGAGACTCCCAGCTACCTCAGGGCCCACCTGAAGGCTGGGGCACAGCTGGGCCAGGCCATGCACCCAGCCCCAGGGACAGGTGCCAGGTGAACAGTCTGACCTGGAAGCTGACGTAGGACAGCTGCACAGCGCCAGTGACAGAGATGGTGTTCACTTGCTGGAAGGGCACTCGGTGTGAGTACTGCACAAAGAAGCTCCCGTTTACCATCACCTGCCAGGGGGGAGGGGGGGAGCGCATGTTCCAGGAGATGGGCCTCAGTCCAGGAAGCACCCCTGCGCCTCCGGGACCCCTGCTTCTAGAAGTGAAGGCCCACCTCTGGTTTTGACACCCAGCCCTGCAGGCCTCAGGCTGTGCCAGTTACAGAACCATGCATGTGACCCAAAGAGCAGGCAAACCCGGTCTCTGTGGGGCTCCAGGTGGGGGCTTTTTAGTTCTATTGGTTTAGTTATTGCCGTAGGTTTGTCTTCCTGATCTTAGCTCACAGGGAGCATTATTTAAATATGCACAAAAATTCAAGGTGGGCAGAGGAGAGGGGACCTCGGCTTGCACAGTGAGGAGATGGAACATCTGTGTTCACACAGAGAAGCAGAGACACGGATTACTCGTCCCACCTGCTGCCCCAAGCCCAGAGACGCGACCCTGTTTGCAGACGCCATCCGCAGTGGAACCTGGGTAAAGCTATAGCAATGTTACCAAAAATCAAATGTTATCAAGGGCCTGGAGAAAAGGAATGGCTGCCACAGAGGAAGGGAATTAACTTGGGCTTTCAAGACCCAAGAGGCTGAAAAGCACCATGGTGCCCGTGTTGCCCACAGTGCCAGGCCCTGCACCACGCCCAGAGGACTCTTGGCGGACGTTCTACTGAATTCCTGGTTCTCACGTCTGAGTAAAATGAGCAACAGGTGTAGCTATAGATGCTGATGAAGGCCTAGGGGGAGACTTATAGCCACTGGCAATGTCCTCACAAAGAAATGGCCCTGTGATCTGTGCAAGGGTGCAGCTTGTGTGAAGGCCCTCACCTCACAGGGCTGGGGGACGGGGCGTGGGACTGGGGAGGGGAGGAGGGCCCCCGCTCACCTTGAAACCCCAGGTCTCCACCAGGAAGCAGAGCTCAAACGATCCCCCCATCTGGAACGGCATCTGCATCTTCCTCTCCTCAGGCCCCCAGCATCCTTTCTGCTTCGTGTTGCAGACCACGTACCCCCCGTCCTCAAACCGAGGGTTGAAGTGGAAGGCAATGTCGTTGTCCCTGCGGCCGGTCTGGAAGTTCACAGTAAACCTAGGCCAAGAGAAGTCCGTTGGTGGTGTTCTGCAGCCTGGTCACTGCCGACGGACGGCCTCGCCCCTGTGACTCGCGTCTGTCTGGGGACCGGCTTACAGCCTGCACGGCAGGGCTGCCCCCATCCTTACTTTGTTGCCACCCCTTCTGTTCACCTCATTAGCACTTAGTGTGTTTCTGTGCAATTCCTGCAGTTTGCCTTTACAGTATGATTTTCTAAAAACAAGTAGAGAATGGGTGAAGCAAAGGTAGACACTGGCAACAAGACTAGGTCTTGGAAACTGGTTGCAAATTTGTATCAGAGATGGAAGCCAGATGGCAACTACACTTCTCCAGGGAGCACTGAGTAATGTGTGTGACGGTGGAGTCACTAGGTCATCCGTTTGACAAATATAATGTATAGTAACTGTTTTTCAATTTTAAAAAGAGGGGAAGAAAGGATGGAAGTCAGGAAATGTGCCTAGAAGAGCCTTTCACACCGAGTGGACCCTCAGAGGGCAGCCTATCTCCGCTTACTTGGGAAAGAAGAGAACAGATTTGAAGAACACGTGAAATTGAAGGCAAATTGATACACCAACAAAGACGGTGTCTAGGATAGGGGGCCCAGAATGAATCCCGGCTCTCAGGCGCAAGCAGTCAGTCTGTCTGTCCCTCCTTTGGGGCTGGTGTGCGTCCCACCCATGAGGTGTGGAGGGACGGCCCTGAAGTCAGCAGGCCTGGGCCCAGATCCCAACCCGCACTGTCATTTGCAGTGGGCCTGAACCACACCACGCTCAAGTTGTTCCACCCGGGAAAGGGGATCCCTGCCTTCCTGGGGGAGGGGTAACGGGCAGTGTTCAGGAAGCCCCCACATAAGTATGTGTTTGTTCCTGTCTCTCTCCTTTGAGGAAGCCCCCCACCATCAGAATTTCCCATGGGTATCACTACAGCTGTAAGGTGAGGAGTTAAAAGAACTTTCCAAAGAGCTTGGCTCACAGAAGGGGTGCCATAAACGTCTGTTCTGCCTTTTCCCACACAGCCTTGGTTCTGTCCTGAAGAATCAAGTTCCAGTCTGAGGTTCTCCACTGAGGCATCGGTCTGCTCGAGCCTTCCCTGATGTCAGCCTGGGCATGGACACGGCTTGCTTCTCCAGGTTGCCCTGGGCTCCCCAGCTGATGTGCAGAGCCTCGGAGGGCCCTTTGTGTTTTCACGTTTTCCACATCCCCCTGCGTTCGGGCACCACCACAACCCAGAGGTGGCCCTTGATAGACATTCTAGTACATTCCTGCGGAGCCCCCTGGATTTCTCTGTGGAGGACGGCAATTCTGGATGCTGTCTTCAACACCAGGTCGCTCCATGAACCCTCAGCCAGCGGGACCCACAGAACACTGCTGAGGTCTGAGCCCAGACAGCTCTCCCTCTGTGGGTACTAAAAGCAAAGGAGCTGGAAAACCTAAGTCTACATTCTTCTTACAATGAAGAATGTGGTTTCTGAAATACGTCTGGATGTAGATTCTCTTTGTGTCCTCTAGCTTCATTCCTGCAGTCCTTTGAAAATTCCTGCCCCAGGGATGGGAGAGTGCACCAGCTCCCATGGGAAAAAGCAGAAACAGTTTCTATTAGAGAGGACGAGAGAAGGCCCTGGTGGTGCTAAGAGGAGGGTGGGCAGACGGAAAGGGAAAGAGCAGGGGTTGGAAGCTCGGAGGCATTGCCCCGCCAGCCCTGCAGGCAGGGTTTAGGGGGATCTGGCCGCCTCACTTCCCTTGGTGTCTCTTGACGGCGCTCAGGGCTCTCAGAGAGGCCCCAGGGGCACGTGGCCCCCCCACCTGGCAGAGAAGGCAGCAGTAAAGGAAGTCATCTAGAATCTGAGAGATGGGCATGCATCCAGAGGGGTTTCTGTGGGCACTGGGGACTTCAGCCGGCAGCCTCCACATATGGAGACCTCACCCAGAGCAGGCGAGAGACCCACACCTCTGAGCCACGGGACCGCAGCAGGTCAGCAGGGCTGGGTGAGCGTCAGTGGGCCCTCCAGCCTCTGGGAGGATGTGCCCGCTCCTCCTCATTCCCAGAAATCCTCCCTTGGGAAGGGAAAGACAGTGAGAAACAGAGAAAATATTTGTGTTTTCAGTTGACTTAGTATTTTTCAGAAAAGACCTTGAAACCAAAAGAGACCAAACTGCATCTGATGACAAGTTTAAACATTTCCACATCAGCCAAATGAGGGCTCCCAAGTAGGTGAGCGCAGTCATGAGAAATAAAGGAAGTGTTGCAACTCTGGCTCCCAGTGAGGCAAGTTTGTTCCCAGAATATAATTATCTGCTTCCCTCCTTAGATTGAGCGCCTATTACCTGTTGTGTGTGGGGAGTCTACATGAGCGGTGCAGCGTGCTACTGGCGGGTGGCATGGCGCCAGGCAATGTCGGCAGGGGCAGGGCCCCGCTCCTCCAGCATCCGAAGCCAGGCGCAGGCTGCTCGGAGGGTGTCGGGTGGGCCGACCTGAGCTGACAGGCGCCATGGTTTGCTAAGGCGCGAGGCTGGAGAGAAGTGTGCAGAGAAACCACAGTTCTAGGTACCTGGTTACAGTGGAGTGAAGGACAGTCCCGTAGACAGTGATCTGAAGCCCGTCCTGGAGACCCCCTTTGATTGTCCCGTAGAAGGGGACGGCCTACAGGGAGAAGACAGTGTCAGTCACCGGGCCTGCCTCCTACTGTTTGTTCCCTCAGCCTTTGCTAGTGGCCGCCTGGACGTCACACACCGTGCTGGGGCTGGGGCAGCTGTGAAAGGGACAGAGCGGGTCTCAGCCTCACGGACCTTCCAGCTGAGGTAGGTCGTTTCACAGACATTCCACGACTGTGCTAAGCAGACCGCCAGGCTCCGAGAGGATGCGATGGGAGCTGGCCTTCCTTGAGTCTGAGAGAAAGGGACAGCTCCCAGGAGGAGGAAGTAGCCCGTGCACTGAGATGGGAAGGAACCCGGGTGGCGATGGGGGCTGCTGGGCCCCAGGCCACACTCCTAGCAAAGGTCCCAGGGCCCTGCTGAGAATGAGGAAGTCCAAGGGACCAAAGAGGCCCACCAACCTATTCTAGAGGATAAACCTCCACTTACCTGAGGGGCCAAGAAGACACCCTCCCACTCTCCTGCCCGCCCCTCCCGCGGGACTGTGATGACCATGACCGTTGCCCTCCTGGTCACTCCAGGTAGCGCCTCTTTCTGCTGCTCTTCATGGCTGTGGTAGCCCCCTCCTCTCTGCCCCTGCATCCCCCATTCCTTCCCCAGGCCCTCAGCAGCCTTCAGAGCCCTAATGGGAGCTCTCCACTCCTCCTCGGCCCCATCAGCACCCACTTTGCCACATCCTCTCTCCTGGGCAAGGTGAGCGGAGCAGTGTTTTGGTGAGGCATGCATCATTTCAGAGCCAGGCACGCTCCGGGTTGGAGCCCCCACTCACTGCTCATTACCTGAGTGGCCTTGGGAAGCTTATTAAACCTCTTCACCTCAGTTTCCTCATCTGTAAAATAGGGCTAAATGCCACCTTCTGTGTAAGATAGCTGATTTAGTGAGAAAAAGTCTACAGAAGAGACTGGCGTGTAGTCAGTATCTCTCTACCATCCCACTGCTTCCATCTTGGTCTCTCTGAGCAAAATTCCCAAGTGAGTTACTTCTCAACTTTCAAAGCTTACCTCCGACATACATGCCTTTTATCTAATGTGGTTCTGCAACGGGCATTACACTGTTTCATCTCCTAGTCAAATCTCTCATTTTTCGAGTTGTTAACATCTTCTCTAACTTCTTTAAGTCAGTTCCCTATAAAAATTAAATGTTTACAGGAGCCAGGCAGGTGATGTGCTTTAGACGGCCAGGTAGGGAACAATAGGGAGTGGTGGGGACTATATGACAAAGTGGACACCCTTTCCCTCATCTAAAGGGACAGTGTCCACTCAACTCTGATCACTGATTACCATCCAGACTGTTGACAAGGCTTCCAATTTTTTTGGAGAACACAGAAATATGGATTTCTTTTTCTGTAAAAATTTCTAATTTTGGGGTGGAGGGAATTCTTTAAAAAGGATTGTATAGGGGTTCCTAAATTATAGAGATCTATAATGAAATATTTGCAATGTAATTATATATCTGGATTTGCTTCAAAACAATCCAAGGTGGAAAGGCAAGGAGGGCTAGGTAGAGATGACGCAAGATAGGTCATGAGTTGGCAGCTGTTGAAATCAGGTAATGGGTATGTGTGGGTTTTCATAATATTCTCTGCATTTTTTGAATTTTCTACAGCAGCAAGTTAAAACAAGCACCCTGCAGGCCAAAAAAAAACCCACAAAACACCCACCAGCTAAATTCAGTCCTCTGCTCCCTGGCCTGGGTCCCCGAGATGGGCGACCTCTCAGAACCCAGGGAAATTCATTCCAGCTCAGGGCTCACAACTGGCTCTGTGAAAGAACCAGTAATGCCAGGATCTCATCTAGACAGACTATCATCCTGGTACCGAATGGGCCATTTGGAGGGGCATCCATTCTTGCTCCTCTGCCATTAAATCCTTTGGTGACCTCGAGCAGTCACAACTTCTCTGCATTTCTCAGTTCTCTTGGTTCTCTCTGTCCATGCCCCTGGTTTGGCGTCAGCTACACAGTTACAGACCAGCATGGCACACTTCCCTGAAAAATACGCTTGAGAGCCTTTCATAGGGCCATGAGAGAGAATACCTCAAATGCAAACACTCCTGGCAAGCCTGTGGCCTTCCATCAGGCATTAAACAATTAAACACCGGGGTGTAAGAACTGAAAGCAGTGTGTGTGTGTGTGTGTGTGTGTGTGTTGAAGGGGGTCCTAGTGCCCAGATGAAAGCAGGGATGGAGGAAGAAATGTGCAGATCCTGGGGGTGGGGCAGTTCAAGTTAATCTTAAACAATGATTCCCCCCCAAAAAGTGTCGTGAGCTTTCAACGTGCCTCGAATGGTGTCCTCAGACTATGAAAGACAAGGTTATTTTAAATTGAGTACAAACCTACAGGCAAGGTTATTCATTGCATCATTATGATAGCAAAGGATTGGAAAGAGTCCAAAAGTCTACCGAGAGGAAAATGGTGAAATAAGTTATGGTATTCTTAATGGAGACAAGCGGAGGAGGGAGAAGGGAACTCTGAGAACTGATACAGGATAATGCCACCAGTACTGGGTCACAGAGGCGATGTCCATTTACTTCTTACACATAAATGTCTCCGGAGGGATTCAAAGAAACTGGCTGACAACAAGGAGGGTATGGTAGGCTGGATAATTACTCCCACCCCCACCTGCCCAAAACACCCCCATTCTAATCTCCGGAATCTGCAAATACATCACCTTACATGGCAAAAAGGACTTTGAAGATGTGGGGGGCGGGTATCCTGGATTATCCTGGATTGTCTGGGTGGGCCACAGGGTCCTCAAAAAGGGAGGCAGGAAACAGGGGATAACAATAGGAGATGAGCCAACAGAAGCCAGAAGCTGCTGGCTTTACAGCTGGAGGAAGGGGCCCAGGGCCAAGGCAAGCAGGCAGCATCTGGAAGCTGGAAAAGCCAGGGAAGCTGGTTCTTCCCTTAAGCTTCCATAAGAAAACAGCTTTGCCAACAGTTTGGGTTTAGATTTCTGACCTTTAGAATTGTAAGAGAGCAAAATTGTGTGTGGTTCTAAGCCTGGCTTGGCGGAGGCTGCTGCTGAATTTGCATCCGCGCGTGCGCGTGCATGCTCTGGCTCTGTGCTGCAGGACGATGGACCCTTGCTCTGCCGCACAGTCCCACAGGGCTGGGCTCGTTCCCCAGCCCCCTGCGTTGGCAACTCTGATACTCAGCGAGTCACTTAGCCTGTGTCCCAGGTCCCTCTTTGGAGCAGTGGGACAACAGTGCCAGCCTGGCGGTGTTTCTGAGAGGGTGAGCGGAGAGGCCCTGGGGAAAGCCCTCGGTTCCAGGGCAGTTGTTCGCATTAGCATGAACCAGCCCCTCCGCTGGCTCAGAACCTGCTCTCAGCTCCTGGCTGTGCCCGGAGGCTGGGACTGTCCTCCTCCTCCTCTCGGTAGGTGTAGGCAGCAGAGCCTGGCCCTGCAGGTCAGAGGATGAGCAGCCTCCTCTGGAGGCCGGGCGTCCCCAGAAGGCACCCAGCCCCAGCTGGCAGAGGGGGCTTGCCTCTGAGAGGTGAGCAGGAGGCAGCCGGAGGCCTTGGGCCAAAGGGCCCTGTTGCCCCTGAGCTCAGAAGGCACTTTGGTGATCAGTCTTCCCTGTCTGTGTTATTTCATTATCCCCAAGATATCCCTGACCATTATTAGTGCCACTTTTACAGGAAACTGAGGCACAGGAAGGTTTGGTAACTTGCTCACAGCCACACAGTCAGCTGATCCCTGCTGGACCCCAGCGGCCGCGCTTAAGGCCACCACACGGGCCGCTTCCCGCAGTGAGGCACAGAGCATGCGCTCTTCCGGCTCGCCAGGCGCTTCCGGATTCCGCCCCGCCCCCTGAGGAGGCGGGCTGACGAAGCCGGCAGGGCGTGGCTCCCCCGAGCAGCCGGCCGCCGCCCCTCCCCCCTGAAAGTGGGCGGAAGCCAGGGGCCGACTGCAGGACGTCTGCGGGTCCCTGGAAGGGTGCCCGGGCGGGGTGCACAGATCTCCCAGCGCCTGTGGGAACAGCACCCACACTCTTTCTTGTCTGGACTGCAAGGCCTTGTCTTAACTCGTTGCAGCGCACAGGAGGATTTTTCCTTCTGATCTGAAAAACTGGCTTTTGAATCCAAGGATTGGAAAGTAAAAACTAGTCACCGGAACAATAAAATAAATGTCAGCGCCTGGATCTCTGGGATCCTCCATCGGATGGAGAATGAGCCCCGGTAACACATCCTGACCCTGAAGGCCCCACAGAGGCCCCAGCCAGGCTGGCCCGGCGCCCTCCAGCCCCACTTTGGGAGCCTCCACCTGGTGGGGCAAGGGCACCATAGCCGCCATGAGGAATGGGCCAAGCCAGGGGCGCCTGCTGAGGTGGCTTCTCTCCCAGCACCCTGCTGCCCGCGGGGACCGCCCACCCACCCAGGAAGGGCTCGGCGAGCCTGCCTGTCCTGACCCCTCAGAAAGCTTTCTGCCAAGGCCAGAGAGGCTCCTACAGGGCTGTGCCGGGACACAGTGGCCACAGAAGCCTCAGGCCAGGGGCTGCCACGGGCCTGCCTCGCTTCCTTACGATTCTGTCCTGGCACCACCTGGGGACATTTGGCAAGTGGTCTCCCTGAGCTCGTTTTCCCATGCATGATGTGATAATAAGGCTCATGGGTTGAAAGGCCACCTACAGACAGCGTCTACACACATGTGGCAAAAGGTACAAATGGCAGCCCTTTACACCCCACACTGCAGGACAGCCCCGCTCCACCCTCACCCCCAAGAGCGTCCCTCTGGGGACACCCTCGACCTGCCCCGCCTTGTTAAGTCACCCCCGAGGGAGTAGACCCCTCCTCAGGAAGCCCGCCTGGCTGCCCCCGGACTCCTAACAATATAAGCCCCTTCCGAAGCACCCACAGCGCTCCAGGCTCCGTTCAAGCACCCCGGGCATGTGACCTCACTCCATCCCAGTCCAACTCTGGGAGCTGGCCTCGAGGACTATTCCCACTTTACAGATGTGGAAACTGGGGCCCAGAGAGGTGGAAGTAACTTGCCTGTGCAAGAGAGCAAATGGCTGACCCGGGGGGGCCGTCTCCTGAGTCAGTGCTGGGGCATTTGCTTCCAGGACCACTTCCACACAAGCAAACCATCACTCTTCCAGGTGTCACTTCTGATGCCTTCCAGGACAGGGAAGGCACCCGGCAGGACTCGGTGAATGCTTGTGAGATGCATTCCTGCCCTTGTGTCCTCTTGGGGGTGCCGCCTCCACCCCTCTCCCCGGGAGTTGTTTCCTGAGACCCAGAGCTGCCTCCCTGACTAAGGCAGCTGGCGCGCCACCCGTGCCCACCGCCCCGGAACTCACTGGTCTCACGTAGCAAGGCTGGGTGTTGCTGAAGGCCATCTCTGCGCTGCCTCTGTGGCCACCGGTACTTTCCACACCAACCAGGCAGTCCTCTGCACTGGGGAGCATTTACGGAGAAACAGAAACCAAGCAAGTTGGCAGTTATTCAATGGGGAGGAGCCGGGAGCAAGAGGATGTGGGTCTGGAGATAGAAAGGTAGGGTACTGGGGGTGGGGTGCCGAGGGAGAGGGAAGGGGACCCCTCCCTCCACTCCGTGACTGTCCCTCCTCTCTCCTCCCGGGATCATCCCGCAGACAGAATCACATTTGGGTCATATGGGTCCAAAGAGCCTGACCACCCTGACAGGATAGTGAGTTTCTAGATAACACTGTCCCTAAGAGTGGCTCTGTCTCCTAAGCCTGCTCAGTCCCAGTGTCCAGAAAACAGCAGGGCTGCTTGACAGGGCCTGTGGCTGGGCACGGCCTCTGCGCAAGGTGGTGGTGGGAAGGCCTGCTTATACCCATTTTACATGCACAGACAGTGATGCTCAGCGTCTAGGCCTGAGACCCCCAGGTCACACAGCTCACCAGGGGCAGCTTGAACTATGTGAGGATGCTTAGGGTCTCAAAAAAGTATTTCTCCCTTTCAAAATTCTATTCCTCACAGAAAACCATAGCCATGTGGAAGAAATGTTCTGCGAATAGAAAACATAAACGTCATAATGGAGAGTGTTGTCCCAGAGTTTGGCGGTGCCCCTGGGAGTGCTGGATCCCCCACTCTTTGAATTTATCTTTCTTCTCTTCCCCTCTCTCCCTTTTTTCTGGGCTTTAGAATGAGGAGGGAAGTCTTGAACATAATAGAGTATTTCCAGTGACATGGGGGTTGGGGGAACATATTAAATAAACTGCCTTTAATTGGTTTCAGCACCTAAGAAAAATGACAGAAACAGGGACTAGCGGGATAGGCTTGGGAGGGCGGGGAGGGCGGGGAGGAGGGAGCATGACATGAACTTTCCCTGAAGTGCAGCAAGCAAGTCCCTGCGATGGGCCAGAGAGAACCCTGGAGGAGCAGGTGAGGGTCTTGCAGGCACGAGTGGGTCGAAGTTGCTTGGGGGCCATACAGATGTCTGCATTTTTCTTAGTTCTTACACTTTGCCTAAATGAATTTGCAAACACGGACTTCTTTGAGATGCTCCATGAACTGACGCGACGTGTCCCCTCTGCCCACCTTTGCCGCTACTATATTCCTGATCAACCAGAATTTGATGGATTTAAGGCACAGTTGGAGAAGAAAGGAAGGGAAATACTTTGCAACCTCCCCAACAATGGGGACAATTTCATCATTGACTGGGTTATTGAACAACTGGAGCTCTCACTGCATGTTGGAGTGTAAAGTAATGCAATTTTGGAAACTTCTTAGTGGATTGTAACACAGTCAAATACCTCTCCCCTGCCCTTGCTATTCTACTCCTAGATATTTACCCAAGAGAGGTGAAAACATATGCATAATTCATTACAGCTTTACTCATCATAGTCCCAAATTGGAAGCAACACAAATGCTCACCAGTAAGGAAAAGGAAAAAGAAATTGTGAAATTCATACAATGCAACAGCCCTCAGCAATAAAAAAAAACTACAAATACAGGAAAAATCGTGAACCTCCAAGTCGAGTGGGAGAAGCCAGCTACAAATGAGCACCTGCTGTGATTATTCTATTTATAGCAAGTCCAGCAACAGGTCAGAATAGCAATGAGCTGTGGAGGGCATTGCCTGGAGGGTGGCAGGGGGTAGTACAAAGGAATCTTCTGGATGCTGGAAATGTTCTGGAGCTTGATATGGATGGTGGTCACACAGCTGTTTACATATGTAGAAACTTAACACCCGAAAAACAAATAACAATTAAAAAATGGGCAGAAGACCTGAACAGACACTTCTCCAAAGAAAAAATTTGAATGTCTAACAGGCCCATGAAAAGATGCTCCACATCATTAATTATCAGGGAAATGCAAATTAAAACCACAATAAGATATCACCTCACACCAGTTAGGATGGCCAGCACCCAAAACACAAGAAACAACAAATGTTGGCAAGGATGTGGAGAAAGGGGAACCCTCCTACACTGCTGGTGGAAATGTAAATTGGTTCAACTGTCATGGAAAGCAATATGGAGGTTCCTCAAAAAACTAAAAATAGAAATACTGTTTGACCCAGGAATTCCATTCCTAGGAATTTACCTGAAGAAAACCAGGTACCTGATTCGGAAAGACATATGCACCCCTATGTTTATCACAGCACTATTTACAATAGTCAAGAAATGGAAGCAACCTAAATGTCCATCAATAGATGAATGGATAAAGATGTGGTACATATACACAATGGAATATTATTCAGCCATAAGAAGAAAACAAATCCTACCATTTGCAACAATATGGATGGAGCTGGGGGGTATTATGCTCAGTGAAATAAGCCAGGTGGAGAAAGACAAGTACCAAATGATTTCCCTCATTTGTGGAGTATAACAATGAAGCAAAACTGAAGGAACAAAATAGCAGCAGACTCAGAGACTCCCAGAAGGAACTAGTGGTTACCAAAGGGGAGGGGTGTGGGAGGGTGGGTGGGGAGGGAGGGAGAAGGGGATTAAGGAACGTTATAATTAGCACTCACAATATAGGTAGGTCACGGGGAAGGCAGTACAGCACGGAGAAGATAAGTAATGATTCTATAACATCTTACTATGCTGATGGACAGTGACCACCCTGGAGGGGGTGAGGACTTGATAATATGGGTGAATGTTGAACCACTGCATTGTATATGTGAAACCATCATAAGATTGCATATAAATAATACTTTAATTAAGAAAAAGAAGAAAGCAAAAAACCAATCCCCTAGACTCTTATAAAAAAAACCCAGCAAGTGTGGAGGAGAATGTGGAGAAAGGGCCCTCCAGGGGGGCCTGAAGGATGGGGAGGCTACTATGGAAAAGGTAAGTGCCTGGCACTCAGCTTGTGATGGCCAAGGAGGCATCCATTTCAAAGCCGCTGTCTAGAATAGACATACCGCCAGCTGCACAACTCCTTCTAGTGAAACAATCAGATTTGTACCCAGGCCAAACCCGCCCATTGTGCTCCGCCTTTGGAAAGCCTTGGGTACACCAGGTAACTGAATTAACACCACTTTGCCTTTCCCATGCCCTGATTCCCGCCTGGCTACGCTGCCCTTAGACGCCAAGAAAGGCAGAACCGCAGGTCTGAACTGTTTCTAACTGCAATCTCATTGTGTGTGCCCCCTCTGGGACTTCTGAGCAATGAGCCTGTGCTTTCAAAGTGCTGTGATGGTCGTTGCAAAGGTGCCTCTTGCACTCATAATATGAATCACAAGGGCTGGTCCAGTCACAGCATTGGTTCTGGCAGTGGAAATGTCCATGGGAGCTCACCACAGATAGTACGGGGCCAGGTGAGTGCCCCAGGCATTCGTAGCCAACAGCACCACTATTGATAGGCTGAGAGCCGTGCAACAGAACTACCACATGCAATTCTACTTCTGGGTACACACCCTAAAGAATAGAAAGCAGGAACTTGAAGAGATATTGGTATCCACCTGTCCACACCAGTGTTATGTACAATAGCCAAGAGATGGAAGTAACCAAGTGTTCTTCCACGGATGAATGGATCCACGAAATGTACACACCGAGAATGGATTATTATTCATCCTTAAAAAGGAAGGTAATTCTGACACATGTTAACAGAGGGAGGAACCCTGAGGACATGATGCTAAGTGAAATAAGGCTGTCACGAAAAGACAAATGCTGTATGATTCCATCTCTATGAAGTACCCAGAGCAGTTAAACTCATAGAAAGGAAAGTAGAATAGTAGTTACCAGGGGCTAGGGACTGGGAGGAATTGGGAGTTGCCGTTTAATGGGTACAGAGTTTCATTTTTGCAAGATGAAGAAAGTTCTGTGGATGGATATAAGTCCAGGGAAAGGAAATCCTGGGGCAAAATACCTCTAAAAACCGAAATCAGTCAAAGGGAGAAATAAAGTTTAAAATCCATTTATTGCTTACAAACTGCAATCCAGGGTCTTCTCTCTTCCTGCTCCAGCAGAAGCAAAACTGTCCCACCCCTCACCTCTTGGGTACAGATAAGCTCTCCTCACCCTTACTTCACTTAACATTATGTGAGACATACCCACTGATACGGAGATGAACTTCTCTCCACCCTTGAGGAATGATGCAAATACACTAAAGCCACACTTCTCTCCACCCTTGAGTGCCTATTGATATGCAGATGTACTAAAGCCAGGCGAGACAGTCTGGAAATATTACAATGTTAGCCACAGTGTATTATCAGCACAACAATGGGAATGTACTTAGTGGCATTGACCCACACACTTTTAAATGGCTCAGATAGCAAATTGCATGTTAGGTATATTTTACCACCATTAAGATTTTTTAAAATGTGAGTCTGATGGTCTCTACTATCAGGCTAAGTACATACCACTGCCAGGCCTTCTCCACAGCACTTCAGGCAGGGAACAGGGCAAGCAACCGCCCTGCTCAGAGGGCCAGGAGTTTCAGGAGAGACTCAGGAGCCCATAGGGGAAGGAGGCACGAGAGAAGACAGGGGACGGGGAAGGGCAGAGCCAGGGGGCGCCCACAGGGAGGCTCCCCGGCCATGCGGTCTCCCCCCTGCTGAGGGGTAGGGGTTCCCAGCCAGGGATGGTGGGGAGGAAGAGCTGCTTCCTAGGCAAGGGGACCAGCACACACAAAACCCTGGAGCTGAATGTGGCCAGTTTTAGGAACTGACAGATACAGGCTATCTGGAGCGCAGAGCAAGAGGGAGAGAGGAGGGAGGCAAAGCTGATGAAGGCAGGGCCGCTCTTACAGGGCCTAGTGGGCCTAGGAGGGTCCAGACCTTGTTCTATAAGTAGTGGGGAGCCTTCAGAAGCTGCTGATATTTTAAATTGGGAGGAAAGCCACAAACAGTAAAATGCACAAATCTTAAGTGTACAGGGTGAGTGTATTTTGTATATGTACAGCTTTATGTAAGCAGTGGTAAGATCAAGAGATAGGCTAGCTCAGCATCCAGAAGCTCCCTTGTGACCCCTCCTCGGGAGCTGGGGTTCTTGTCTGCAGAGTCAAAGAATGAACTTAGCAAACAGTCAAGATAGGAGAGCCAGGGAGAGGCTTTTACTGAGAGATACAGTGAGAGGACAGAGCTCCTGGCTCACAGAGGGGACAAGAGAGCCTGGGGTGGTGCGTTGTCTAGGGAATTTATAGGCAGTTGAGGATTTGGGGGAATTGAGGGCTTAGGTGTGGACTTGTACCACCTGCCCTGCCCTCAAGGTGAGCTGGGTTGTTGTCTGTTTGCTGGGGCTGTTTACAGTGAAGTCACAGGTTATGCTGAGATACGTTTGCGGAACCCTCAAACATTCCAGGCGAAGATCTCCTGGCCTTTTGACCTCTAACTGATCTCACTGAAGAGTCTATATTCCTAGTCTGGTATCTTTACCCCAGAGAATTAGTGTGACCTTGACTTTGCATAATGCTGAACACAGAGTTTCGATAGGGACTTTACATTGTTACATTGCTTTGACTGTAATATCCTGCCTTGCTTTTTTCCGGAAGCCCTCACCCTACTCTGACTACACCCACAGTCCCTGTCTCACTTGTCAGTATTCCCAAGAGTAACTAACTAATATCCTGGCTTCCAGCACTACAAACTATTTTTATGTATTTCTGAATGTCATGTAAATGAAATCATACAGCATGTACAATTTGAAGTCTGACTTCGTTCACTCAACATTATGTGAGACTTATCTATGCTCTTGCAAGAATCAGTGTATGTCTTTGCTGCATAGGGTTCTTTGTGAGGTCGGGCAGGGGCATGGGACAATCATCATGATTAACTTTTCCTGCCTATGAAGAAAAATGCCAAGATAGAAACAGTACAGTAAGAGCAGGAGGGACTCCATCTTAAGGCTAAGATTCCATTTTAAACACCAGAGAGTTAGAAGGTAAGATTGCTAACATATTTTATAGTAATCAGCCAGTAATCGACCCTATCTTAAGGCGGGGCAAGCAGCCCTAAATGGTATGTCCCCACTGCGTGAGGGTAACCACTACCTTGGAGAAGAACAAGATCAAGAAATTCCTTGTGCTAAGTTTATCTTACAGAATATCTAGAAGACAGACTATGAATGGTGACATAATGTCTCTCACAAGAGAGAGGCATCGGGAGACCGCATGTCAAGCCTACCATCCCCCCCACCCTTTGCCCCACTCTTGAAAGCCTTAAGAGAGAATCCTAAGCCTCTATGGGCACTCCTGTCTGAGGCTGCCCGCACTCCCCTTACTTCAAGTGTGTACTATGCCTTAAATAAAGACTTCTCATTGCTCATAATTGTCTCTGTGCTTTTCCAGTGGTGAGGGTCTTTGTTCCTTTGCTGTTTCAGTCTATTTTCTAGACTAAACACAAGTCTTCACTCTCTCTGTCCTATTTCAGACAAGTAGGGAGGGGCCACTGAGAACTCTGATTTGGGCCTGCAAGTTCCTGTTGTTGCCTGGGTGACCTGGACAGGACTGCAGCTGTACAATCATGCTCTTTAGTAGCCTGCCTGAAAATTTCCTTTCTTTGCCTTTGGGAAGTTCTCAGATAATAATCTCACCCCATTCAGTGCTCTGTGGCTCCCCCAAATCACGGGGGTGGTAGGGGCTTAGTTCCCATGCTGTGCAGATTCAAGCAGACACTAGACCTTGCTGCCATTCACTTCTGCTCTCGCTTTCATGAATTCCTTCCTTACCTACACTCCTCAGACCTGTTCGAAAATTCTTTCACGTTCAGAGTCAAGAACCCTTCCCACCCTTCCCTGCCCAGATTGAAATTCCACCTCGTGCACCGCGAGAGACCTCCGAGATGCAGCTGCCCGACAACACTTTGTATGACTGCACCTTTGCTGATTTACTCATTCTTCTGTTGATGGACTGTAAGTCTGGGGAGAGGAAATCCCAGGGCAAAATACCTCTAAAACTGAAATTAGTCAAAGGGAGAAATAAAGTTTAAAACCCATTTATTGCTTACAAACTGCGGTCCGGGCTGTTTCTCTCTCCTGCCCCAGCAGAAGCCAACCAGCACTCCCCTTCACCTCTCAGGCTCAGATAAGTCCTCAATTGCCCAGGTAATTACCCATTGAAATGGCAATGAAATTCTCTCCACCCCTGAGGAATGCCTATTGATATGCAGATGCACTAAAGGTACTTCTCTCCACCCTGAGGATGCAGATACACTAAAGCCAGGTGAGATATTCTGGAAATATTACAGTTTTATCCACATGGACATTTGTGTGGTTTTCAGCTTTGCCTAACATGAGTAGCTTGCTATGAACAACTGTGGGTATGTGTCTCTTGGTGCACAGAAGCACCCTCTCTGTTGGGCATCACTGGGCCATAAGGTACACATACTTAGCTGCAATGGACTAAGGTTTTGAGCAGGGAATGATCACAATCAGATGTATGTTTTGGGGGATCACAGTGACTTCAGTGTGAGGAAATATGGAAGCTTCTCCACTAGAGGAGGCCAGGGGCTCACCTTGCAGTTTTGCAGTAAGGAAGGTGCTTGGCACAGAACAGAAACTCAACAAATGTTAACCTGCATCCTTCCCACCTTTCTTGTGTTAGGAGACAAAGGGGGTGTCTTGCAAATGAGTTTCAGCCCCAGGCAAGTTCGCTATAGATTCACTGTACCAAAGAAATTTACAGCAAAGGGTTCTTGGGGTGAAAAGGTTATACCCAACTTTATTTAGAGGGGCAGGTTAGTCCCTCAGCGCTGCCACCACTCCAGCCTCCGCTCCGCTCTCCTACCGCCTTCCAGCCCCACCACCCAGTCTCTGGCAGAGCACTGGGTGGAACTCCTTGCATTAACACAATAATGGCTTATTGCCTAAAGGTGTGGAAGCGGTAGCATAGCAACAGGCCAGTTACATTTAAGTTCAGTGAGGATCCTGGTGATAGGAACCCCACTTTACCCACAGGGAGGTACCTTTGTATTTTGTGACCTTAGAGATAAGAGTGTCTCAAACCACATTCTAAACCTTGAAAAAGTCCAGGTGATGCCGGGGTTCTTGTTTGCAGAGTCGAATAATGAATTTTGCAAACACCCAAGATAGGAGAGCCAGGGAGAGGCTTTTATTGAGGGATACAGTGAGAGGACAGAGCTCCTGGCTTATGCCAGGAGGGGACAAGAGAACTCATAGAGGTGCGTTGTGTAGGGGTTTTATAGGCAGTAGAGGATTTTCGGGAACGTGACAAAAGGCTTAGGGGTGTGGACTTGTTAAGTGGTCCCTGAACATTTAGAATTAACATAAGGAATTTCCTGCTTAGATTTCTCCCTGGGATACTGGCGTCTTGGTCAAGGAGCATATCAAACATGGCCGCCTGCCCAGCCTCCAAGGTGGGCTGAGTTATTGTCTGTTTGCTAAAGAGTAAGTTAAAAATCTTGCTTCTTAAACTTCCTGGGTGTTAAAATGCAATCTTATCTTTAAGGTAGAATCTTTCCTACCTTTTGTTATGTTGTTTACAGCTGGCTGCATGCTAAATTAGTTGCCCAGTTTGTAAAATCACCCCATCAAATCTAGAAGAGGAAAGACAGCACATAGGCCTGGGCCTTTTAGCGTGCTAAAGTGAATCTGACACATGATTACAAATGATTAGCTTAATAAAAACATGTGCTACTCTTCTTTATCTGGGGAACATTAACTGGTCTCACTGAAGAATGACCCTAGAGCTTAATGTTTAGCACAGAGTTTTTGTAGGGGGCTTCCTTGCATGTAGTTACATTGCGCTGACTGCAAATATCCTGCCTTGCTTTTTCCAGAGGCCCTCCCCCTACTCTGTCTAAGCCCATGGTCCCTGTCTCACCGGCACTGGGGGTGAGAAAAAGCCTTTAGCACAGTGAGTTAACTTTGGTGAGCCAAGAATCTCCCCTGGGGCCTAGGATAGGGTGGTCTGGGGGCAAAGCTAAATATCTGCCTTTTCTGCAAGCACCCCACACAGATCTAGGTTTTGTGGGACCTGGATTACAAATCTGGGGGGCATTTTAAGAAAAAGATCTTACTTTACTAGAACAGATGACCATACAAACACTTTGCTGGGGTCCTGCCCAGGGTCGACACAGTGAGGGCCCGGCTGCCCAAGCCTGGTGGGCCTGCCCGTGAGCTCTCCCCTGAGCACTGTGGTGAAGTGAAACTCTCCGGAGGCAGTGCAGACCAGCACTGGCCTACAAGCATTTACTGAGCACCTGGCCCTGACCTTGGCTCTGGAGACCATAGACCAAGAAGAGGACACCTTCCTCCAAAGGCTCATAAACCATTAGGGCTGGTCGTGAGCCAGATGATTAAATGCGCTAATGTGCTGTTAGTTGTCCATGGGGCCCAGCTGCTGGGTGAAGCCAAGTTGCTTTAACTCTCTATACCTCAGTTTCCTTATCTGGAAAAGGGAGCTAATCACCTCATTCCAGAAGGTGGTTGTGAGGATTAAATGAGCCTAATGCTTGTAAGGCACTTAAGTCAATGCCTGATAGAGTGAGCACTCCATGAATTGTATCTGTGTTTTCACAGAGCCTCCCTGTGGGTGGTGAGGCCAGGATAGAGGTCAGGGAGGAGGTGGCCCTTGGGCTAGGTCTCGATGGCCTGGCTGCATCCCTCCCTTGGATGGCAGGTGCATGGAGAAGGGCATGCAGGTCTTCAGGATCAAGCACACCCAGAGTCACGGTCACCTTCTTGCTGGGAACCCATGCGAGCAAACATTTAGTCCCAGAGGCACAAAGGGTCAGAGTCCTATCAATTAATTAGCCAGACACACAGCTGCCTCTACCTTTATTCCTTGTGTGACAAGCCTGGGACTACCCTTACTTCCCAATTTCCTTTAAATAAACTCACATGCATTTATTTTAAAAGCAAACTTCATGGCATGACCGTAAGTGAAAAGCATTACCATTTCCATAAATAAATACTGGTGAGCAGAATGGATGTAGGCAGTCATGTGGATTTGGGGAATATACCAATGTTCAGACTGTAGCTGCTGACAAATGCCCAAAATGTCATAAAACTTAAAAAAATAATATTTGTGTTAGTTAATGTCCTGGCACTATAATACTTCTTATATTTTGGCCACATAACTCTTTGCTTCTCCATGTGACAAAGATTTGACATGTTGTCTATAGAGAAAGGTCATTCTGTCTTTCCCATGGCCTGCCTCCTCTCTACTGACTGTGTACTTTGGGTACTAGGCAATGTGAGACATATTCCGTTGTGATGTACCTCTGGCCCTGTATCTTTGCATCTGGACCCAGGTGGTTTGGCACAAGGGGCAGGAAGAATGTTCCAGAAGCCATTCCTAAACTGGGACAGCTGGGAATATTCATGAAGTGGCTGTGAACCTCATGAAGATATCCCATTCAACCTAGAATAATAAATGGATGCCCAACTCAACCCCCCATTAGCTAGATCCCCAAAATGCACACAGCCTCTCGCCACACGACCTGACTCAAGAGGAAGTGTAATGGAGGGGAAGTCAGAGGGGAAGGAGACAGTGCGGTTCACACGCCTTCACCTTTGCACATGTGACAAACACCTATGACCATGCAAAAACATTGCCCATTCAGGAAGGGCCCTGAGGTGCAAGATTCTCGGGGAACCCACCCCTGGGTTCCTAGGCTGGCCAGGGAGACAGCAAGACAGATGGGCTGGCGGCCAGTGGTGTTTGCCGGAAGAGGAGACCCGGTTTGGCCCCAGCCCATGCCCTCCCTCTCGGCAACTCCTGCCTTCTGCCTTCCCCACTCTGCGCTTTCAGGAACAAAGTCCCTCTTCAATCACTGTAAACACTCCCCGGGAAAGGAACCAGTGTTTACTGACAGCAGATTGCTCTCTGCCTGGCCCTGGATCAGGGATTGGACATCTGTCATCTCTGTTCAAGCTCCTGGCTGAATAATGAATGGATCTGAGACTCAGAGAAGTCCCCAGAGCCACACAGGTAATGAGGAGCAGAACCAGGATAAAGACCAGGTCAGCCTGGCTCCTGGGTCTATATGCTCCCAACCCTCAGCAGGGGCCTCCCTCTGTCTTGGTGTTAGTTGAATAGATGCCGGAGCAGCCAGCAACCAGCTACTCGCTGACCTGCTGGGCTGACACCACCAGGGGGCATTCATCCAGTCTGTGCTCTGGTTATCTGCCACTGCACAAGATCATGACACTTTTGCAGCTTAAAACAATGGCATGTATCTGGCTCACGAATCTGAACTTGGGCAGGGCTAGGTGGGGCAAGTTCGTCTCTGTCTGAGGATGCAAGCCAAGTGGAAGCTGTACCCCGCTGATACCCAAGCTCAGAAGTCATGAAGTGCCGTTTCTACCACTTCCCTGCGAGGCAATCCCAAAAGCACCCCTCCCCCCACCAAAACCCCCAGTGCCATGTTCAAGGGGAGAGGAGGGAACTCACCTCTTGATGGGGTGCGCCAAGATTCTGGAAGAGCCTTCGGGGGCCAGAAATATTTGGAAGTTGAAATGCCTGCCACAGTCAAGAAACAAGTGCTGGGTCCCTTCTGGGCACGGGGTCTAGAGAGGGCTTGAACACAGTCCCTTCCTTGAGTAGTTCATATTCCAAAGGGTAAGACAAATACAGAGCTGGGAGCCAGATCGACATAGAGGGAGTAGTATGCAGAGACTCTTTCTAGGTTAATACTTGCATGGTGTTATGTGCTAGGCATCATTCTGGGTGCCTTGCATTTAATCCTCCGTCAGCTTTATGAAGTAAGTACAATTAATTATGCCTGTTCTACGTGAGAAGAAATGAAGGAACAGAGAAGTGAAGCAACTTGCCCAAGGTCACACAGCTAGAAAGTAGCAGAGCTGGGGCCCAGGCTGGGCTGCAGTGAAGCCGGCGACGCTAACCACTGCCTTGCTTCTTAGATACCTTCTTTTCAGGGGGCTTCTTTCATGGGGCCCAACATCTGTTGCAGGGAACAGGGACCCACGTGGCTCTGTGCTTTGTGCCCCAGTGGCAAGAAGGGCTCAGCCAGAACCCGTCTTCTAGTTTCATCTTTGGTCAATACTTTCCGTGCCCAGGGAGCAGGAAGCCCAGCGCATCAGGGTCAGCATTGGGTCTTGCCAGCACCTCTCATCCACGCCCACGCCAGGGGCGGCAGGGAGTGGGGAGTGGAGGCTGCTCTGCCCAACAGGAAGGAACAACGAGTCCGTTTTCTGTGTACAGGGCCCTCCTGAGAAGAATGTAAAGTGGAACGCAATGCTATTTTCCTCAGTTAACATCATCTCATAGCAAAGCCCAGGTGCTGAAGCAAGAGCACATACTTTCGGAACCAGCCAGCTTCAAATCGAAGCTTCTTCAGTTGCTGGATGGATGACGCTGAGCTGGTTATTTCACCGCAGCGACCCCCGGTTACTCTTCTGTAAATGGGCCAGTACTTGTCTCATAGTCTGTGTGATAGGAGTGAACATATGTAAAGCATCTTGCATGGCTCTGCCACACAGTGGGACTCAGGGATGCTCTCTTTCTGCCCTGGTCTCCTTGTGTGCCCAGAACGAGACCCTGTACCCAAGGAGTCTGATGAACACCTAACAGTGTGGGGCTTTCCCCTCCCTTGTTTCTAGACACTCTACCTCTGGTAATGAAGCCTAAGGTGACTGTATTATTTTTGGCAGCCAGAATAAATGTATGTAATAGCTGCTCCTCATCACCTCCCAACAGCTGTCACTATAGGCCCAGTTGCACAGGGATGGTTGTGGTATTCCAGAAATACACTGAATCCCGGGCCACGTCTCCCATGACTGGGGCCTTCCTGCCACACTGCCATGGAAGGCTTGAGCAACGCACCCAACAAAGGCGGGACCAGGTAAAATTCAGAACCACAGGCCCCAGCGCCTCTTCGCTGAGCACCTGTTCCCAAGGGCCATGCGCTCAAGGGGGCAGGTGGCAGACACTCAGCCCTGCTTGGGGACAGGATGAATGAGCCTACACATGTATTCCTCTCCAGTGCCGCTCTGCCTCCAGCCTACAAACTTACGGAAATGACTGACAAATTTTTGAAATTTAAAGGTGGGATGGGGGTTTCCGCATTAGAGAGCATCGTGGGCCGCCCACAGGATAAGAACATCGAGCATGATCCGCTGGAGTCTCCTCGGAGAGAAGGAAGTCGCTGGGGTTGATGTGTAGCTGGCCTTCCAGGGAATAGGCCTGAGGCTCTGGGAAGTGAGGGCTGCGGATCTTGGCTGGGTGGGGGCAGCCACTGGCTTTGAGCATTGACTACGTGCTAGGTGCTCCACACCCCTCCTTTATCTCGTCCTAACTGTGCCAGGTAGCAAGACCCCACTTTATCAAGGAGGACACTGAGGTTCCAGGAGGTGCAGGAACTCGGGCTGGGCCACAGCCTCACAGTCAATGAGCGAGAGGCTGAGATTTGGATCATGCTCAGTGTCCTGCTGTCTATTCTCCCTTGTCCCATGTACTCCCATAGAAGAGCTTGTCCCCACTGACAGCTTAAATTCTAAAGGCCCAAGCATGAAAGAGCTTTAAAAATACTCTTCCTATGACAGTTTGCTCCAGTAAGAGCCCCAAAGAGTCATGCTTCCCTGTGTCAAAGCCTTTTGCGGTGTGACTCTCTTCCTCTCGTTAAGCGATGGCACCTCTTTTCCCACCCCTGAATTTGGGCCGGCCTGTTACTTGCTGTGGCCAACAGAATGCAGAAAAGTAACATCGCTCAATTTCTAGGCTTAGTCCTTAAGAGACCATGCAATTAAATGGTTAAAATGATCATTTCTATGTCTATTATAGAATTTAAAAAGGTGGGGTGGGGAGCAAGGGAGGCTATTAAATTCCAGCTGGATAATGCGCACCAAAAGCTCTGATGCTGCAGTTTGCCCTCTTAAACGGGAGATCAGCCCTGGCAGGTAGGCAACGCTGGCACCACCTGGAGCCTTTCTTCCTGAGGTCCTTGGGGCTGAAAGCTACTTGGAGAGAGAGTAATTTTCTCACAGTGTGACTCTAGGTCATTTAATTTTGTGTTTCAGTTCTGCCTAGACATCCTAAGAACCCCCCGGGAGGGTCCAGCACTGGGGAGCTCTCAGCTGGGAGGAAAGTGAAGGCAGTGCGCTGCTTGCTCTAGAACACACAGGTGATGGAGGATGGGGCTTACAGGGTGGCCCTGGTATGTGATGAGCTGCCCCCACTCCCACCCCTCAGTCTTGCTGTCAGAGCAGACCTCTGTGACACTGAGCCCACTGACACCATGTCAGGCTCCCATCATCAATGCAGCTTTGGGGAGAGGACCGGAGACTGCAATAAGCCGGAGCATGTCACAGAGCAGAGCATGCAGCAGCGGAAAGTCAGGAGCGTGAGCACGCATTACCTTTCCAGATGCTCGGCAGAGCGGCTTATCATGGGTTCTAACTGCTTCCCGTTGGCAGCCAGAGCTGGGCCAGAACCTGCAAGTGGGTGGCCTGCAGGCCAGTTCCAGTTTGCAAGTTTGTTTTATTTGTCTTACATACTGCTTAAAAAAAGGACAAGCTAACTTTTGGAAATTGGGAGGTTTCAATAAAAATCCAGACTTCTAGAGCCTCTTCATACAAAAAGGAAAATCTGGCAACACCGGCTGATCCCCATGAGGCAATGATTCACCGGAGCTGAGTGCCAGCTCCCCCCTTGGAGAGTGCATCCTCCTGTTAGCCACAATCCTCACCATTCCCTGACACTCTCCGACACCTAGGAGCACTTTTATTGTGTGCTGCTTGCAAAAGAGAGGTGTTTCTCTATCCTATGTTTCTGCCAAAAGTGAGAAAACAAAGGATGAACTGAAAGGGCCTAAATTTGTTACCAAAAAGGGGAAGGAAAATATTTCTTTGTGGAAATGAAAAAGATTCCTGTGCATTTAACAAGCAAGCACCTGGTCCATTTCACTCCTGCTTGGTATCTCCTGGGCCTTTGATTTTCGTACTCTCTCAGCCCAAAGCCGCTGGTGGCTTGAGAAGGAATGATCAGGTCCAGCCTTCTTTCTGGTTGTGGAGGCATATGAAAGTGTCCAGTGTCTGAGAAGACAGGGAGGGCCTCCCTCTTTCTATCCAACAGTGAGAAAAATGAAGGCAAGAAATTGACTGTGGTGACACGACACTTGCCTCGTGTTCTAGAGACTTCCTACAGTGAAACCCCAACCACAGGTGGATGGCAGCACAGACCTGCACGTGTGTCTATGAACAGAGTGACCTCTAGAGAATGCCTGTGAGGGGGCGGCAGCCACAGCGGGAAGCACAGATTCTCCCAGACCCCTGTCTCCGGGAGCCTGTCTCTTGAGGACCAGCGTGGTGTTAGGCTGTCACCTTGCCGAAGGGGTCCGTCCAGGCACGGCTTCTCCACCTGGCTCATGTGGAATAGTCCCGAGTTTATGCCCAATACCCTGGCATCGCTGCTGGTTAGCACCACCTTTTACTCACAAAGTGTCCCAGTTTGGACGATATGGTCACTGTACTTGTAAGTGACCCCTTGCCTATAACTTATAACAACTCCTGACAGTTGATTCCTTTATTCTGGGTCCATAAATAAACCAAGCACAGAAACAGCTGTGGTTTCAAGGACTGCCAGGGGAACCGCTCCAGAGGAATGCATCATGAAAGCAGCCTGCTGGATGCAGGGTGGCCACTGGGAGCGGCTCGCCTCCCCTGCGGCCCAGGCCTGCCCCCCTGTGCGCACTGCAGGCTGCAAAACACAGTTGAGGCAGGTCAAGACCGCAAAGCTGCTCATTGCCTCCCGCATTTTCCAGACAGTATGGACCCCAGGCAGCCTGACCCCCTAGCCTCTAGGAGTCATCTTCCTTGCTTGAGGTTCTATTTTCCCTTCCTCCCACCCCACCCCAGTTTCTCTTTACAGGGGTGCCTGCATTTCCCCAAGCTTTGTTTCCTCCCCTATGAAATCAGGTGAATGTGAACCTTGTAGGTTGTTGGGATTAAATGGGCAAATGTGTGAGGAGGATTTTGCACCAGCTCGGGATGTGTACCCCCACGGTAAGTGCTCGCAAGACCCGTACACTCACTGTGGCCAGGCTGGACCCTGCCCCAGGGCGCCCTGCCTCCCTGGCCACTCACTTCTGCGAGAAAGGATCCTCTGGTCCAGAGTGATGTCCCCAGCACAGAGGGGCCTCTGCAGGGTGGTCAGTGGTGACCACAGAACCACAGTCCCATCTTACAGTCCAGGAAGCCTGGGATCCTTCATGTCCAGTTGCCTTTTGAAACCTGACTGTGCAGATATAACCACATTAACCACTGAAACACACACACACACACACCTCCCAAGAACACACATGAATTCTGAGTAGCCTCTCCATCCTGGAAGTCAGGCGAATCTGTCTCCTGGTCAGCTAGCTGGCAGGACACCGCTCTCCGGCAAACGGATTGGAGCCTGACCCTTTGAACATGGTTTAGCTACTTCCTTCAACCGCTGCTTTCAGCTGGCCCCTCTGGGCCTGCGGCAGAGGCAGGCGGCCCGTTTCAGAGTCACACATACCTTCTGATGGTCTCGCTTTTAATTACACAAAGATCCTGTCGATGCTTTGAGAGGTACACTCTTAAAGACTGGATTATATTTGCAGTCTTTCAGTCCAGCAATAGGGAATGGGAAAGACAGTTCATTTTTCTGGGTATAAAATTTTCCTCCAAATATAAAACTTTAAACTTAATCCCTAAGGACCCAGATACTCTGCATTTGTGTCATTTTGATCTTGGGAGGCAGTGGTCTCCCTTCTCCTTCTCCATAGATCAGCCTAGAGCACCTGCCAGCACCACCCCCACCCGCAGTATATCCCAGGGAAGTCCTGTCTCCTGTGCTAAAATCTGGAACCATCTATTCCTTCCGAGACCATGGACCTACTTGAATGGAATAGCTTACAATGATCCAGTTTCAGGGAACAAAGGTAACAAGGGAATTTTAGATATGGAACAATGGGTCAAAGAGAGCCATTGTCTCCAAATGCTCCCTCCCTGCCATGCTTTCCGAGACAACCAGGAAGCTTTGATTAGAGGGAGGACAGAGGGACCCCCTCCAGGACTTCGGTTGCCTGGGATCTGACATTCCCTCACTCTAGCCCTGCTAAATGAATTTCCAAAGCTTCTGTTTAGCACTTCTTCAAAAGATAAAAATGGCCCACCAAGAAAGAAATAAAAAATCCAGGAGCTGAATGTCAGGTCAAAAGTCATTAAGGAAAACATGCTGAATATCAGTTATAAACAAGTCCCCCTCAGTCTCCATAACTGGGGACCCTCAGCTTTATCTGTGGGGTCCTTGAGAGCAAGGTCACAAGACCACGGGCACAGGGCAGAAAACACACACAGCGATGAAACAGTAATGGGTCCACTTTAGTACAACTCACAGCCGTTTAAGGCAAAACACACATCTTTGCTAATGCTAAGTCTGTCCATATTCTCCTGTAAACATTTTACGTCCCATAAAACAATGAGATTTGGCAATACATTTCCTTTTCATCAGAGTTAAAATTGCCAAATCAAGTATTCACCCAAGTCGAGGAATGTGTCCAGGAGCCATTAAGCCCTCTTTGCATTTCCACTGTTGATGATTAAATTTCCTAGTTCCCACCCTTGCTTATTCATTTGTACAGCAAACGCTTTCTGAAGGCCTGCTGCCAGACAATGCTTAAAAACTCACTAGCAAACCCGGATATACATTTCTTTCTTCTCTTACATCTTCACTCTGCTCTCCTGTTAGTCTCCTCACCTGCTGCAAGACCATTAACCTAGTCTTGCCCTTTGTCCTCTTCCCCGAAGCTGGCTACAGGCCAGGGGGGATGTTAGTTGATAATATCTATGTTACAGAAATAATGTCTAATAACATGAACCATGCAAGGGCCTCTCACGGGGCGCCAGGAAGACAGGATTGTTGCACAATTCCAAGGAGTGTCAAGGCCCTTCCAGTTTCTGCCCTAACTCCCATGTTCCTTCACTATTGTCTATAACCCGACCCTCAGTCCATCAGGCAAGGCAGATTTGGGAGAGGCCTCTTGCCTTCTCACTGGGCTGCCCTTCTGATGATAAAGCTTGCTGTGCCTAGGCATGTGAATCTGGGTTTGGGAGCTCCGTAACACTAGCTTCTGCCACACAGGTAATCCCGGCAGGTGGGCGGACCCACACTTGACCTTCAGACTGAACAAGCTAATCACGCTGTTAGGGGAGTGGGCACGGCCCCTCATCCCGTGGCTGCCCATATGGTCAGTTTCTGCTCAGCCTGCCTGGGTAGCGATGGCAGCTTTGCTGGCCGGAGTTTCACCTCCTACTTTGGAACGTGAGAAATGAGGCAGACACACCCACGTAGGCCACCCCCTTTCCCTATGCAATATTCTAACAATTGCAGGTGGAAACCTCTAACAAATTCAAAAGATAAATTGATAACTGAAGTCTTTGGTCCTTTTTATAGAGTGATAACTTTTGAAGCCCACATTCTAGTTCTACCTGGGGCAGTATCTCCTGGCTGTTTCACTCCAGCCTGCTGCACCTCTCAACATCCAATCTCTCCCTTCAAGGTGGGCGTGGGGGTTGGAGGAGGTCGGGGGCCACACCATGGACTGGGACTTCCACGCAGGCTTCACCCTGCCCTTTGTCCTTTACCCTGTAGCCTCTCCCTTCCCCCAGCCATCCTCACCTCTCCTCTGCCTTTCCTCCCACCCCAACGGTCCTCCACTGCTGCCCGGAGACCACGCAGCGCCATCCTCTCCCACTGTTTGTGCTCTCAGGGCCGCCGCACGAGGCGCAGAGTCTGACCACCTCCCAGCCCCACCCAAACCAGGTATTAAGTAGCATTTTGGACAAAGTAGCCCAGAAATTTACTTGAAAAGAAGAAAGTATCCAAAGATCCTAGGTGAGCATGATCCAGAAGGTTCTAGGCTGTTACGCGGGGCTGCAGGGCCTGGTCTGGCTTATTTGGGGCCAACTCTGCTTTTTCCTCTCCTGGTTGGCCAGCTGTTAGCGTACCTCTCTCCTGCAAAGGGATTGCAACTGCAAAATTCAACTGAGTAAATTTGAAGATGTGTTTGGCTTTATTAAGCCACTCATGAATTGGACAGCGTCCATCTGGCAAGTAGAGAGATGCTCTAGGAGTTGTACAAAGTGGAAGGTTTTTATAGGCAGGAAGGTGGGCCAAGGAGTTTATTAGCAAAAGAAAAGACTGTTTCAGGCCAGAAGGCTTCCTTTTTGGGAGAAGGGAACAGCAGGGCTTTTAATCATGCAGATCACCTCACCAGCGCTGATCTGGAAGTCTCAGATTGACCTGGGGTAGGTAGAAACTGTATTAAGTCTTGGTTTGCTGTTCTGGGGGGCAAATGATTCTGTTTGGGGCTTGCTGGTTCCTTCCTTTTCTTTAACATCCCCAACCTGCTGGAGGTACCAAAGCCTATTCACTGCCCCCTTGCCATTTAGTGTCTGTGGCTTGGAGTCCAGGGGAACAAAGAAAAGGTGTAGATGTATTTCCAGTCCAACTCAAGACTGACGTTTATATTAACGTGGACAAAGCAGAAGAAAACCAAACCAAATCCCTCTCTTGCACTCAGACTAGGACCAGGGTCACAGACTTCTGAAACACATCGCCAGGTCCCACGTCCCAAGCCCCTGATGCTGTACGTCTGGGTGGAGCCTGAGAATTTCCATCAGTTCCTACAGGATGCCGTGCTGTTGGTCCTGAGACCCCAGCTGGAGAACTAAGGACTGATAAACTTTGCTGGTAAGTCAGTGACGGCTAATACAAGGGCCGATCCACACCTGTGGACTTCCCAGTCCTTTCAGTGTCCGTTCAAGTATTTTGAATATCTCACTTGCCTCCAGGGGCCAGGTAAATAATGAAAATGAGTGGGTTGGACAAAACGTACTGCCTCTCAGTCTAGCTTGTCACCTTCCCACTTTTGACAGGTGGAAGGAATGTGTCCCTTACTCTTTACTGTAGGGAAAGACACAGCTCAGGGCAGTAAAACCTAGGCTCCAGCAGGAGGGGGAACAGGAATTAAACAGGACAGAGCCTGCCAACCCCGGGGAAGCTGTGCTGGGTGGGTGGGGAGGGCGACCCTGGGCGCATCGCTGCTCAGGCTGCCTCCGGGAAGCCCTGCCCAGCATCATGGAAAGAGGCCAAAATAGATTTTTATGTGAACTCTTCCTGTTTTTAAATGTCGGCAACTAATTTAAAAATACATTTCTTAAACTCCGCGGGCCAAAAAAAATACACCTGTGGGTGGGGTCCTCTGAGTTGGGAGACAATTGTGTCCTGAGGCCGGGAAAGGCCACAACCCCACGGGGGGCTGCATTACAGAAGCAGAGGAGCAGGACAACAGGAGCTCCGCAGAAGCCGAGGGAAGCCACGTTGGCCAAGCAGTTTCATTCCAGGCCACAGCACCTGCGTGCCGAGCAGGCAGCACCTCCGACTTGGGAATCACCCCCAGCGCAGCGCATCGGCCTCCTTGGGCTCCAGGGCCCTCATCAGGAACGGCGCATCCCTGCGTCTCGCAGCTCTCAGAAGGACAGCACGAGGCCGGTCAAAGCGCCCGTAGCCTGAAAAGCGCTGTGCAAATGTTGGCTGATGGCATTGCCTTCACCACATTTCCTGTGAGGCCTCGGGCAGGTGGCAGAGTGACAGGAGAGACAGGGTCCTAGGAGGAGGGACTGGGGCTGGGGAGGGCCCAGGACCCCTGTGCCAGGGGGCTTCTGCCCCTGCTGGGTCTCCAGCCAGCACTCCTCCCTCCCTCCCTCCTTCCTGGGCAGTCCCCTGGAGCCCAGGCAAGGTCTGGGCCTCTTGAGAATGACCGCAGAGCGGTTACAAGTCTGGAAGCCTCTGCGGCTGGAGAACTCGGGCTCCAGAAGCCTTGAGGAGAAATGTGGTGCTGAGGGAGGGAGGGAGGAAGGGGGGGCCAGAGGCCTCACCTGTGTCAGAGGAAACCACAGGAAGCACAGCTGAAGATGCAGAGCAGGCAGAGTCCGGCCAGGTGAAGCAGCGGGCTGTGTCCCTGGGCCTGGACAGACCTCATGGAGGACGTGCAGGGAGAAGGCAGGCTGGGGCAGGGGGAGGAGACCAGTTCAGGGGTGCAGCCGTGAAGCTAACTCACTGAAAGCGGTTCTCAGAGGTCTGGGGCACTGGCCGTCCATCCACAGGGGACGAGTTACATGAATTATGGCCCATGTATCCCGTGGGCGATCAGGCAGCTATTAAAAAGACTGTTAGATCTACATGTGTGGTCTGGGAAGATCAGCCCTGATACACTCACAAATAAGTTCCAGGGATAAATATGACAAACACATACAACATCGTATCATATCATATATGCCATATAGGTGATGTGTACTGAAACCACCACAAATCCCAAATCGTGTTTATGTGCAAAAGAAAAGCCTCCAAGCTTAATGCTGCTTATGTCAGGAAAATGATTAGAACAAGGTGGGAGGGATGGATGGGGTACAGGTGAGTAAAGGGTATTAACATTATTTCCTGTTGTTCAGGAATGTTTGACATTTCAGTGGACCTGAGTGACCTTCTAATATAAAAATAACATCTGATAAAAGTAGAAAATTTTGAAGATTCTAGGTATGAGAGTCAAGTAAGCCTAAGTTTGAATCCTGCCTCTGCTACTTACTAGCTGTGTGATCTTGGTTAAGTGATACAACTTCTCTGGGCCAGTCTCTTCAACTGCAAAATAAATAAAAGCGCCCACATCCTAGAGTTATTATGAGGATTAAATCAGGTATCACTCTTAGGGTTAGTCCAATGTCTGGAATTGTCTTAATACTTGCTTGCTATGACTGCCACCAAATAATCTGTTTTTAGTGTAGGCCAACTCAACAGACACACAAATGCAGAGTGGCTCAAACCCATTAGCTTGTTGTTTGCGTACCAGTCCTGGCAGGTATGACAGGTGGGGCCCTCAGGCTGCTGTGGTGCCCACGTCTTCAACAAGAGGCTCCCAAGCTGTTTTCGGAGGTCTCCACTCTGGCCCCCCCAAAAGGGGGAGAGAGGATCGCAGTGGGCTTGTGGAAAGTTTCTGTGGGCCAGGCACCCCCTTTCCATTGGGCAGAACTCGGTCCCATGTTCTCACCTGGCTGCAGGGGAGGTGGGGCGCTGGGTTTGCCTGCGTCCAAGAACAGAAACTAGAAACACCTGGGCTTTGGCACGTGCTGGCTCTGCCATTTATTCTTATCAACCTCATGAACTCCCATGGCTTCAGATAGGCTGCTAATTGCCAAGTCTACCTTCCCAGCCCTGTGCCCCAGGCCCCATCTCCCTGGATCTCACTTGAGTATCTCCTAGCCACGGCCCCTCCCTTGATCCTTGTCCGTACGGTTTCTCACTGAATGGCCCTGTCACTCACAGAGGCATCCGTCTGGGAAACTATCCTGGACGCTCACATCCAATCAAAGCTCTGTTCATATCCCTGCTGCCTCTGGTTTAGCCCCACTCCGACCCACCCTATGTATCTAAAACGTAAATCTGATATGGCCCTCCCCTGATCAAGAATTTTCAAGGCTCCCCAGGGCTGCCATGTTAAAGTCTAAATTCCTACAGGAGCCTCTCCAGATTCATTCTACTCTCCACATTCCATTCTACAATAGCTAAAATACTTGTGATTTCCCAAGCACACCATGAGTTCCCAGACCTCTGAGCCTTCGCATATGCTGTTCCTGCAGGGTAGAATGCCCTCCTCTTGCTTATATGCACCAGGCACATTACTCGCCTTTCAAGTCAGCTCCAAGGCCACCTCCTCCATGAAGTCCACCAGGCAGCCTGAGGGACCCCCTCCTTGGACCACTCACTGGTTTACTGTGGAAGGCAAGGAGCTTCTACCTTTTTAATCTGTGTTTCAGCACTTAATACCTTTTGAACACAGGTACTCACATAAATGTCTGACTAGTAAGTCCCCCAACTTCAGATGAGAGGGAGGTCCTGGAGTCAAAGCCATGGCCCGAGTCCTGGACCAGCTAATGAGGAAGACTGTAACTCCGGGGGAAAATCCTGGGGCAAGATACCTCTGAAACAGAAATCAGTCAAAGAAAGAAGTAAAGTGGGAGAAATCTGTTTATTGCTTACAAGCAGTTGTCCACTTCTGCTTTCCTGTGTCTCTCACGACCCGGCTGCAGGAAAAGGGGACCTCACCCAACCTCTCAGGTCCAGATATACTCTCTCTCGCCCAGGTAATTACATATTGATACGGAGATGGACTACTTTTCTCCACGCTTGGAAACACCTGTTGACATGGAGATGAACTAAGGCCGGGCAGAGATTCTGGAAATACTGCAATTTTACCCACAAAGACTTTTCTTCTACCCTTCAAGGTTCTTCTGGCTGGTTTAAGAATCCAATTGACATGAGACAGACTAACAGGAGAAAAAAAACAAAGTTCACCTACCTGATGGGCATCCATGGACATGAGACTCTACCCAGTCAGGGGCAGCGAGGTATATATGTCACCCTGAACTAAGGAGAGGAGGCAGGGGTCTGGGATTTCAAATGGCAGGAAATTCACAGGAATATGAAAGAGTAAATGCCTGGTAAACCAAAATCTGCTGGACCACACAGAAATAATGGGACATGAAGAGAAATTCTAAGAAACAGACTTTGCTAAATTCCTTCCTGTTTACCACCCCTAGTTCATATTATAATGTAGTACTATGGTACTATGTATCTAGTTATCTATGATAGCTCTGTTCTTGGAGCAATTCCTCTATCTAAATTCTTTTAATGCAGCTGGGTGGGGAAAGTCAAAGTTGCCTTTAGACCTTGACAATTTTCAGCTAGACATAATCTGCATGTCGGTGTGGCACATTTTAAGAAGGCCTGCCCTCGGCCCCTGCACCACCCAAGAGCTGTGTCCTCTTGGACAAATGCCCTAAGCTCTCTGTGCCTCAGTTTCCACAGCTGAAATATCACGGCTCCTACCTCCTGGTGTTGTAAGGATTAGATTAAGGATTATACAAGAGGTACAAGAAATCACCTCCCTGGCTCAGGGTAACGGCTTCACAAATGTTGGTTTCCCTTCTCCATAGGTTCTGCTTACTCCAGCCTCCAAAGCCTCTAACTGGTAAGGAGAGGCTCCTAGAAATATAATTTAGATAAATGACTGCTCTACCCCCCTTTCTCCCAAGGCTTTCATAAGGCAGAGGCATTTCCACCTGAGACACTGAATGGATCTGCTCACAGGCTTTATTTCTGTTGGGGGGCTGGACGAGCTTTGTCTGTGCATCCTGGGCCTCTGTCTGTTCTGTCTCCAGTCCTCCATCTGTTCAGACATAGCTGCCTTTGAGGTCCATGCATAACTTCTTTCTTAGGAAGCGGCTCCCGAACCCCTCCATTTCTTGGGAAGGCACACCCTGACCTCCTCCATCCCCGTTCTTCCATGCCATCCATTCGAGTGCCCTCCTCTCCCCCATCTGGAACTGACCCAAGCAGACACAAGCCTGGGACACCTTGGTACACGTTTATTTACAAATGCCAACACCCAGGCCAGGCCTGGCACAGAGGGTGTATTCTTGCCAGTGGCAAAAAACTGATACAGCACTTCATTAATACCAACCATTTTAATTTAAATTAATAGTATTTCTGGAAGACAAATGCAGTTGATAGAAAATATAAAAACTTTAACTGTACAAATTTTACATCACATTCAAAAAGCAAGTGTGTGCTGGCGGCCACAGAAGACGCAGGGTCTGCACACACTGATGAAGCCCCGGCCAATGATGCTGTGGCCCCGTGCAAGCTCCCTAATCAGCTTCACATGTGTCTCCACTCAGCCCCCAAATCAATACTGACCAATGACAACACAGCTTACAGGGCGGGCTGCTCCCCTCTGTGATCACAAGAAGAAATGGCATGAGAGAACAGAGGGATCCCTGGGCCCTGCACACATTGTTGATTTGGTGGCATGAAGAGGCCAACTTTGCTACATGCTGCTCGCGACTAATGGGGATTGGCTAGGACTCAAGGCTTCACGGGGTGGAAACCCAGGGACTGCGGCTCTGGTGGCCAAAGGCATCAGGGACCCCAACCCTAGGGTTTGGAGGAGAGGCTGGGAACTGGGGGGCCCCTGGAGGGCCAAACCTTGGGCTCCACTCTGAGACCCCAACGGGACATCCACAGGCCCAGAGCTCTTGCCAAGGACTTCTCCATCCGCTTCACAGTCGCCGTGAGGGCTGAATTCACAGTATCTGCCGTCCTTCATGTGTTTCCCAGACAGATAGGGAGAGCACACAGAAGGATACATATCTTCTCAACCTCAATTCACAGTCACTTAAGGAAAGAAGGAGAAGGGGGCCATGGGTGGGGGGGAGGTGGTTCCTCTGGTATTTCTCTCCAATGACAGGCAGTGCAGAGGCTCTGGCCAAAGCTGGGAGGCTGCCCAGGGCCTGGGAGAAGAAGGGGAGGTCCCCTGGTTCCTCCCCTGGGGTTCCTGCAGATCGTTAGTTACTAAGGGCAGGGGCAGCCACTGTTCCCATCGCAGGGCCCCCAGGACTTGCACAAGATGCCAGCAGTGCTCAGTGAAACCTTCTGGAATTGACCTGCAAGTGTACACGAGAAAACACAACTGGATTGCCTGTGGCTGAGACAGGGCTGGGTAGGAGTGGAGCCTGACCTGCTCAGCTGCTGTCAAAGCCCTAGGCTCCCTGGCATGTCTGGGGGTCCCAAGGGGAAAGGTGAGAGGCCCAGCGCACAAATTGGGACCTCTGGGAAGGTGTGCAGAGGAGTGGGGAGGAGCCTCAGAGGTTCAGCACACACCGCGTGGCTTTGTAGGGGGAGACCCCGGAGAGCTGACTGGGAAGCCACAGGGGTGAGGGGATGAGACCCACGAGGACACCAGACCCACACGGAGTTGCATCCTGTGGGCAGCAGAGCTGGCGTACCTGGCACTCCCGCCGACTGTGTCCTCCAGAAGGGGTCGGCCAAGGGAGGCCTGGCCCCATGGCTTCTAGGTAGAGTGGCCCATTTCATAGGACATTTTGGCCAGACTCTGGGGATCGCTCTAAAGATTGGGAGCTTCACTAAATGGGTCTAAATGAAAGGAGTGGGAGGGCCACATGCTCCCCTCTCAGCTCAGAGCACGGACCCAGGTTCTGACTCCAAGCACAGCCCTCTCCTCACCTTCAGTCAGTTCTGGATTTGCCACCTAATACAACGTGACATCCACTGCAGGGCTTTTGCCATTTGGGACGTTTGTCTCTAGGTGACAGCTTCTAATGAAAACGGGCAGTATGCTCACACCACGGACTTCCCCAATCCAGCTCCTCCTTTTGGTGCAAAGTATGCAAGTAGGAGGCCAGACTCAGTTTTGGGGAAAGCCCTGATGCCTGGGGGCTGGCTGGGTGGGTCTAAATGGAAGAGGGGGTGCCTGCCTCCCATCTAAGAGCTCCACTATGGACAGTGGGAGAGGCAGGAGTGGGCTAAGGGGTTTCAACAGGACCAGAGGAGTGCAAGAGGTGGGCAGGCCCAGAACCTTGGCATGACTGATGATGGGTTCTCTCTAGGGCGAGGTCACCCTGTGGCTGGGAGGATGGGCTCAGGGACCTGCCGCCTGCCACCTCTCCCTCCTCACCACCTTCCCTGTGCTCACCCATCAAGCCTTCATGATACACATAGTCATTTTGCTGGGCCTCAGATGAGAGTCAGGGATGGGATGTATGTACAAGCCGAGGCCCTGAGTCCCATCTCCTTGGCGCCTTCCTGAGAGAAGCACCTCTGTGCGCAGTAGGAGCCCAGACCAGGAACTGTTCATCAGTCCTGATGCTGTCTTGATTTTACCGTCTCTACTTTTCCAGCAGATACCGGCTGGATTACAGGGGTCAGAGGGGAACCCAAGCTCTATGGGGACTCCAGACCCTCATAATCCAGCTTGGGTCCTAGCCAGAGTTTCTTCTGCAAGAGGAGGAAGGGACTGTGTCCCTTTGAAAGGACAAGCGGAAAACCCTCTATAAAGAAGATCCCCCACTGACAGCACTTAGGGTCTAGGCAGAGGCCAGTTAAGCCTGTGATCCTCCCGTCGGACCCCAAGAACAGCCACAACGACGATGCTTTTCCTCTTTCCGGCCCACCGTGGGCTCCTCACTGCATACAAGGTCCTCCGGAGGGGATGGCCACTTCTGCAGCCCGGACTGAAGGGGCCGGTGCTCCTCTTCACGGACTACTTTTATTATTATCTATTGTAAATTGAGTTCACTCCGCAGAAATGGATGTGTAAACATTTGCCATCTGTCAGGACCGGTTTGCATGCTGATGTCATTTTAAGCAGCAGCAGGTGCGGCTCCACCTCTGGGACCCAAGTGCTTTCACGGACAAACAACCCGACTCAAGGACTCGGGCTCCTGCTCTGCAGCGCTTTCCAGGGTGGCTGATGTTTTGAAGGGTTTTTGTCGTGGTGATTGTTCGGCCATTTTAGAAACACATTTAAGAAAGAAATCGGCAGTAAAAAACTGCACAGCTGGCTACATCTTTGGATTACTGGACTCCAGGACGCCCAAGCCAAACCTTTCAAACCGGGGGACAACTTTGCTGCTGTTAATGCTGCGAAGAGGAATAAAAACAAGGGTTACACCCCACTGGATTTGATTGGGAATTAGGTAATGTTAGCTAAGGAACGGGCCAATCACAGAAGCTCAGCAGAGGCCCCACCAAGAAGTGAGAATGGCTGCTCCGCTGACTTGGCAGAGCTGCTCCTGCTCCTCGGGGCCTGGGGCTAAGCCTCGCCTGCCTCCCCCTCCAGGATGACAGTGGTTTGTTGGTCCTGGAATTCCCAGCACACAGCATGAGCTCGTCTGAACTACTTTCTCATCTGCAGCTCAGGACACTCTTGCTCCACATGTTACTGAGAGAAGAGACACCTGCCCCCAGTACCGGGAGCGGCCTTGCTTGCTCCTTTTAGAAATGGTCTTCAGATGTGGCGGTGCATCGGAGCCACCTGGAAAGCAGGCTGACATGCAGATCCTCGGAGCCTGCCTCCAGAGCCAGGACTGGGTCCTCGGGGGCCCCAGGAGTCTGCAGCAGGCCAGCAGTGCTGGGATCTATGCCTGGCCTGCCAGCCGCACTCCCGAATGCTGACTCCAGGCCTGGTGCTTTGGGGCTGCGCTGGGCAGATGGGCAGGGAGCAATGCATTGGGGCAGAAGCTTTGCTTTCATTAGTCAAATTGTTTGGAGACAAGCTCCTCCTTTGCTTTAGGATGATTCTCCTTAGGATGCCACTGACACAGCCCTTCCAAGCTGGTGTCTTTCATGGCAACAGGACTTGGTTTGCACTGCCCCCAGCCCTACAGGGCGGACTGCCCGTGGGCAGCTCTGAGATCATTCCACTCCTTGTTGGATAAGATCCTCTCAGGTTAACAGCCAAGCAACACTCCCACCAACCCCTGCCCGTAGGCACAGCCAGGGGGAGCCCAGTGTGCTCCGTGGGGGGCACATCTCACTGAGGTGTTAGTAGGGAGATAGGACCATTCAAATATAAAGATACCACCCCCCAGAAGAATAGCTGGAGAGAAGGATGCCACGCCCAGGAAAGCAATTCTGGTGGGGGGTGCCTGTGAGAGGGAGCCTCTATGGAGAGCAGTTATTCGGGCACACGCAGGCCATGGAGCAGGGAGGGGGCCAGTTTTAAAAACAATCAAAGCAAAAGAAGTCTCAGGTGAGGAGACTGGCATGGCAGAGATGGCGTCCCAGGGTTAGTGCCCACATCTCAGTGTGCATTTGAGTAGTCGCAGGGCCGGGTGTCGGTTAGGAAGCAGCAGCCCCTGGTGCATGCAAGGCAGCCAGGCCTACAACCTAAGGGAGGAAAGAAAAGAAGGGAGAGCAGAGTCACAACCTGAGCCCCATGGTCAGGGGAAAGGGGAGTGGCAGAGGCCTGGCCAGGGCGAAGGGCAGGGGACCTGTTCCCCTGCAGAGACAAGGACATCCCTGCTCAGTTCCAGGCTTGGCAGGGGAGCGAGCTGGAAGGGGCCTGGCACAAAGAGCCTCTCCCCAGCTCCCCCAGGGATGCAGTCACAAAATGTTTTGACAGAGGCTGGTCAACGGGCCCACTGCCCCTCGGCCCCTGACTGCATATTGACTTCCTGGGGTTCACTGTCTCTGCTTACTGCACTCCCTTCTTCAAGCACCAGCCAGAAGGCACCCGAGTCCTTTCCTACCCAGGGACAAGCCACCGTCTGCCATACTGTGTGGGCAGAGGCCCCACTGCCCGCTGTGGGTCTCCTCTCAACCCAGTGAGAGAAACACGAGCCCGCTGGGCCCTTGCTGGTGGCCATTTCGGCTGTGACAACTCACACTGGTTCATGGGAGCACAACACAAAGAGGGGGAAGCTGTATGCAGACAGAACAGGGAGCAGGGGGTGCCAAGGGACGAGAGCGAACAGGCAGAGAACGGGGGCGTGAGAGAAGACACACTACTCCTCCAGAACCGGGCAGGCGTTCTTCACGTCAAGGGGGCCGTAACGTCCTTTCCCGTAGTAGCGGCTCCGCCAGCGACTGGCAGTACCCCATGGCCATTTCACCAGGTGTGGGAAGAGCGCAGTCCAGCAGGTGGCGAGTCGGGCACCCAACGCAGACAGATGACAGGTGGCGGGAGAGGGGAAAATGACAGGCCAGGCCAGAGCATCCACCACCCCCCGAAAATAAAAAAGCAACAAGACCGATGGAGAAGAAGAGAAAATGAGAATTAGAAGCTGAATGGGTAGGAGTAAAAGTTATAAACAGAAAGCTTTGACAGAGATTCATTCAGAGATGCTGGCACTGTTTCCTGTAATGGGCTAAAACTGATTGCCTTGAGCGGAAAACAATCCCCCTCTGTGACTCAGTTTCCCACCTGTGAAATGAGAAGGTGGAGCTATATGGTCTCTAAAGAATCTGGAGTCATCTTCTAAATGCCAGCACCCACCTAGTACAGCCTTCTCTGGTGGTCCAGGGCCCAGGATGTTAAACAAGTTGCCCAAAGTCTGAAAAATGAGATCCTTGAACTTCTTGTAAGGCCAGGAGAACCCCAGGCTCCCCATCTTTGCCAGGTCAGCTCCTGCTCAAAACCCAGTTCTAGTGACCCTTCTCCTGGAGATCCTTCCTCAGCGTTCTCGGGTAGTCAGCGGCCCCTGTATGAGCTCCTACAGAGGCTCTGTTATAGCTCTCAGCATCTTATGACTCAGTCACTAATCCATTTACCAATCAGGTTGTAAACTCCTTGCTGGAGGAGGCTTGGCCTTGCCCTTCCGTCTCGCCAGGTGTGTAGCAAGTACTCAGCAATGGTTGGGTAACGCCTCTAACGGCAACATTCTGCTACTCCCTATTTATTATTTTGGGCTCTTAAGAGCAAAATATTGCAAGTAATGCTGCGTTATAAGCTACAGTATCTCCCCGTCCCCAAAACTGTCATGCTCTAGACTGTCCCTGCAAATGGCTCAGGTCAGCAAAGGTTACCACGTTTCTTCAACAAATTCTCCCACTTGCATCCTCTGGTCAGGTGACCCACGCTGGGCCTCCCCTTTCCTGCAGTTTGAAGCCCAGTTTGGCTTACTTTCAAGATAGGCTGGCAAACTATGTGTAAGCTAAAGCTGGCCACAAAAAGATTTTGACCGATTTAAAGGGTTGTGAAAAAACTGGTTGTGAAACAAAGAATATGCAATAGAGACTGTATGACCCACAGTCTAAATTTCCCATCTGGCCCTTTCTAGAATAGGTGGAGCGCTGCTGGGCAGCAGATGTGAGATCCGGGTGCAGCTTCTGGGGCTCAGTGATGTGGCTGTAGGTGCCCCGTACGTGTGCGCGATGACTGCATTGCCTCAGGGGCGACCTTGGGGGACCAGACAGGCTCTTGCCCCCACAACTGTCAAGAGCAGCACCACTTTGTCTATTTTATATATTGAGGCTGTGTGAGATTTCACTCTTAGAAAGCACCTTTTGCCTTAAAAAAGTTTAAAACTATTCATCTCATCCAGGGGTCTTGCCACCTACGGCCGGCCCAGCACCAGTTTCAGTATAATACACAAACTAAGAATTGTTTTTATCTTTCTAAATGGTTCTAGGGAAAAAGAACTGAAAGACTATTTCATGATATGTGCAAACCATATGAAACTGAAGTTTCAGCATCTGTAATAAATCTGTATTAGAGCCGAGCCAACCCATTGGTCTTGGACTGCGGAGGCTCCCACACTGAATAGCAGAGCTGAGTCCTCGTGGCAGAGCCTGCATATGGTGGTGCCGTCGCTCGGCGCTACTGCTGGGCGCACGGTTGAACCCGGTAATAAGAGCTGTATCTCTTGGCCTGCAGAGCCCAAACTATTTCCCATGAGGCCCTTCACACGTCTGCCCACCCTGATCTTGCCCAACCTCCCCTCTCCTTTTTAAAGCTGTGGAAATTGAGGCCCAGAACAGGGAAGGAACCCCCCCATATGCTCACAGAGGGTTCATGGCAGGGCACAGGTCTGTTTTCGAGTGTTCTGGCAGACAGGGCCAGAGGGGCAAAGGAAGAGGGGAATGAGACAGAATGCAGGAGGGAGGACAGTGGTCTCCAGTGCTCACCCTTGCACCAAGGAGTGCAAAGGATTATGTGATTAAACAGACGGTTGAACGGGCTTCGAGTGTCAAATCACCACATAAACCCAGGCCATACGGTCCCCATACCAGGTGGCTAAATTGGGGACTAGAAAACTGTCTGAGTCTGTGCCTTTTTAAGCAACAGGCGTTCTGCTGATTTCGGTGATGCTCTACACCCACATGGCTCTGACTTCCAACTGGCCTCTTCCCAGGCAGGATGGGCTTGTCTGGGCCTAGCCTGGGCCCAGTGTCAGCACTGATAACAGTGACATGTGGCTTCCAGAGAGCTACAGATGCTCGTCTCTCAAAAGGAGTCCCCGAAATAAACAGGGAACAACATCCTAGTATCAGTTGGGTGAGGGGACTAGTCACCTCTCCAGTCTGCTTTGTGTATCCCTCAGATCCAAGCCGTGGGCAGACAGAGCATTTGGTGCCCTCTAAAAGGCCAGCGGAGACCACAAAGGCCTGGCTGGCAGTTCTGGCTCCTTAAGAGGGTACTTACTCAGCAGACTTCCAGAAGTGTCCGGGGTGGGAGAGCCGCCGGTTCAGCTTGGGCAGCTTCTCCAGCATGCCCATCAGCAGGGTGAAGCTGGGCCTCTCCTGCAGGTCGAAAGCCCAGCAGGCAGACAGGATCTCCTGCAGGTGGAACTGGCATTAGTGGGTGTGGGAGTGGGCTGGGAGGAAGACGGGCAGCCCCTTTGATCCTCTCAGGTACCCCCAGCCGGTGGTCCCCTGATCATCCTGCTGACATTAAAAAAACTGGCCATTTCTGGAGTAGGATGAGAAATAACTGAATTTCAGAAGATCTCTCAACTTTCAGTTCAAAACAAAGCACATGAGCTTCTGTCTGCTTCTTCCTTCTTAGACCTCCCTAGAACCACAGTGACAGAACTGAACAAATGGGTAACAGGAAAGAAACCAAAAATGGGGTTGTTGGTTTTTAGAATGGAAAGCAGAAGGCAGTGTGCTGAGAGGTGAAGTGCAAGATGCCCAGAATATGTGGAGTGGGGTGCAAGGAAGGCAGGAGCCTGAGCTTTGTCAGAACGGAGGCTGGGAGTGACAAGGACTATACACAGGGCAGCGTGGAGAGTCAGAAGAGCTGCCCCAGCTGCCACCAGAGTAAAGCCCTTCTCCCTCTGGCTGTTTGTGCCTCCTCTCAGGAGCCACACGTGCATGCACCACAACCCTCCAGCGTTTGCATGCAGGAGGGCTGTGAGAAAAGGGGCCTGCACACACGAGATAATGAGCTGGGTGCCATGTAAGAGAAAAAGTCACAGTTAAAAAAATCGGCTACATGTTTTGATCTTGACTTTAAGATACATATTTTTTAAAAATTAAAAAAATCAAAAGATGGGAAGGCAGTAGCTGGTTTAGCTGCTATCTGAGCTGCCCAAAAGCCAGGAACCCAAACCCCTCCTACCACTCCTCTAAGGCACCTAAGGCTGGGCCACAGTGAAGTTGGCACTGCTCCAGAGAGAGGCCAGAAGGGGCGTGCCCAGGAGCACGGGTGGGGAGAGGCGCGCCATCACCGCCCACCCAGCCCAACACCCAGGGACGTGGCATCAGTTGGCCCAAGGAAGCCTGGTGGTGCTGTGGGCTAGCAGTTTGGTGGTATTCTCAGATGAGCACACCTGCGCAAATATCGTGCACTTCCACTGCATGACATGCATTGCTGAGGAGTAACGTACACTAAATACAACGTCACAAGCGAGCCTTTCAAAGATACCCTAGCTGCTTGCTACCGGTCAAAGGAGGAAAATATTAAGATCTCTTAAGATCTTGAGGGAAGACAAGGTTGTGCCTAGCCCAGAGTCTGGAGAGGGTGACCCTGCCAACATTGTTCATGGCTTCAAGAAACTTACAGCCCAGTTAGATTTTAACCTAGACAAGTAGTAGGTGATTCCTCCAGATGCTTCTACTGTTATGCTGTCCAAATACCTGTGGGAGCTACTTAGTAATATCCAGCCTTGTACCTATCTGTTCCACTTCTACCTCATTCATGAGCACATGGTTATCATTGAAAGCATTGAAAATAGCGACCCCCAGGTTCCCTTATATGTCATTGTGCCAGGGGGAGGAAACTTGCAAACTGCAATGCAGAGAAACCATTAAAAGTATTCAGAAACGTGAGGTCAGCAAGTGCATTCTAATTCGGCATTTTGAAAACAAACTTGCTGTGGAAACTTCGACTTGTTCTTGAACAGTTGAGAAAAAACATGGAGAAAGATTTGATATCACAGCATAACCCCGCCACCTGTATTTATGCAGTAATTAATTTTTTATTATCTTCTTTCATCCTCTTTTATTACCATCTTTTAGGGCTTCATATCTTTCTAAATCATTATTCAACTAAAACCATTATTTTTATTTCTTTCCAGTATTTTTAATTTTGGAAGTTTTTTTTTTTAAAAAGGGTTAACACAACAACAAATGTTGGCAAGGATGCAGAGAAAAGGGAACCCTCCTACACTGCTGGTGGGAACGTAAATTAGTTCAACCATTGTGGAAAGCAGTATGGAGGTTCCTCAAAAACTCAAAATAGAAATACCATTTGACCCAGGAATTCCATTCCTAGGAATTTACCCTAAGAATGCAGGAGCCCAGTTTGAAAAAGACGTATGCACCCCTATGTTTTATCGCAGCACTATTTACAATAGCCAAGAAATGGAAGCAACCTAAGTGTCCATCAGTAGATGAATGGATAAAGAAGATGTGGTACATATACACAATGGAATATTATTCAGCCATAAGAAGAAAACAAATCCTACCATTTGCAACAACATGGATGGAGCTAGAGGGTATTATGCTCAGTGAAATAAGCCAAGCCGAAAAAGACAAGTATCAAATGATTTCACTCATATGTGGAGTATAAGAACAAAGAAAAAAACTGAAGGAACAAAACAGCAGCAGACTCACAGAACCCAAGAACGGACTAATAGTTACCAAAGGGGGACTGGGGAGGATGGGTGGGAAAGGGAGGGACAAGGGG